>QLSR01000238.1:492814-537173 GCA_031780015.1 Citrullus colocynthis | reverse complement strand
AAAAAAAAAAGAGATGATTTTTGAGGTTATTAGGAGAGTTTGGTGTTGGTGTTCCTAATGTTTAAATTAAATGACGTTTCTTTCATGATTTTGATTTACCACCACCTTTTCTTTCATGTTTGTGCATACTCGCTTTTCTACTACCACCACCTTCCAAACTGCAAAGTATAGGATGCGACCATTATTGACTCTTCAAATTCTAATAAATTTTCTTTTAAGAGTTTATTATGAACTTGAAACCACCTAATAATTTTATTTATTTTCATTTTTTTGGGATAAGAAAGCCACCTAATAATATTTAGTTTATTAATTTGAAAGTTATAGATAGTTGGAGACTAATGATCCTATTTTTCACGATAGAGGCTAATTAAAGATTTGTA
This sequence comes from Citrullus colocynthis, assembly GCA_031780015.1. Classification (NCBI taxonomy): domain Eukaryota; kingdom Viridiplantae; phylum Streptophyta; class Magnoliopsida; order Cucurbitales; family Cucurbitaceae; genus Citrullus; species Citrullus colocynthis. The sequence goes on along the minus strand of QLSR01000238.1, from coordinate 536,793 downwards.
GTGATTTAGTTCTTGTACTTCTAATGTCATATCTACATAGTTTATATATTTTAAAAATTGGTTTAAATCTTAATTTGGTTCTTAAACTTTAAATAATGTTCTATTTTGGTTTCTAAACTATTAAAAATGTTTGTTAGTTTTGGAACTTAGAATATTGTTTTATTTTTATCCCTAAACTTTTAAAAATGTTTGTTTTAGTCTCTGAACTTTCAAAAAGTGCTTTATTTTTTAAGATTTTGTTAACTCTTTAACAAAATAATGAGGTGACTTTTATTTTTTAATGACTAGGCTACCATATAAGTTAGTTACACTACAAAAATCTTGAGTTTCAATTTTGAAATAAGGTGGCATTTTTAGTTTCGAATTTTGGTCATCAAAAAATACAAGATCATTTATGTTGAAGTCATAATTGTAATTTTAATAGTAGGAACTAAAATAAATATTTTTTAAAAATTTAAGGATTAAAACAAACAATTTTTGAAAATTTAGGGACCAAAATAGAAAAAGATTCAAAATTCAGGAACTAACATAGAATTTGAGCCTTAAAAATTACGATTGTTTTCAAACATAGAAACTAAAATAAATATTTTTAAAAATTTACAAACAATTTTTGAAAGTTTAGGGACCAAAATGGAATAAGATTCAAAGTTCAGGAACTAAAATAGAATTTGATCCTAAAAAATTAGGGTTGTCTTCAAATACAAGAAAATGAACAAGTATTTACAAATATAGCAATAGTCTATCGCGATCTATTGTGTTCTATCATGGATAGACTATAATATTTCACTATTATTTGTAATATTTCTAACAGCTTTGTCATTTAAAATAATTTTCGTAAAAATTATAATATTTTAATTTCTATCATGGAAATAACATTGAGATTTATTGAAACTACTTGTATAAGTAGACTAATAAACTAATTAGAGACATGGTACGCCTACCAAGTCTAAATTGTTACTCAACTTAAATAAAACTTTTACAATAAGGATTATTAACTTGTTCCATAAGTTTAGGGATTAAATTACAAACTAAGATGTAAACACTAAAAATGCACTTGCATACAAGTTTAAGAACCAAAAAGTATTTTTTAACCTAATTAAAATTATATCTTTCTCAAAGTTTAGGAACCAAAAAGTATTTTTTTAACCCAATTAAAATTATATCTTTCTCAGCTAAACATACTTAGCTTTGAATTATCCACTACAAGTCTTTTATGTCCGCAAATGATTTCAAATAACGGAATACATTTCCCATCTAAAAGTGTTCGGAATCAACAAATGATGCTGTAATAGTTCACTTCACAATGTCAAATTGCCATCATAAATATGAAAATAATAATTTACTCTTTATGTTAGCAAAAACAAAAACAACAAATGGTGCTAGTAATGATTCATCTCATTCTCACATTGCCATGTAACAAATATGAAACACATAATTAAAGCTTTCAAGAGTTATCCCCCAAAATATAAACGTAATTACAACTATATCTCCAAAATCCTTCACAAAATAAAGGCGAGGGAAATGGATCAATTTGTCTAGAAGTGAAATGTGTTGAACTGCGACAAACCTGTCTTCCCATCGCAACTTCTTAGTTGTTCCAACACTAACGACAAAACTGTCTTCCCATCGCTTGAAAATAATCAAGATCTTTTATTATCTATCCTCCATAAACATTCTTTCCTCAAGGGGGAATCAGCAAATATGGCCTTGATGACATCTTCAACCTATATAAGTTATATATATTTAACGTATAACTAGATTTAGACTATGAGCATAGCTCAACTGGTTAAAGGTATAATCAAGTGCAATTAGAACTCAAAATAATATACATATATATAATAAAAAGAAACGTGCCATGACTTCATCTTGGCACATACCTCGGATGCGGTAAACCCAGAGATGAGCAGTTCTCCAGTTTCCCATTCCGTTCTAATGGATACGAGAGGCATATCTAATAATTCTGCAAATGTTACAGACAATAACACAATAGCTTATTAATTTCAAACATTACATGTTTCAAGCAAATTATGATGAGCAGAAGGTTACATGTTTCAAGCAAATTGTGATGAGCAGAAGGTGAAAAGCATGGGACATACCTGCGAGTTTACGGAGTTTCCTGAGAGATGGTATAAGAACATCATGACTGTACAAGGAACTCTCCTCCGATTTCTCTTGATGATTTGTAGTTAGGGTCTCTAATAAAGGTGATATGCTGTCTAACATCAAATGAATGAGTCTTTGAAGCTACAAACACCAAATTATCAGTCAGGCAGCTTCGTTCAAATTCAAAGGTAAAAAGGCTAAAAACGCTAATAATGTATAACTGTACCTCTAATGTTTCTTCTACAGCTATGTCATCCAAAAGAAGAATGTCTTTTGTGATTCTTGATAAAACCGACTCTAAGACCGCAGACAGGCATCTTCTGTACTTGGAAGGTAACAAGAGTGGCTCCCAGATGATATGTACTTTTTCAAGAATGAACAAAACCTAATCCACAAATCTTTAAACTCGTTAAAAAAATGGATAAATACAACTGCAAAAGGAATGTACGTTAAAAAAAGGATTCCAAGAAGCAAAGTAGGTCAGTATGCCTGTTCACTGTTCCGGTCAATAAATTCTACATTCAACCTTTGTCTTTTAAGTAGGAGCTTTGTCTCCAAGGGAATGGAGTTTTCCAAGAGATTGAGATGTCCTTGGATAACATTTGGCAGCTCACTGTTTCTGGAGCTAGACATAGAATTTTGGTACACTCTCATCTTTTCTGATTTGCCCATTGAAAAGGATTTTTGTAACTTTTTTCATTTTTTTTTCACTTCTAGCATTGAACATATCATTTTTTTAAATAAACTTTATTTATTAGTATTATTATTATTATTTTGATGTCGATGCAGACCAAACCTCAGAAAGAACTATAGCACGGTTAAAAAGTTCGGAAGGCTTCATTGCGGAAACTTACAGTTACAGTTATAGCAACTGTAACTACAAAGAATGACTTGGATGATTTAATTTACTGAACAAATATGTCAAACTTTTGAGACTAATGGTAATTTAACATGATCTCATAGTAGATCCTAAGATCAAATCTCTACCATATTCCATATCGTTCCTTTTCTGATTTTAATATTAATAGTCCCTGCATTAAGACTTCTTAGTAAAACTAGAACCCATTCCATTTCCGACTGAGAGGAGAATGAACTATGAAATTAAGTTGACCTAATTAGATGATCAAACTTTTGAGATCAATAGTAAATTTATACTAAAAGAGAGGAGTGGCAAAGTTTTTGCTACCTGATCTATGCTGAACTTAGCAGATTCAAACTGTTGCCTTCTATGTGTATTATGAAATCCATCTGCACCATCTACAGCCTACTCCAGGGCAAACATGGTCAAAATCAGCAAAGAAATATATTGATTTTTAGTGAGGAGATCTAATCCCAATTTTCAAACAATGAGTTTCCATTAGCTTCAAACCTCGTTCAAGTTACAAGTTATAAGCTGAAGCTGTTTTTGCATTGTTTCTTCGGCCATCTCATGAAATCTTGGAGCCATGTCAACAAAGACAGCATGTTCTTTTAGGAAATCTGGGAAGTCTGACCGATACTGAAACATGAGGTAAATCTCTGTTAGATTCAGAAAAAATTTCTAAAGCCCATTTCAGAACTAAAGATCCGGAATTCTTTTCCACCTTGCGAATAATTTAAACCAAAAAAAGACCATCAGAAATCAAGAAAAAGAGAACTTCAGTTCACCCGAAGACTGGATTTGACCTTGATTTGTGTAGGAGGGAGTGGGAATGGGAGTCAGACTGGTTTTTATTTTTATTTTTTTATTATTATTAAAAGAAATTTAAAATGTGGGAGAGAACTTGATGATTTTTAAGAAAACATTTAACACATAAACATGTCAAAATTACATATTGTACCTCAAATGCAAGTCCAAGTATCTCCTGAGATAAATAAAGGCAGTCATTGTGCATGAGAACTGCAACATGATTGACAGCATCAAGCTGTCTTTCTAGCTTCACAAATAGCAAAGGTCATTATATAGTGATGGATATGACAATAAACATGCAAAGAAAATTTCCGGTTCAAATACAATCAAAGTAGATGGAACCAATTGCCCACAGTGAACTGTTTTAAGGATACTACTTCAAATGCTCACCTTCACTGGAACAACAACTTCATAAAGGAGTATGGCATCCCTAGCAGCATGATAAAATTCCAAAGCGACTCTGGTGGATGACAAACAAACATCCTACAATCAGAATTACATACTTTCATTACTATATGATCAGAATCTGCATAGCCAAAATTACATCCCAATTATTGTAAAAGACATTTAGAAATATTTGTCAACAATCAGAGGCAACATATATCCAGAAAAACGTGTTGAGGTAAACTTTAATTAGTATCAAAATGAAAATAATTCAATATGATTGATTTTTTTTTCTTCTAACTATGGCTTATGTTTTTTTTAGTAAAGGACCAAATATGGCTTATGTTATTGCATGCTTAATTTCAATAATCCTTTGCCCAAAAATAATACCTCCAAGCTTAATTTCTTATCATTCATTCCAAGAGCGCTTTTCCCTCTCTCATAGTTCAATAAGTTTTCACTTCTCTATCCCTCTGGAAGCAGCGTTGAATTCTTAACTAGATTTCTATATGGATGTCTGTTTAGTGTTTAAAACAGTCCTAAGCCCTTCCGGTTCTAAATTGGCATACCTCTCTTCATCAGATGTTCTCACTTCTCCCATTCCCGTGCTACAACATATAGAATGCTTAGAAGTTAACTGGATCAAATTAAAATGTCCTAAATACATACTAAAGAACAAATAAATACCAAGTGTCTATAAACATAAATGAAAGTTATTTCTTAAGTCGTTATTGAAACAAGAAGTCATTTTTCAAGTGTCTAAGACAACCTGTAGTGTTTGATGAACTAACTCCATCAGTTTGGCTGCAGCTTCAGACACCACACATCTCTCAGATAGGAAAAGTAAGTCAACAACCTGATTCGAAGAGCTTTTCGTCATTTCATTCCCCTTTTGCTTATCACCTTTGATTGTGAGCTCCTGAATTCATATTTGTTACATAAAACAGACCATACTATAATAATTATGAGGGAGCATTATCATGACCTAAGAACTTACTTTTGGGACAGAGAAATCGCATTTTAGAAGCAAATTTCTGGCCCTTGCTAAAATTTCTTTCCTCTTCCCAGAAGCAAAGTGAACCTCCACATTTTCAGCAAAATTACTCAGCCTTCCATCAGTTGCATCAGACAGAGAAATAAACATCATTTCCTTTAATGCACCCTCAAATTTGGACGTACTTTCAACAATCTTCTGAAACCCAACAAGCTTTGAAGCATCTTTTGGAACTACCTGAAAAGAAGTAAAAAAAGATAATAGATTCTAGTTTAAGTATCTCTTTCTCTCCCTCTCTAACTTGAATAATCCAGCTGATCACTACCTATAACCTTATGATGCTATAATATCAATCATTTTTTTTAAATTGAAAACAAGCCTCTTCATATATATAATGAAATGAGACTATTGCTCAAAGTACAATAATGTAATAATCAAAGTAAACGAAAAATTGTGGACCAATAGATGCAACCAAGAATCTCAACTAGTTGACACCCCTTTAGCATCCTCATCATATCCATACAATAACTAATACAATTGAACTAGTTAACAGAAATGAAAATGACAAAACAGTCCATCAATGAAAAGACAACATAGTGCAAAACAAATGAAGCTAATTTGGAAAAATAAAAGCATGTCAATTTAGACACAAGTCTTGAATGGAAAAATCTTCAAAAGTCTTGGATAGGATGCACCAAGAAGAAGCATTCAATCTAGCCGTCCATCCACTTGAGCTTTTTATCATGAAAAACCCTTTGGTTCTATTTGAACCAAATTTTAGCAGGTAATGCCTTAACTGTACTAACCCAAATCAATCTAGGTCCCTCTTTAAGAGCTGGCCCACTCAGAATTTGACAAACATTCTCACCAAAAGCAACCCCAAATACCCAATTTACTTTGAAGTAGGAGAACAAAAGCCACCAACAATTAGCAGCATAAGGGCTATAATATTCACCATTGTTATTAGGTTCTAAGATTTCAGTGCATGCCCATATTAAAAGCTAAGAAAAAAGGAGGAAGGTCACTAAATACGGCCATAAGAACTTGTAGCCCATCAGTCTCTGGCCTAAATATATTCTATATCAGCTCTCGTAAATAAATAGGTTTTTAAGTCACTGCAGAATACAAATGGTAAATCGTCTCCAACCAACCACATCCAAAATTTACTATCCACATGATATTGTGAGGTTTCCCATGAAAAATATTTAGATCATAAGTCCCAAAACAACAAACAAATATGCATCACCTAGACATTTTAAAACAGAAACATGTGAATTCATCATGCTTCATGTTAAGGAGTTACAAGAACAAACCTTAGAAAGAAAACCAGATATAATCAATTCTGACATCCGAGGCCACGTTAATCTCCCAATGCGTTGAATCCAAGAACTATTTTGATAACATATGTGTCTGCAGATGAACTTAACAACCTGAGTTACCTCTGAGTATATGGTTTCACCATCAACGTTCTCAATCTGAAGATAATGAGAGATCGAAGTTAACTTCCTGAATAAACAAAATATCAAAAGTAAACAAGTTTCAAGACGTCAGTTAGTATAATTAAGCAGAAGTTATTTTTATTTCTTTTTTATTTATTTTATTTTATTTTATTTTTTTGGCCAGCCAAGAAATGGGAGAATAGAAGAATGAGAGTTATCACCCTCGTTTCCATTAATAATTAAAGTGGTTAGTTAATGGCTTATGATTTCAGATTTATGGTAGCAGCACCAAAATTGAGAACCATTTGCGTCCTGGTAAAGAATGTCAGTTTATTCTCCCATCTTGTTGAGTCCAGCCATTTTTTATTTTCCCTTCCTCTACCTTCTTTTCTTTTTTTGGGTTCCAATGAACTAAAATTTAATTCTCTTTCCAAACATTAGTGAATAATGTCAAGGGTCATTCTTCAATTCTAATTCTAATTAAAAACAACTAAGCATAATATGAAAATCTTATTTTTATCCCACTGTTTCCTCTTTTGATTCTCTCTCATGCTCATTATTCATATCAAGAACATTGGGCTTGCTGAAATTTTTGGTATAAGTTGATTGATTATATATTTTCAAATTGATATTAATACGCTTAAGAAAGTAATTAGCTCTCTTGAATTCCATGAGCTATCAGAATTAGCTCTGTATGATTAAAGGAATAAACACCAAGCAACACAACTATCCAACGGTGGAAGATTATTAACCTTTTGTACAGATGGCACTATCTTCAGAACTGCTATACACTTTCCTTCACCATCACGACTTATTTCTTCCAGATAAGATATTGGTGAGCCGCAAGTTAAGGCCGGAGTAACAACAAACTTGATAATCAAATCAGCCACTTTGGCGAGGCCATAATCCAATATGCCAACAACCTGTTATGACGGCTTCAACTGAATTAAAAACTTTTATTACATTAAGTAAATGAAAGTTCAGAATTCGGGACAAATAAAAATAAAATGCCCCAAAATGCCCCAAAATGCTAGAGGGGAAAAAATTAGAGTAGGAGGCTCCAATTGTTGACTCAATTAAAAATTGCAATACATTTCAATAACAAACTTACTATCCATGTAATGGAAAATGCCAAAATTTCGAAGAACTTAATATGTGAAAGCTACAATCAAATAGTTAATGAAGGCTGGTCGCGTCCAGGAAAATTTATATCTGGTAAGTCTCTAGCGAAAGTAAGGGAGTAAGTAAGAGAGTAAAAGGGAGACGATGCTTACATCCATTGCTTCCAAAACTGTGCGGAGCTCAATCCCATCAATTTCATCAATACTTGACCAGTATTTCACTTCAAGTGTAATGGATTGCTGATCAAATCTTACTGCATGTTCCAGGATTTTCACAAGCAAGTCTTGAATCTATAAATCCAAATGCAAAATCTCGAAAAGATAAAAGAAAATTAATGTGAAAAACAACACCACCGAAGTATCATTCAGAATTGACCAAACACAACTAATCCAAGATCATTTAACTCAAGTTCAAATATATCTTCACCCTGACAAATTAACTTAAAGAATTGAAATCTATCCAACCGATGAAATCTACACGATCTATACGAAGATTCATAATCATCACGAGGTCCATTCATTTTGTGAGCTGTTAAACTGCCATCTTTAATCATCAAAAGTTTCAGGGAAAGAACATAATATCACAACAATTTCAGGTCATTTCCAGTTTGAACACTTGTGGACGAAAATATGAAGTGCAAGTCTCATACATAAACATCTTCCAAATACCAAAGAAGTTTCCTCACCTCCTCAAAGCACTGGTGCCACTCTCTTTTCAGTAGCCCGTAAACCAATGGCTCTCCATCTTTACAGTCGTCATCATTGTAAATCCGTAAAGCATTCTTGAGCTCTCTTACTTCCTCGGCTGCGAATTTGAGCATTCCTTTCCTTGTTGCTTCTCTAACGCCCTTCAACCTGTCATCCATTTCCACAATTACCTTCACCAACTCCAACAATTCCCTCTTCTCCCTCGCTCCCTTCGTCTTCTCCTTCATATCATCGATAATCTCACGCGTCTTGGCCTCAATCGGGCGGTCCGTAGTCAACTCCAGCACATTCGACACGTCCTTGGAGATTTGTTGATACTGGCAAACTGCGTCATTGCAGAGGGAGAAGAGGTCCAAGAATTCTTGATGGTGAGAAAGTAAGTAATCGCGTATCTTAGTTTTGATCTGGAGAGAGTGGGACTCGAGGCGGTTGACAAGAAGGCGGAGATCGGGGACGGAGAGAGGCGCCGTCGGATCGGAGAGGTCCTGAGCCGAGAGGAGTTCACGTATATCAATGGAACCGAATAAGGCCTCCATGTCTGAATCTGTGGACGTTGAAAGAAGCCGTCGCCTGAAATTTCAAGAACTGCGCCGCCGGAGCTGGATACAGCGACGGAGCTTGAATGGCATTTGGGAAATTGGGAAACGGATTGTGGAAAGACAGATACTAACCCGAGGGACAAAAGACTTGTCGGTTTAGTTCGAACGACGTGTCGTACGTAACAATCACTTGCATCTCGATTTTTCTCCTTTTCATTTTCTCTGGGAAAGATACATTCTATTGTCCAGGTTCTCCGTTTAGTCTCCGTTTGCTCTTAGTATTCAAAATGTTATAAATTTATTTCTTCAATTTTGAGTTTAGTATTAATTTCGTTATTAGATTTCAAATAGTTATTATTTTGTCTTTGAAATTTTAATTTTTGTCTAGATTTTAAGTAAATTTTTAACCTCGTTTTTTAATTAAATACTTATTTTCATTCTTTAACGATTTTTTAATTAATTTAAAATAATTATTATGTAAAATCTTAACGATTTTTTAATTAATTTAAAATTATTATTATGTAAAATTTTTATATTAATTTAAAATAATTATTATGTAAATTTTTTAATTTTATTTTAACAGTGACAAAATAGTGAAACAAAACTAATTATAATTTTTTTTCAATTATTTTTAATTATAGATATTTAACACTTTCAAAAAAATTCGAAGGAATCTTTTTTAAAAATTATTAAATAATAATAATAATAGTTTCCACATAATAAAATATATTTTTTAAATTTATAGTAAAAATGAAAATAGATAATAAAATATTAAAAAAAACAATAATAATTAGCAATCAAGGCTAAAGATTATTGAAAAAAGAAACTCTATACTCTATCTTCTTCTCCTCTCCCGTATAATCGTTGACTAGCTTAGGAAATTTGAAAGAATGGTCTCTGACTGAAATTTGGTCCAAGGTTCAAAACAAATGAAAAATAGTATTTTGTTGACGTCAAACATATGTGAAAGTACTTACTTGACCTCAAAACAAGCGCGAAGGTCTAACGCTCCCATGCAGTCTCGTTCCTTCCTCTCGCTTCTTTTATTATTATTTTTTTCCTTCATCAAATTTGCAAATTTTTTTCTTCCATTTTTTTCCTTCATGGCCAGATTCTTTTTCTCACTCTCGCCTCTTCCTCTCACTTTTTTTTTATTTTTCAATTTGCAACCTTTTCTCCTTTCGCTGCTAGATTCTTCATCTTGCTCCTTGAGCTCTCTTTTCTTGATATCGCTCTAATTCGTGCTCCATCTAGCATGGTTCAGGTTGCATAACAAAGAAGAAAGAAAAAAAATTGTGAAAATAAAAAAAGGAAGAAAAAAATCGCAGGAAGAAAAAATCGACGGTGGCTTGCATATGAATCAAAATGAAAAAAAAAATAAAAAATATATATATAGGTTTCTATAAAGTTGGGTCATTTTAATAATTTCATCCTATACGGTAAGAAAAATGCCAAGGAAACATATATTTTTAAAAAGTGGGTATTTGGCCTCTAAAAAATAGGTCATTAGTGTCATTTTCTCGACCACCTTCTCCTAATGTTGCAAACCTCTACGCCAATTACCACAGTCCATAGACCTCGATTACCATTCCTCACACATCAGACATGTTGGTATTTCTATCCTAAATTTCGTAGTTTGTAAATTTGTAAACAAATTATTAATAAATAAAGATTATTTATTTTCTAATAAGTATTACTTATTTGCATAACTCAAAATCTAATAAACTAAAATTTAAGGTTATCTAATAAATAAGTGTTACTTATTTGCATAACTCAAAATCTAATAAACTAAAATCTAAAGTTATCTAATGGAACTTGAACCGTATGTGTTGACATACAAAGGTCTATAGTATATGGATAGGGTTGGGTACCTTATCCTAGTAACACTATAGATACGACTCACTTTGTAAATGTTACAAATATTGTAAGTATTCAAACGGATGATCGAAATTGTTCATGTAATGATATGTGAGTGGAGAGATCTTGTACAGTGAGTCTAAGACCAGACCACAAAATATGATCTCTCTTTGTAACGTCGTTAATTGAAGAGATTTATATTTCAAATAATAACCATGTAACTCGATCTATCATGAGTGCGTTATGAACTCCTACTCATGAGGGTCGTTCTTTGATTTTTATGGGTCAGAGTGGCCCTAGCTACTGATTCAATATGTCTACTACTTTGTAACGATACCAAGTCAGGAGCTGAAAACATACCTATACAAGATGAAATTCACTCCCTTATGACTTTAGAGAAAGTAGATAGGTTATTTCCTTAAGTGTTGACTCCGAGACTTGAACAATGAGACATCACCCTCTCACTGGCTCGAGAGGAATTTTGTTTATGGTTGGACCATAAACGGAATTGTTCATCAGAGGATCAGTTGTACTTGAGATGCAAGAGGTAATTACCGGGTAAAATGATAATTTGACCCAACTATAATTACTAACAACCTATGAAGGGTTGACTTACAATATATGGTTAATCAATAGACACATAAATATACTGCAATTCATGAGAGTGCAACTATAGATATTTTAATGTTATGTCTCATAGTTAATGAAGGTTGATTAATATAATTAAAGAGTTTAATTAATTAATCTTGGATCATTGAAGCTTATAACTGTAGATCCATTAGGTCTTTCTAGTAGCTCACGACGGGTTAACACAAAGAAACTAAACGTTGAATGAATTTGAATATTCAAATTGATAAAAGGAATTAATTGTATAGTGTTATGATTAAATTAATGTATGAGATACAATATAACAGAAAGTTGGTTTTGAATTTAATTCAAAATTAAAACTTTATAATACGAGGGTATTAATATTGGAACAGGATATATGAATTGGATTCATATTAAATTAATGTGAATTGGATACATATTAAAATTATAGGTTGAGAGAGAACATATATGTTAGAATATGTTTCATTTATACGTTAAATTAAATATATGATATTTAATAAATTAATTAATGGGCTATTTTCAAATATAGCAAAAGAAACCAAAATATTTACAAATATAGAAAAATTCCCCTGTCTGTGTAACGATAGACACAAATAGTAGTCTATCGCAAATAGACTGTGTATTTTACTATTAGTTGCAAATGTTATCAGTAGTTTTGCCATTTAAAATAATTTTCCATCTAAATTATATTATATTAAATTAAATTATTTAATAAATACATTATTAAATTTATTTATTAATTAAAATAAGAATAAATCCTTTGGAGGAGAGTGGAGAGAGGGCAATTACTCTCTCTCAGTGCCTTTATATTTTGTAGAAGGTCTACAATTTGACAATTTGACAAGTGCTTGGTTTTTCACGTAAAATATAGAACTTCAAAAGGTTCTCTCTTTACTCTCTTGATTATCATATAGAAGTTTTTACTCTCTAAAAATTCAATTTCTTACACTTTCACAAGAAACCACTTTGTTCTAAGAGAATATTAGAAAAGACAAAATGGCGGTGTTTCAATTCTATACGTGCATTAACTTCATCAATTTTGGGAGAAAAAAACAAGACTTTGAAGAGTTCAACAAAGGTAGGTAATCTTTTTTTCTCTATCTAAAAAGTATGCTTAACTTTGTAATTTGTTTATGGATTCTGTAAAATTTTCCTCGTAACAAAATTGGGGCAAAACGATTAATCACTTATGCTAAAGGAATTCAATTCTTACATGACCGACATGCTCTTGCATGTGTTCCTTGCTCCATGATCGACGATGAAGCTAGCCTGCAAAGTGAACACCCACTTTGAACAAGTTTCATAGCATTGTTTCTTCTCTGTTTGATATTCCAGCTGAACAAGTTATGTATCGCTTTTCGATGACTAGATGTGCCATAGCTTGGGGTAAGCTTTCAAGTGCTGTTCACACACTGAGCAACTTCAAAGTAGTGTACACATAATGTTTAAAGAAGATTTGCAAGTTCGGACAACTTCAAACACCAACCAACAAGTTTAATAGGTTTTTTTGTTAAGTTTCGGCAAGGATAATTGCTTTAATTTCCTTTTCAAATTGGATGTAAGAGTTCAAATGTCATTATGAACTTTTGGAACTCATTTTTTGTTATGTTTGGGTAAGTATTTGATTAAGGTTCAACAAGTTTAAACACATTCGGACTAGTTTGGACTCAATTAAAGTGTCATGGATCAATCGTTGACTTGTGAAAGTTTGTTGGTTGTGGTTTTGAGTTTAATTAAGAGTGATTAATTAAGGTTTATAGAGGATTTTGGACTTGTTGAAAAACCTCTTGGTGTAGATTAAGGTTTCGAACTCAATTCTAACACTTAAACAGTGTGTTTCCTATCTAGGCATCTAAAAGTTGACGTTCGTTCAAGGAAGTAGATTTTCGGATTGAGAATTGTAGGTTGTTCATTGAGGTAAATAGTTTCCACATCCCTCCACAATGTAAATTCTTAATAATATATGTTTTGACGGTTGTAATTTGATTAATGGGTGAAAGTGTGTTTAGGATGTTTGAAAGTATGTTTTATGTGGTTTGAGGACCAATTAGAAGTATTTTGTATATTTTTAGTCAATTTTGGGAAATGAAAGTATGTCACTTATTTGAATAATAGTTGGAAATCCATTGTGAGTTGGAAGTTTTTTTTTTTTTTTTTTTTGTTTTGATTTTGTTTACTTCTAAAAACTTTTGAAATGAAAGGTTTGAATGGTTTGATTTGATGAGTTTTGCCGTTGAAAATTGTTATTTGGAACTAGAGGTTTTGTTTGAAATGTTTCGAAACACTTTGATAGTTCTATCAAATATGCCAATTGTTAGTATTTTGGGGATTTATGTTGTTGTAGCTAAATTTTAAATTGACAAGATCTAACTCAACTTTATTTGTGGGAAGACACATTTTTTTTGTGGTTTGACATTCTTTTGGTTGAAGATTTTATGTGTATTGCTTTGATATTATTTTGTAATTATTTCTCCATTTCTTTTTCCAATTTTGCTCTCACATTGACATTTACACATGTATTTTACAGTATACATCTAAATGTTGTCTTACTTTATAGAAAAGATGATTAAAAATGGAAAATTATAGTCCAATTAAGTCATAATCAACGTTTCATTAACTAATTATAACAATTTCCATCGATATTTCTATAAAATTGGGACCTCGATATTTTGAACCTTGATTGCACTCACATGGCTTCACACTTGATAATTTGACTATTGTTATGTTAATCGACATCTCTAACTAAATGAATGGCTATTGTTACTGATAGATAACCATATTTGTTGGACTACTTCAATTATACATCTTTTCTACTCTATATTTGGAGTACGAATGAATTGTGTAAGTTATATTTTTCGTTTTTGTTGTTATAATAGTTCTATTAGAAAAAACAAACTCTATAAAAAGATACTTGTATGCATTACCTATTTATTTCACACAAACTTTTATGGGTCATTTGGTTGGTGGGTATAGAAGGTGGGAATGAGCATGGGCTTGCAAAACCCACTTGGTTGGTGAGTTTTCTTTATTTACCTTGTAAAAATATTTTCCAACCTATTTTAATCAACACAAATGGGGGCATTCTAAACCCTTCCAAACCTATGGAGAAGCAATTTTGTATTCATTCCTGGGTAACTCTCCTTTCTCCTTCATTTTCTTCCTTTTTCCTTAGTCTTCCGTTCTTTTTTAAATAATTTTATTTTCACTCTTTTATATCTTTAACTTCTCTATTCTTCATCTTCCTTTACAAACATTTTTTATAAATTTGGTAACGACGCACTAGCTAGAGAGATAGAGTGAGAAAGAACAAGAGAGATAGAGTGAGATTGAGAGTGACAGCAAGAGCGCGAGAATTGATAACATTTCTGTCACAATTATGTTTGATTCTCAAATATATTATTTGCAGACATCCTATTTTCGAGTATTATTTATTTTTAGGCATCTTTAAAGCCCTGAACCTTAAACGAGATAGCCTCCTGGTTTCATTTTTGTAAAAAGTTAGATTTCAATCTTCCTCGGTGGTGTTAATAGTAAAATCGGGTCATCAGTGAAAAAATCTCCACACAGAGTCAACTGGATGCCGGTTTAAGGTCACTAGTTCCACTTTAGCTCCTCATCACCGTAGTCCGTAAACGCTTTCGCGGGAGGCAAGCGCAGTTGCCGCAGCGGTGCTTCTCTGTACCGTCCAATGCTATGGATGTACTGGAAATGCTGCTTAGAACGGCGGCGAGTGATCCAGAGTTTGCTCAACAGTGCGAAAAGGTACTTGTCGAACTATCGACTAGTTTCTAATGCCTTCGAGATGGCTGCAAAACACGGCGAATTGAGGGTTTTCATTGTCGCCGGAGAAGTCTCTGGCGATACCATCGCTTCTCGTCTCATGTCATCTCTGAGGACGCTGTCTCCTGTTCCTGTTCATTTCTCCGGCGTCGGAGGGTAAGCTTTTACTTCCATGAAGTGTTCGAATCGTCTGTTCAAAGGGATTTCTTTCTGTTTTTCCCGTACTTCAACTTGGTTTACCCGCCTTAGAGTTCAATATTAGTTTAAATTTTGACTTGTAAGTTGCAATCTTATTCATGTGTGCTTAGATTCGAATGTTTATGGCTGAGCCGATGAAGTATAGCTCAATGATTTGTGCCATTTTGTTCTCTTCCTTGTTTTAAATACTGTCGGCTGTATGTTAATCCTTTATTGGTTTCATTTAGTGATAGTCCGTCTCTGTAACTGATGTTTTTCCCCGTTATAATTTCACTTTCACCTATGTGTTGTTACAGCCCCATGATGTCCAAGCAAGGACTGAAATCTCTATTCCCCATGGAGGATATTGCAGTAATGGGAATATGGGAGCTATTTCCTCATCTAAAGAGAATTAGAGTGAGTAATTCAAAACATAATACACTGGTGTTTTACTGTTTCTCTTTTTTGATACAAGAGAAGGAAAGAATTTTCCTCATAGTCATACGATACAACTAGAAAAGAAACAAACTTCCCATCAAAGAATGAAGAATACAAAAGTAAAATTGGGAAGCAAGTTAAAAGATTTTATGAAAAAATTATTTCAATTGATGTCCGAAAAATATACAATCTCAAAAGAGCTTTGAGATAGCACACTTCCCCGCCCCAACAACAACAACAACCATCCGCTTATGTTAGTGATAATAATGACTACTTTTTAATCTGTAAGATTGACTTTATATGAATATCATTTCCTCCGTGTCATGAGATTTGTGGATTGCCCAATTTATGTGGAGACTTTGACAATGCCAGGAAAAGCTCAAGAGGGCCGTTGAGGCTGCTATTGTGTTTCAACCTCATGTCGTTGTAACAGTGGATTCTAAAGGGTTCTCTTTTCGTCTCCTTAAGCAGATACGTGGTAATTTGCACCAGCATCTTGAAAACTATTGATTTTTGTTACTTTCTTATAAATTATAAGCACATGCGAACACTGAGGTGGTTTGGCAGCTAGATACAGAAGCTATAAATTGAATGGTCCACTACATTTTCATTATGTAGCACCATCATTTTGGGCTTGGAAAGGCGGTGAAGAAAGCCTCAAAGGTCTCGTTGAATTTGTTGACCACATTTTATGCATACTTCCAAATGAAGAAGATGTTTGCAAATCGAATGGATTGGCAGCAACCTTTGTGGGGCACCCCATTCTGGAGGATACGTTAGACCTCAATGTGGTAAGATGCGTCTTAATCCTGGTTCATGCAGGGTGTATAAATTCATCATCTTTGAACTTAATTCATGAAAAAGTATGTTGCATCCATTGTCTTTTTGTCTTAACAATTGACTCAGTTTAATGCAGCCACACTAATACCTTGTGATTTTATGTAGGGGAAGGGTGCATCGTTAATAGAGTTGAAAATACAGGGAAGTTGCAAAGATTTTCTAATTAAAAATGACATTTCTGATGGTAAATATGGCACTCCCAAACTTTCCTTGAATGCATCTCTACTTAGCAGTTTCTATTTGTGTTAAACACTTTTCTCATTTTTTGGACCATTACAAGCTTACAGTCTCAGGATATCCTATCATTAGTATTTTTCAAAATTTTGAACATAGATTCCTTGAGCAAAACCTTAAAATGGTAATACTCACTTTGTAATCCTATTTTGTCTTTTTATATATAAATGATAAATGATTTTTAGTAAAGTTTAAATCTGGATTTTGTGTTGTATCGGTTTAAAATCCTCAATGAGATGTTTGAGGAACTTTGTTTTTGAAGATGCAACAATCATTTCCCTGCTTCCTGGAAGTAGGTTACAGGAAGTCAGCCGAATGATTCCAATCTATACAAGTGCTTTGGAGTTGTTGAAAGAATCCTTCCCAGATCTGATAACAATCATTCACGTTGCTCCGAATCAGCATGTACAGGACTATATAAGTGGAGTCCTTCATAAATGGCCTGTGCCTGCCATATTGGTTGCGGGAGGATCACCTCAATCAAAATATGATGCATTCAGCGTAAGTTCTTTCAGTCTACTAACAATGTAACTAACATTAAGAGCATAACATCGACAATAATATGCAGACTTTTCTTTTTCCAAGTTCTTACTTCTTAGTCAGGCTGATTGCATAGATTTTATGGCTGACTAACTATGGCTGCTACTAAAATCATTGTTGTCAGAACAATCTTTAGCAATGGATGTTCTTTCCATAAATTGAAATTACGTTCCTTTGAGTGAGAATTCGACTTTCCATTCATGTTTATGTTTCCATGCTGGGTTTGCTTCATCATTTCTGCTTCTTTGTTGTTTGATTTCGTTATCTACTTTTCTGAACTTTGAGGGCAAGTGTTTGGCTTAGTACTACCACTCATAATGCCAGAACTTAACTATTTGAAGCACTAATGGGTTTTTTTCTTCTTTGGAACCTGTGATTAGTCAATGGGATGCATTCCTACACTGAATTTTACGTGCCTTGCAGGCAAGTAAGGTTGCATTATGTACTTCCGGTACAGTTGTTACGGAGTTGCAGCTTGCTCGGTTACCATGTGTAGTTGCTTACAGAGCTCATTTCTTAACCGAATGGTTCATTCAACGCAAAGCGAATGTATCATACATTTCCCTTCCCAATATTCTCCTAAACTCACCTGTTATTCCAGAGGCACTGTTTCAAGAATGCACTCCAGCAAGGCTACAGTTGATTCTCAAGTAAACATGATTTTGCATTTTTCATCCAAACTGTCTTTTCCATTAAACAACAAACACTATATCATCATTATATCAGACAGCATAGACTTGTATTTGGACTGGATGTATCTACGCAAGTTTCATTTCAAATATTGTTGCATGATTTGGTCCACTTATTGTTGCAGGGAATTGATATGGAACGATGACCTACGCAACAAACAGGTTGTCGCGGCCGAAGAGGTTCTTAAACTACTGTCGCCTTCAAAAGAAAATATGAAGGTCTTTGCACATGAGGGCTTAAAATGCACATCTTCAATCTGTACACCCAGCATGATAGCGGCATCTGCTATACTGTTCTATAAGAGGACCCAAGAGGACTGATAAATTTTGTAATGTGATATTTTTATTGTGAACCATTCTAAGTTCTTGGAATTTTTCGTTTGGAAAACATTTTGATGAAAACAAACCATTGAATCATTGATTCACATAAATCCTATTTTAGTTTATTTATTTTCGTATTTTGAAAATGTGACCGTTTCACTCTTGAGATTTGAGTTTTGTTTCAATTTAGTTTTTAGGTTTGATTTATATTTTTAACCTCGATTTCTTACTTAAATATTCACTTTTTGTCTTCGTTAGTAACGTCTATTAGTTAATTTAAATCATTACAATTAATTAAGTTTTATTATTTTTTATCACTATTAAAATTAAATTTAAACTTTTACTTCATATTTATTTTTGATTGATTAATAGAGATCAATGTCAAAGACTGAATGTGAGTATTTAGTAAAAATTAGAAGTTAAAAGTGTAGAATTTGAAACTTATGGACCATATTGAAACAAAATTCAAATCTAAGGGTAAAATTGTAACATTGTAAAATTTACTAAATTGAAATCAAACTCAAAACTTAATGACTAAAATTGTAACTTTTTGAAACTGTGAAACCTAGACTTTGATTTCTAAACTTTTAAAATATTTATTTTAGTACCATTTTTTTTAATAACTATTTTGATCATTACTTCTATTTCAATTCTAACTATTCGAGTATGTATAATAGTATGCTGATAAACCAAATCAAAAAAAAGTTAGAAAAGAACACAAGACAACAAACCTAAAATAGAAAGGTATGGTCGCAAAAACGAAAATGATATTTTCCCTTCTTTAAAGATCATAATATAACAAATTTGAAAGAACTAAAATAACTAAAACTTAAAAATAATAATAAAAAGAAGAAGTGGAGGAAGCAATTTCTTTTTGTTGAACATATATATTTTATCTACTTCAACTATTACGTAATTTCACAGGACTAATAACCCAAAATAAATCATTAATTTCAAATGCTCATACGCAAATAATACATTTTTTACACATTATTGTATACAATTCAAGGAAATTTTCTACGGATAAAATAAAATTTGGGTCTAAAATGGTAAATGACTCATTTTTTTAAAAAAATGACAAATGACATTTTGTTTACGTCATATTTGAATAAAAGATTACCAAAATAACGTAGAAAAGTCATCTTGTTCTTACTCTTTCTTATTTTCTTCACTCTCATCTCTCTCGCCCTCACTCTTTCACTCTCTCTTTTTTCTTTCACTCACAAATCATTCTCCTCTCAAAACTGGAGTTGGTGTGTGGTTTTTGACCAAAGTTGGTCACGCCAGAGAAGAAAGAGCGGAGGAAAGAGTAAAAAAAAGAAAAAGAAAGAAGAATAAAAAACAGTTTCACCAAAGTTCTCACCGAAGAAGAAGACAGAGAAAAAAAAAATGAGAAAAGAAAAAGAAGCCGCTCGTCAGAGAAGAAGAGGAAGAAGAAGAGAAGAAAAAAGGAGAAAAAATGTCACTTGCCAGAAGAGAGGGAGAAGAAGAAGAGACAAGAATGCCAAGGAAGGACAAATTGATAATTTCACACGTGGATAGTGTTAGCGGAAGGTCAGCTAGCAATGGTTTTTAAAAAGGAATAACAACACACAAAGCTTTAATAAATGCTTTATATTTCATTTTTTTCACCTTTTTTATTATTTTTAAAAATGTCCAAATGACTTCTTAATTACACAAAAATTAGTGTTCAATTACCTTTTTATCGATCTATAATCAATTACACATATTTTGAAAAGGGAAAATTCAAGAAGTTTTTTTTATTCACGTTGCAAATTTTATTTTAACCGATTTTTTTTTCCAAAAACCCCACCATTCTCTCTTTATCCCTCTTCTCTCTGTCTCTCATTCTCCTTACCTTCACAACAGCCCACTGCCGACCACATTGGACAACAAATGACGAACGACGGACTCCGACTCCAATTGGACAATGAACGACGATAGCAGTGTTTGAGCGGACGAATGGAGATGGGGGGCTTGAAGCTGACAAGCGACAATAGCAAACTTGAAGCAGACGAACGATAGACTCTAAACAGATGACAAATGGCTAGGTGGCAAACGATAGTGCGACTCAGAAGACAATAGACACGTGGCAGGCATATGAACAAAGGTAGATGGGCATGCATAGCGGACGCAAACCGAGGATTTTTTTTAACCCTATATATATATGTATATAAATCCTCAAATATGATATATACTATGATTTATGTTGAAAATTGAGTCAATCTATGACTTATATATTGTGGTATATATTCTAGTTTGTATCCAATCACTTTGAATTAATAATATATACTGTGATTTATATTAAACATTGAATATCGAAACTTTCTAAGAGTACAACCATATATTTAAGTAAATTTATATTTCACATATTAATTAGAATATTCGCAAATATATAATTTAATGTTGTAAGAAATATTTTAAAATAACTATGTATTTAAGTACATATTAAATATTATTTACCAAAATATATTGGTTATAACATTTGAAGAAATCTGAACTATATATTTAAAAATAACAGGAATCTACCAATTAAAAATAACTGCTTGGTAAAAAATGGGAAGAATAAAATCAAATGTATTTTTATCTATCTAATTGAAAATGGGAATAAATCTCATTTTCTCTACAATGAGTCAGTTTTGTTTAATTCCTAAGGTTGTTCAACTTTACCGAATAATTTCCTCGCTCCCACATTCCAATCCACGTGTCATCATTTCATGGTTTTTACATGCACAACTGCTTGCCTTAAGACCAGCTCAATTCAACAAAATTTCCTCAACGCCAAAAGCAAAATAATAATAATAAACAAATCCGTTTTTCAACCTTATATATTTTGGCGGCCACTACGCCCTTCAATCCCATTACCGTCATCAAACTCCTTCACCAAAATCATCACTAAAGAAGAACCCTAATTCTTTTCCTTTCTTTCAGAAAAACCTAAGCCCTAATTTCCCAGTCATGGCTGTTTCAAGACGACTGGCCCTTCTTTCCCTCGGAACAATCCTTCTCTGCTTCTTGTTCACTAGAGTTTCCGCCGCCGGATCCGAATACGGCGGCGACATTCACACCGTCAGGCACTCCTCTGACACCGCCGACTGCAATGGCGAACATCCCGACAAAGGCGACCAATGCAGGGAAGAAAACGACGTGGTTGAGGACGATGATTTCGACGACACCTACAAGATCGTCAACAACATCGCCGTAACCCTATCGGCGACCGGCAGTATACTTCAGGAGACGGAGGAATTGGACGATATCCCGGCGTCGGAGGAAGAGGTCGGCAACATGTTTATAGTGGGGCACTGAGCGGCGGCGAAATCACTCTGTTTTTTTCTTTTTTTTAATTTTTTTTCCTTTTATGGTTATTGGACGGAAGTTAAAATGCTTTAATTTCTTTTAAATTTTTTAATTCGGAAATTATTATCGTCTTTGGTTTCTTCTTATTTCGGCGTAAGAGATCAGGCACGTGCATGGCGGTGGATAATGTGCGGATCAGCGTCCATTGATTGAGAGCTAGTTAATTAAGGGATAGTAAAAATTACAAAAGTTGGGGAGAGAAATATTATTGTGGCCTTTTTTTTTAAAAAAAAATATTTTTTTCTTTTTTATTGAGATTGATATTATTGGAAGATGAAATTGAATTAAAAACTCACCTTGATTATTTAGGATTTGAATAAATTGCATTAGTTGATATCAATTATTATTTTTTTCCTTTTTATCTTTTCGTTGTAATCATTTGAACAATGTATCAAAGTACTTTTTTGTTTGAGTAGAAGTTCTGTTGATTTGAGTGAGTCTTCGAATTTTTTTTTTTTTTTTTTGGATTCTTTATTCTAATCGTGGTTGTCCTAGTTGTTGTAATTTAGGATATTAATCTTTTGTTGGTGTTTCTAAATTAACTTGTTATTGTTAAAAAATAAAATACTTAAAATTGTCATATACTTTTTTTTTTTTTCATTTTTTTTTTTTTTTTGGATTCTTTATTCTAATCGTGGTTGTCCTAGTTGTTGTAATTTAGGATATTAATCTTTTGTTGGTGTTTCTAAATTAACTTGTTATTGTTAAAAAATAAAATACTTAAAATTGTCATATACTTTTTTTTTTTTTCATTTTTTTTTTTTTTTTGGATTCTTTATTCTAATCGTGGTTGTCCTAGTTGTTGTAATTTAGGATATTAATCTTTTGTTGGTGTTTCTAAATTAACTTGTTATTTTTAAAAAATAAAATACTTAAAATTGTCATATACTTTTTTTTTTTTTTCATTTTTTTATTTTTTATTGAGATTGATACGTAATAAACACATAATAAACCTGACCATGATGACCTTTAGTTTAAAGGCACGATTTGTGTTATTTAATTTTAAAATTAACAATTAATTTATACATAAATCAACATTCGAAACCACAACTTTATGTTTAACTATTTTTTGAACAGATCCTTATATATTTAACAACTTATCCCACGCTTTGTTTATTTTGAAAACGAATGCCCTTTCTCCTACCACATCGGCATGCGTTGTTGTTGTTGTTATTATTATTATTTTGGTTATTTGAGTTCAATAACACAAGTAAGGATGGTAAATTCAAATCTCCAAGAAAATATATAACCAAATAACAATCTTTATGATCATATTTTAATCGGTTGCATCTTTCTTTCATTTTTATTTTGACAATTGAAATTACTTTAAATAAAAAATATATTTATGTTAAATAATTAATAAAAAATACTCATAAATTAAAATTTCCAAAAATATTATATTATATAGAGAGACAAACAAATTATCAAATCAAAGTATTAAAAATATATATAAGTTAGAGAATATTAGGATTAAAAAAAATAATAATATAGGAGACTGAGATAATATATTGTGTGTAGATTAGATTTTAGAAAAGTAGGTTGTTGTATCATAGAAGAACTACTGTGTTGAAAGCAAGTTCCACACAAAATCAAAATGATTTATTTTAACATATTGGAAATTTTATATTAGTTATTTATTTATTTTTATGTTAGACAACTCTGCATTATTCTACATTAAATTTTGCAAGGGCCAAAAGTCCAAGTTATTTTCATGCATATTAAACCTGAAAATGTGATGCAAATCTCATTAAAGTTAGGGTAAGAGTAAGACAAAAATATTGCATACTTTAGTAGATAAATATATCTAGTATTTTGTGTAAGTCTCAAGGTTGAATTTTTTTTGTTTATTTATTTACTATTTTTATAGTTCTTCGAGAGAAGGTCGAATCATACTTTTAAGAAATTAAATAGGGGAGAAATATATTTTTATCCTTAAGGGTCTAGTTTTGTTTTTAGGTTTTAGAAAATTGTGCCGGTGGTTTTTACCTTACAAAATTAATATCTTTTTATTTTATCTCTCAATTTTTTTCTATTTTACCTTTTTAGACCTAACCTCAAATTTAGACCTTACGAAAAAAAATTTACTGAGACTTCTCATAAGAATTTGAAATTTTTCTAGTAAAAAAAAAAAAAATCTTACTTGACATTAGAATTGAAAAATTGGGAAAAATTCACTAAATTCAAATTCTTACGGATAATTTGTGAGATTAAAAATTAAGAATGATAAATAAAAAATTTAAAACTAAAAAAAAAAAAAAGAACTATCCTAATTTCGGTATATTTAAGTTTAAAATAATTAACTTAAACTTATGAGAAAAAAATTAACTAAAAT
Organism: Citrullus colocynthis; assembly: GCA_031780015.1. NCBI lineage: Eukaryota > Viridiplantae > Streptophyta > Magnoliopsida > Cucurbitales > Cucurbitaceae > Citrullus > Citrullus colocynthis. The sequence continues at coordinate 512,662 of QLSR01000238.1, read as the reverse complement.
TGGTAAAAAAAAAAAAAAGAATTAAAGTTTTTTTTTAATATTAATTCTACAATTTATATTAGAATTTACAAAAAAAAAAAGAAATAGTTTTCTTTTAATTATTAAATTTAAAAATAATAATTAATTGCTATTGAAAAAAATCTTATGTATAAGTTTCTTTTTAATTTTAATTTGAAACATTAAAATTAAAATTAATTATCAATTATTGAAATTTTAAAAAAGTTTATGTATGGATTATTAAAATTAAACATTTATAGTTAATTAATAGAAAAAACTTATATATGGATTCTGTCCATTTTTCAAAAAGACTTATTAGGCAAACAAAGAGAATGTTTTTTTAAAACAAAATTGTTTTTTTAATATTAAGTTGAATTATTAGAATTACTTATTAAAAAAATCTTTATGTCTTTCCCCCTCTATCTCTTCTCTCTCTCTCTCTCTCTCAATTGAATTTGTTCCTTGAGCTAACAAATGATGCATTACAGGTTAATCCCAATATGTAGAAGAATGTTGCCAACTATAAAGGTTAGTTTTGTTTGCATCTGTATTCAGTAATTTACTATGATGAATGATCAGTTGCATCAATTCTTGTATATTTCTTTAATGCAGCTGCAATGGAGATCCTGTTCTTGATAGGTTTCAATTGAAGATTGCACTGCTAGATGAAATCGGGAAGGCAGAAACATTTCTTGTACTGGAGCGCAATGATCCTGGCTTATTGTGGCTTGCGAAATCTACCATTGAAACATGCAATGCCTCGTAGATTGATGAACATCGTGTACTATAATATTGTATACAAGTTGGTTTAGACTAGACAACCCGAAATTCAAACAAGGCTGTAGTCTTCATAAGCATGTTTGTGCAAATATAAGATGAGGGTTGTAAATAAATGTTCGTTTCTGAGTGTCCCATTTCGGTCTTGTTCGGTAATACTTTTATTTTTAGCTATTTTTTAAATTCATGCGAATTTTTTCTCATTCTATATTATAATATTCTCATTTCTTGAACAAATACTTCAAATTTTAGTTAGCATTTTGAATTCTGAATCAATTTTTAAAGTTCTTTTTAAAATCTTTTTTAAAAGTTTGATTTGGTTTTTTAAAATACGGATGGAAGGTGAATAAGGAATGGTGTTTACATATTTACTTTTTAAAAATAAAAAACAGAAAAAACCAAATGTGATTAAACAAGCATATTATCATTTTTTTCAGTAAATAATAAGTGTCAAGATAATTTGGATTTGAAACTATTTAAATACTTTAATTAGTTTTGTGCACGTTGACATTCAATATCATTCAAATCTTGAATAGTTTCACAAAAATTGAAACCTAAAATGATCTCAGGTAAAACAATCTTTAAATTTTTAGGTTTGTGTGTATTTTATTAATGAACTTAAACACATAAAGGAAAAAAGTTAGTGAATTTTAAAGTATTAGTCTCTGTGGATTTTTAATTTTGTGTTTAATGAATTTCTTAATTAGTTATTGGATTTTTAACTTTATACTTTTTTTTTTTTGACAATATATAAACGGAAAAACGAACCTCTAATTTATATTTTTTCTTTTGATAATACGTAAATAGAAAAACGAACCTCTAATTTCAAAGTTGACTTATTTTAAAAAAAATTTTAAAATTCTTTTAATTCATAAGCTAGTGGACACAAATACAAAATGTCATAGTCCTAAATTTAGAAAAACGAACCTCTAATTTTAAAGTTGACTTATTTTAGAATTTTTTTTTAAAATTCTTTTAATTCATAAGCACTAAGACACAAAAACAAAAGGTCATAGTCCTAAATTTAAAATTTTAAAAATTTATTAAATATTTTTAAAATTACCTATTAGATATAAAATTAAAAGCTAGAGACTTTTTAAAACATTGTCATAAAACTTTCAACATTCAAATTTAAACTAAACAATTTTTTTTTTTTTAAAAATGCAAAATTGCCTTATAGGTCTTGAGTTTTAAGGCATAGAAGTGTTCCTTCAAATGTTTATTTCTGAGTTAAAGAAATGTAGCTTTTTTCTTTTCATATATTCAATGTCTAATTATAATTTATTATAGGACAATTTTTTTTTTCATTTTTTGTAAAAATATTCAACTTTTTTATTTTAATATGTAATTCGAGTGTCGAGTGGAATGTAATTATACCAAATGTAAAAAAAATAGTTTGTTAAATATAGGTCAAACTATTTACAAATATAAAAAAATTTTACTATCTATCATTTTTTGTTTTATAATAATTAAAAAAGGAAAATTTTTCTTTTTTATTTTATAATAATTAAAAAAGGATAATTTTTCAAAAAGAAAGGAAAAAACAAGAAAAAGAAAAAAAAAGAGAAATTGAAGTGGCAGGGTGCCGCTAGTCTCCATAGTTCACTCCTCGGAAGTTCGATGTTCGATCTGTGTCTTCCTCAATCTCGGAAACTGTTGCCCTCTCCAATCCACAGTGAAGGTCTTAATTAAACAGCCATGGTATTTCCTTCTATCCGTCGCTTATTTGCCAAATCTCGTTTCCGTCTCGGTCGCCATGTTTCTTCTTCATCTTCTTCCGTGACTGAAGCTTTTGATCCTCCTCCTGTTGTTCATGCTCGAAGGGTCGTCGTTACTGGTAATACTTTTATTACTCAACCTATAACACACCAAGCACGCTTATAAAGAAAAATTTCAAACGAAATTTGTAGCTTCCATTATAGTCGTGGTTGATTAACAGCCCCATTTCTTTAGAACATGAAATGGAGTAGTTTATAACTGTTATCTATTTATATTTCTTGTATCGTAATATCTAATAGTTTGTGCTTGCTGTCACTTATCTAATCCGCAGCAAAATTCTAATTTCTCTTATATTTCTCTCGTAATTTGTATATGCATATCGTTATTGTCTTACATTTTTGACATTCCATTTTAGGTTTAGGAATGGTGACTCCACTTGGTTGTGGTGTGGAATCTACTTGGAAGCGTCTTATAGATGGGGAATGTGGGATTAGAAAATTGTCCCCAGAAGATCTCCAAATGAATGCTTTTGATTCAGAAACCCAGTTGCTCACGTATGACCAATTGACATCGAAAGTAGCTGCAGTGGTCCCTTCTGGAACAGAGCCTGGTGAATTTAACGAAGAATTGTGGCTTAATTCTAAGGTCAAATAGGATATTCCTAATCCTTACTGACCTTCGGCTTCTCTTTGAACATATTTTTTTGATTTTTACATTTTATATGGCTTGAATTTTGAGATTATGTACTTCACCATGGGCAAACCATTAATGGAAGTGGTCTAAGTCTGCAGGAAGGTCTCTTAAAACATAGATTTTTCTATTTTTCTTTTATTTCAGAGATTTGGTGATTCAATATGGTACTTGAATTAATGAGAATATTAACTGTGTAGTTATGAGAGGGATTCTTGAGATAGTTTTCGTGAAAATCTCTGATAGTAATTGGTACTTCTCCAACTACTGCTCAAAGTTCAGGCAGTTGCATCTGGAGAGAGGTCAGAGGCATAGTGTGCTCTTACGTTGATTTGTATACATAAATAATATAATACCAGTCAATTCTGCTTGTAAGATATACCATCCCAACTGATGTAACTGATCGATTATGGTGTATAAAAAAATAAAGTTCCTTGTGGATGAAGTAAATCCACTGAGTTCTAGAATAAAAAAAACACCCCTTTGTTCATTATAGCATGTCCTTTCTAATTTCCAATTGGAGATCGTTCTTGCAATTCACTATTAGGGGTTTGGAGTCTTACTCCTTTACTTCATTAATCAATGAAATTGTTTCTTCTTCAAAAAAAATTCACTGATTAATAAAAGAGGTCTTGTTCAGTTGATATAGTAAAGTTAGTTTTGGGCTTTAGGTGGAACTTCCATTTTCTTTTCGTGCTTTGTAGGATGTTATCAAGCTTTAAGACATGAGTAGCAGGACAATTTCTTCTTATTCATTTCTCTACACTTGCTAATTTCTTGTATTGTTCTGTATTATACTCTTAATTTTCTAAGCGTTAAAGATATCAGCGTTGGAAAATCCATTTTCAATAATCGTGTTACAGATTATTGGAATTACCAGGAGCACCGTTCAATTTCAAGGTTTATAGGCTATGCATTATGCGCTGCTGATGAAGCTTTGAAAGATGCAAATTGGGTGCCATCTTTGGAGGAACAGAAGGAAAAGACAGTATGATTCTTCTATATTGACACACAACATTTTTCTTTTGATTATTCGGGCCAATATCAATGTTTAACTTGAAAATGCCAGGGAGTCTCTGTTGGTGGTGGAATTGGAAGCATCAGTGATGTGCTAGATGCAGCACAACTAATTTGTGATAAGGTTAGTTTATGAGCTTTTTGCACCCATTTATGGACAAAGAGAACATATCTCTTGCCCCTCTCATCATGGGCGTTTTGAATATGAAGTTGAAGAATATAACTGGGTTTAGGAAAGAATAGACTTAAATATGGATATATATTCCTTTTTTGTTGCAGAAACTACGTCGTCTTAGTCCATTTTTCATTCCGCGGATATTAATCAACATGGCGTCGGGTCACGTGAGCATGAAATATGGATTTCAGGTACAGAAATAGATTCTAAGATTACTAAGAATTCTCTATGCGATGTATGAGATTGCTCAGGGTTCATGACACTTATGCCGTACTTAAATCATGAAGCTGATTCAAAATGAGATGTTGGTGCACTAAGATTAGGGGTAAACTTGTAAGTTTAATTGAGTTTGTTAACCATTATGGGTTGACCTAGTGGTAGTGGGAACTTCAAAAAAAAGCTAAAGGGCTAAGGGGTCATGGGTTCAAACCATGGTGGCCACCTACTTAGGATTTAATATCCTATGGGCTTCCTTGACACCAAATATTGTAGGGTCAGGTGGGGTGTCCCATGAGATTAGTCGAGATGCGCGTAAGCTGGCCCGAACACTCGTGGATTTAAAAGGAAAAAAAAATTGAGTTTGTTAATTGTTAGTTTTTAGACATTAATTGGTTTTGGACATTTGATTGTTTGTTGGTTGTTTTGTTAGACATTGTTTTACTTAGTGGGTTAACATTCTCTATAAAATGTATACATAGCTTCTCCTTTCTTATTGGAAATTGGAAACATTTTCTGTATACCCTTTGATCGGGGCCTTTTGTGCCTTTGATATCTTTCGATATTTCATTCAATCAATGAAATCGTTTCTTATCCACCAAAAAAAAAAAAAAAAAAAAAACATTCTCTTTTTTAAGTGTTAGTATCCTGTATTTGCATGACTTTTTGAATGGCAATAAAGACTTCTATTGAGAATTATTGCAGTTCTATCACTTAGTTGCTAGTAGGCTCTATCAGATATCTTGGTTCAATTTAGATTACATTACATGATGTTTATAACACAAATGAGAAACTTAGGCTGATGTCATGGCCAAATTTTACCAATATCACCATCATAGTGTCAGTGTTAATAGCAGGTGCTCATATATTTCCTGTTTCTGTCATCTCAATTTTAATATTTCAAATCTTTTAATGAATATGGTTTACGGATTTTCTTAATAATATCTTTCATTATAGCTGCCTAGTTTGTTCTTATAGGGTCCAAACCATGCCGCAGTGACAGCTTGTGCAACTGGAGCGCACTCTATTGGTGATGCTGTTCGGATGATTCAGTTTGGAGATTCTGATGTTATGGTGGCTGGAGGTACAGAGTCCAGCATTGATGCTTTATCAATAGCCGGATTTTGCAGGTGATAAAAATATTGAATATTATGCCTTTGGACTAAACTATGTTTTACTTTATGTGACTGTACGTTTGAGTTCTAATCATATCTTATTAAGTTTGTCATTTTCAGATCAAGGGCGTTGTCTACAAAATACAATTCAGCTCCACCAGAAGCTTCTCGCCCCTTCGACTGTGGTCGAGATGGATTTGTGTGTGTACATGCTTCATTTATTTTTATTTTACATTTTATCTTTTCTTTATCTAACTTCTGCACCCCCCCCTCCTTGTGATCCACATTCTCAGTATAGGGGAAGGTTCTGGCGTCATGGTGCTGGAGGTCAGTTGGATACTGCTTAATGTGACGCAACTTTTGTTTTTCAGTTCTTTATTCAATTGGTTGATTGAGTTACCTTTGCTATAAGGTTTACTTCTCTTTTTCTTATATAGGAACTTGATCATGCATTGAGGCGTGGAGCTAGAATTTATGCAGAAGTTCGAGGCTATGGGACTTCAGGTTTTATACTTTGATTTAATTTAAATGCGCTGATTTTGCTGACTATTTTGTAGATTTTTCTAGGGGTATTGTCTTTAAGTGCTGTATAGATTTAAAAATAAATTATGATCTTTAGGTGATGCTCATCACATTACTCAACCACACGCCAGTGGAAGAGGTGCAGCCCTAGCCATGACCCGTGCCTTAAAACAGGTTAAAGATTAAATATGACTTTTAACTAATTTATTTCATATTAGTCTACAAACATTTTATTTCATATTAGTCTACGAACATTTGTTTCTGTTTTATTTATTTACTTTTGATAAGAAACAACCGCCCGTTGGGGCAAGCCAAGAGATCCTCACCGTTAACTAGGAGCTTCCAGAAGCTCCTTAATTTGCATATATAACCAAAAGAGGATAATAACTATGTTATTTACAAGGAGAGCCCCATTTGGACAATAACACATTCACGATCTCCCAAAAGTTCTCAGTGACAGTGTCTACAAAATGCTCTGGCAATGTTCTTTTTCTTGCCAATCATAAATCTCAAAGAAGAGGTTTTGTACCGCTGGTCCATAGAATTTGCTTCTCATTTGACACATGACTTCCAAGGCTTTTGCATAGTTTGAGAAAAAATACCACTGAAGGGTGATAGATCCACTGTTTAAGAAAATATGATCCACTGTTTCATCGTCTTCCCTGCATAGGAAACACAAGCTAACAGAGAATTGGACATATGAGTGGGTTTCTGAATTCTGTCACTACTGTTGACTTCTCTGTAGCACACTGACCACACTTAGAAATTGACTTTTTTTTAGGCACTTTGCTTTTCCATTACTTTGCAGAGTATGGTAGCCAGGATGTTCTTCTCATGAGATAGGTAGTTGAAGAAACATCTCCTGTTAAAGTTGCCAATGTAGTTTCCAGATCCTGTCTTCATTGCTTCTTATAGAAAGTATCTTTTATTCAACCGCTCCTGGAGATCCATTCAAGTATCTTTTATTCAACTGCTCCTGGAGAACCATTCTTCTGTTCTACTTCTAAATCAGTGCTGTTCTCCTGAATTCAAATTTCCAGCATTGTTTTTCTTGGCACTGCATTTCTTTGGCCTCAGTGCTCTGTCTTTCTTTGATCCTTTACAGTCTTGGATACCTCAATTGGAGAGCACAATCTGATGCCCGACAATCCTTCCGGAATTAATGTTATCACCATTTCCTAGATTAAAATTGTAGCATATCTTATAGAGTATTCTCTGGCTTGATTTAAATATAATCTTCAAATGGCATCTTATACCATCTCTTAACTGAATATGTGAGTGAGTGCAATCTTAAGATCTCTTTACTGGATGCAAAAAGTCAACCGTAAGCCTATTATTCATACGTATTTGATGCCTAAATTTACAGTGAAAATTTTCTTGCAATGATTAACTCGAAGATCACTTTGGTGTGACATGAATTTATAACATAGGTACTTTGATTATAGAGCCCATTGTGTGATTACATTTATTATTCTTTTTTCAAATAACATACGTACTTTGATGAATTGCAGTCTGGATTTCATCCCTGCCAAGTGGATTACCTAAATGCACATGCTACATCTACACCCTTGGGTAAAGTTTTCAATCTTTTACAAGTTGCTTTGGTGACTTTTGTAACTATTGAAATGTGCAATGTTGTGCAAATGCTCATACATGTAATTTATCTTTTTGGATCTATTTAGGCGATGCAGTGGAAGCCACTGCTATCAAATCTGTATTCACTGACCATGCACTATCTGGTGCTTTGGCTTTTTCCTCCACGAAGGTAATTTATGATTCATCTCTACTATTTTGAAAGAAAAAAAGATGTACACAATTTGTTCAAATTTGTCATCTTTGTACAATTTTGTCTTGAAAACGTTTCGTACTTATATTCATGAATGAAATTCGAATTTCAGGGTGCAATTGGTCATCTTCTTGGAGCAGCTGGTGCTGTTGAGGCAATTTTTTCTGTTTTAGCCATACACACTGTAAGCAAAATTAGCTCTTTCAATTTTACAAGTTACCGGATGTGGAAGATTATGACGAGAGTGTTCTAGTAGTGCCTGTAATTCTAAAATCCCAAAAGATGGAAAATTTCTCAAAATCACTAGTCAACCTAAAAGTTTAACCTAATGAGTTATGGTAAATTTAATTATATTAATACTTTAACACTCCTCCACCACTTGATATTACAAGGGTTTGAACATAGAACCTCCTGGTATGATACCATGTTAAATCACCAATTAACCCTAAAGTTTAAGCGGATGGTTTATGATAAATTTAATTATACCCATACTTTAACAAAATTCCTGGACCACACATACGGACCAAGCTATAGAAGTCTCTTTGCCTCCACTTTCTGGATGGGGAGGACAATTTTACAAACAATGAAGTTTATATTGCCGTAAATTTATTGCTTATTTTAGTCTCTCCAACTGTTATTTTCCTTGACATCTACAATTGCAAGAGTATGTGGATTAGCACCACTTTTTACTATGAACTAATCAAATGGTTGTACCCTTTCTAGCCATTTGAATCATAACTAACTGCTTCTATGTTGTTTTGTTGTAGGGAGTAGCCCCACCCTCTCTTAATCTCAAGGAACCAGATCCCATATTTGATGAGAATTTCATGCCTTTAACCTCGGCGAGACAGATACCGATTCGAGTAGCTTTATCAAATTCCTTTGGCTTTGGAGGAACAAATGCATCGCTACTTTTTGCTTCTGTTGCATAGAACTGACTGATTGCTCTATAGCTACTACCCCAGTGGTTCTCGTTTATGGAAGAAACTTATTGCGGAGATTCTATCTTACACAAATTTTGAGTCATTGATTATTGTTGCGACAAAGAGGCTACATACGAAAAGAGGACAAAGGGTATTATTATTAATTTAAGAATCCCATTCTTTTTCTCGTTACAAGTAGAGATGTTCATTTTTCCTGTTTAAGTGGAGGATAGGGGAGGGAGCAGAAAAGAAAAAAAAAATCTCTGAAAGCTAAACAGGTGCACGAATGTATTCCCCGACCCTACCTTGTTCAAAAATTTTCTTTTAGATTATTATTATTATTATTATCATTTCAAGTTTTATAGTTTAACAGTCAATATAAGGAATATGTTTGAATTAAACATTTAAATTTAGATTATATATTTGAATAATTTGATAGGTAACTATATCTTTTTAGAAAATTTGTGTATTTTTTTTTTTTTAAATTCAAATTGTCCATGTGTAATTAATTATATAGAAAGATTGGTGAGTAATTTAACTATTTATTTTTAAACATCTCAACCATAGTTATTTAAGTTAATCTGGGGAAAATTTTCCATGGAAAATTCTTGCCTGGATCCCAATGAAAATTTTCATTTAATTTTGTGGGGATGGGAAATGAAATGGAGAGGAGGGGATGAGGATGAAGAAGCTATTTTTGGTCCTGGCATATGAACATCTCTATTCATAACATAATAGCATATATTTTTTGAGTGATTATGTGGATAGCTGTTACATGATGTCAATAAGATTTTGAAGTTGAGAAGTTTATTATATATATATATATATATATAGGTTTATTCTTAGTTTAACGATGTTGTATAATCTACAATTGAACTAGTGAGGAAAAATGTGGATCTCCCTCTTTAATTTACTGTTAAATTTGTTTACACTCTTCAAATCTTATTGTTATTGAATCTTATTGAATAATCTCAATCTAATTGCCTAGCATTGACATGCTTAAGATCTCCAATTATATTGGTTAGGAAATTGTGTCGTATAGCTACGAATAAATGTTGGTAATGAAAAATGTCTAAAAATTTAAATATTTGTGATTTTGAGTCAACTAGCATAATTTTGAAACAAAAAATATTTTTTTTCCACTTATATACTCCATTATAGACGTGTCTACCATTGAAAATTGATTTTTCTTTTTTGAAAAAAAATATATTTTTAATATTCTTTCATCATCTCATAGTTTTTCACATTTAAAATCTCCTAGACTAGAGCAATTAAATGGATTAACTATTAGAAAGTTTTTCCTTATATAAATTTTCAGCTTAAACTTTCTATCATGTGACCACACTTGATATATATATATAGTTAAGTCGCTATTTAAAAATAATTACCAACACATGATATCCCGTTGAACTCAAGAATGAGCGTTAAGAAGCACTAAAATAATGATTGTATATTTTTAGATGACAAGAATTGACAAATTGTTGAGATGGCCGAGTTGGTCTAAGGCGCCAGATTAAGGTTCTGGTCCGAAAGGGCGTGGGTTCAAATCCCACTCTCAACAAGTTTCAATTTTAAATTTCCTTCCGCCAAGCCACGCTGAACGCCCGAGTTTTTGTTTTTTCCTTTTATAAATTAATCCGTTTATTGTTTTTTCTTTTCTTTTTTGAGTATAATTAATCCGTTTGTCTTCCAAACAATTTCGGTATATTTTGAGATATTTAAGTTTCACCTTCAAATTGCAAAAAAGAGCTTGCAATTTAAGCCGTCGAAAAGTTTATTAAGGTCTAAGGATTATCCTAATGAAACTTCTCTATGCTTCCTAACAATAAATAAATAAACTTATTTATTGCAAGTTTCATTGTGTGAGCATGATTAATTGGTATAGTATTTATATTATCAACATCGAAGTTAGAAATTCGATTGTTCATTTTGCATATTGTAAAAAAAAAAAAGTTCAATTTATATACAATGGAAAACCAAAACTGTTTTGGAATTAACAAGCCCCGTTCATTATTTAAATTCATGTGAAAAATTTATTTAGTTGCATTGTTTCTTAACATTCAAATTAAATTTTTTTAATGTATTAACCTATCTATAGATAATCTATACTATCAAAAAGGAGCTATGGGGAAAAATTTTCGATTTCTCCATTTGCTCCTTTTAGTGATAGATTATATTATATGATATATAATGTGATTTCACGTTAAAATTATTTAAAAAATATTAATTTTATTTGTTTAAATCTAATTTACATATATTTTCAAAAATATATATTAATTTTATTAGTTTAAAATTTCATTAAAAATATATATAGGTTTATCTCATTATCTTTTTATGTTTTTATTTTACTTTTTAAAATTTTATTTTAATTGAATGTGATTAAAGAAATATGATATTTCAAAGTTTCAAAATATTTTATTTTTAACATATTTTTTATATATATTTTTATATATAGATTTTTAAAATTATAAAATATCATGAGATTTGATATTATTAACGTGATTTGATTTAATTGAAAAATAGACCTAAGATTTTAAAATCTTAAAAGATTTGATATTTTTATGTTTTTTTTAAATTAAAATGTGGATTTCCTTTTAAAAAAATAACATTTCTAGAATATAATCTCTACTATAAAGAAAGATGTTTTAAAAAGAAATTACATTTTATCAAAAGAAAAAAATTTAATCATATTACTATTTGTTAATCTAATTTGATTAAAAAACGGTTTGAAATCTTAATTTTAACTTGAACCACCCATTTTTTCTTCAAGTCCTTCATTGAATGGGGTGTAAAAGAAAGGTTTAGGAATAGTCGGATTAGTAGGAGGAAGAACGGCCCCACCTTGAAACAAAGGTGTATGTTACTTTTTTATTTTTCCCAACTTCCTCGCTTTCTTTTTTAGAAATTTTGTTGTATTTGGTAAATATATATTTTTTATTTCGTTAATAGCAAATCCTTTTAACCATTCTTTTCTTCTTCTTCATTTTTTTTTGTTTCACCTCTTTTAGAACTTGAAGAAGATATACCACCTCTCTCTTTTTTCATTTAACGTATGTTTTTTTCCCCATTTTTTTTTCACTTTTTCACTATTTCATTTAATGTTTTTTTTTTTAAATGTTTTTGTAGGCTTTTTATATACGCCTAACATATTGAAGATGTGAATAAGAATACCTTACTTTTCAGGTTCAAGAAATTTATAAGTCGGCAAAGTGATAGAGAGAGAAGAGAGTGATCGACTATTTTATATTTTTATAGTTATTTTTCACTTTTTAATTTTTGCAAATGTGCACCAATTAATTTAGAAATTTATAGTAATTTTTTACTATTTTTATATAATTTTTGCAAATATAATTTTGAACTCTTTTCTTTTTTTTACTCTTTGAAAAATTTGAAATAAAGTTTTAAAACAAGAAGAAGATGTTTGTAAATCAAAATAGATTAAGTTTTCAAAGTTTCTATTTGCATGGAAAAAAATAATATTTTTGTTTAGAATTAAAAAATAATGAAATTAGAAGATAATCAAATACTAAAATAATTATTATGAAATTTTATAAAAATAGAAAAATAATAATTTATTTTAAATTAAAGTTTGAAGTTAAAAAGTAATCATAATATCCAAATTAATTTTAAAAAATATATAATATAGATTATCACTCTTTAAAATCAAGTGATTAAACTTTAAAATTAGGAGAATAATCAAATTATCCAATCCAAATAAATGGAAAAAGAATTAGAAAATCTTTTGATTTAAATTTAAAGAGCTTAATCAAAACCTCAAAAAAAAAAAATAATAATAATAATAGTAATAATAATGAATATTATCATAAAAATTTATAATTAAGTTCTATTTTAAAACTTTTAAGAGCATCAAACTAGTATTTCATAAATGAGTTATGGAAAATTCTCATACCTAGACATATCTTCTTGATTTTTTGGACCTTTGTAACCTTTTGCTCCCTTCTCTCTCATCAATCATATATATTATCTGTGTAATAGAAAATCGGATATATTTTAGAAGTTCGAATATTTTATTTAATGAAATATCAAGCATTTGCGTTTTTGTGTTGAAATGGGATTGATTTTGTTTTCCATTTGTTTTGGTATTACTTCTGAAAAATGGAGGAAGACTGTCTTCTTCATTTTGATTCTTACCATCACAATGACAACACCTGTTCCATGTTCCCACCAATATCCATCAAGCTCTGTTCGTTGTTTCCATTAATTTTCTATTGAGGGAATCAATGGGTAAATGTTTATTTGGCATATAATGCCTTTATAATTTGCTCACAATTGGCTAAAAGAAATCACATCTTTGGACCGAGATTAGGAACTTAGGTTGAATTTAAGGGGATTTGTTTTAGTAAATCCCTAGTTCTTGGGAGCAAAGTTGATTTGAGATGAAAAGAAATTGAAACTGGAGAAGACCTCAGAAGGACAATGAGAGGAGATGTAAATAAGGCTAAATTATATAAAATCGCCTCAAACTTTGTATTTTGCTTCAAAATAATTTTCAAAAAGAGTTTAAAAAAAATACTCTTGCCGTTAATTTTGGATGAAACCATCATATGTCTTTGTGTGTAATTTTTTCTTTAAGAAAAGAAAAATAAATAAATAAAGACTTTTTAAATTTATTTTAAAATAGTGTATGTTTTGAAAATTTAGGGACTATTACTATTTTTAATATTTTCAACCTAATTGAACTTGATTAGAGAATCATGGCCTTGACCTTCTCTCATACATACTAATTTACATATCTTAAGACCGATTTGGATTGACTTTCTAGGTGTTTATGAACACATTTTTTTTCAATAATAAACACCTATTTAAATACTTAAAAAGTCAATCCAAACACACTTTTAGTCAAATATTCTGTAGCTTTACCATAAAAACATGGTAAACTCAAATGAAAAACATCAAAAGTAAAAAAAAATAAACAAATTAATTAATAAATAAAAACCCCTCTGGGGTCATTCCTTAGATAACACAAAAAATGAACTGCAGCAGAATAAAGCTAAGTTATCCTGATTCCATTACAAAAGGCAATTCTAGAAGAGTAGGCCCTCCCCCAATCTCAGCAACCTGCAAAAATGAAAGTTTGAAAGACAGCCATCAGAACTCAGAAGGCAATAAAGTTAAGAAATTAATGGTTTTAATGCCTTATTTTATCTTCATACATCAAAAAGTAAAAAGACACTACCACCATTAGACACATGAGAGTGCAAATCTTTCCCACTGCTTTCCTTATTCAGAGGAGCTAGAAGTGGTAGAGGCAGAGGAATCATAAAAATTGAAGAACTAGCAGATGAAGTATTTTTTGCATCATAGGAGAGAAACAACTTACATTGAGATTAAACATAGACCTGGAGAACCCATCTTCGGATTCTTGGTACGATATAACATTAGCAGAACTGAATTACAGCAGACTTGAAGGCCCTGGGAAAAGTTAACAGTTTCTGAGAAAACTGAAGTAGTTCCTCAGGAGTGAAACGATCCTCCTGATCAAAGACAGCGTCTTTGAATAATTCATATTGGTGAATGGGCTGGAGAGTCCTCTTGGTGGAAATGACCATCTTTTTGAGGACCAAGGCATTCTTCAATAGAAATTCTACAAGCTCCAACACATATGGCTCAGTCACATATCCGTATATCATAACCGTCTTGAGGTACTTTCTGAGGCCACGGTAATCGCCATTCTGTGACTCCCAGTAATCTTTACCATCAAATTCATATGCCTCCATCCACTTTGCTTCCTCAGTCTGAAAGTTGCAGAAAACCAAAAGTCCAGATTGTTCATAAGGGTAGAGTCAAGAAATAAAAATAGCAAATGCTTGCTATGTTGTGAAATATTTTTGTACCAAGAATGTAGATTATGATCCTGGGTAAATGTAGAAAGTCAGTGTTTCCAACCAATGTGAATTTCTGAGAATGCTGCATATTCCAGGCAGGTGCCACTTTGTGAAAAGAAGTCTGAACTCTACAGATTTCCAACCAGTGACAGGAATTGGCACATATGTCAACTCCCATATTGTGAAGATCTGATGGCATCAAAATAATCTTTTAAAAAATGAAGTAAACATTGTCAAACAAAAACTATGAACTGGTTAACTGATAAAGCAAAGGAAAGAGGCATATTATGACAAATTCCAACTGCATTCCAGAAATTCATCATAGTTTACCAAAGAAGGTTAAAATAGATATAGAGCAAGCATATAAAAAGATTTCCATACATCCCCCTATCACAGAAACAATAAGAAAATACCCGCTACAGAACATATTCCCACCTAGATGATCTTGGTTAGTCACAATTCATTCCGTTCACATGACAGACTGGGGCAAAACATTGCAATCCTAAATTGCGTAGTTTAGTTTGGGTGAGTTTAAGATGACTTTGGAGAGTAGTGTTTTTAGGTGGAGCGCTCACATACTTTTGAAAGAAACACTGACAAAAAGTTTTCTCTACACGTACTTTAAAGCATCGATTATACAACTAAAGACTAGGAAAAATTTTAGAAGTGCTTTTAACCAGCTTAAATCACTTTTCATTGTCTCAAAAGTCATGAAAAACTTAATGTAATGTTATACAGTAAAATGACTATCTCATACGATAAGCAGAGTTGCATGCATGCGTGCTAGTCCAGAATTCACAAATATATAAAACTTAAAAATAACTTTTAAAAAAAAAATCATACAATTTCTGCAGTTTATAAGTTATGTAGAAGTACCAAAATAGTCCATGTGCATGGTATGAAAACATTGACTTCAGCTAGCTTCCACAGCAGCATTTGCACTTTTTCATATATCATGCGTTCGCACATGAAGGTGCGGCTATAATAAAGGGAGGCGTCGGAAATAGAAGATGAATACTTTAACTGTACAAGCTGTATTGATCCAGCAAGTTCTAATGATTTGAGACTAGGGCAGCTAATCTCCAACCTTGAATTTGCCACTTCATTTCTCCATCCAATAAAAATCCTCAATCTCTTGATATTAGAAGTAGTCAACTTCAGCTTACGAAGACCACAACATCCATCAAGAGAAAGTTCTTCAAGCATTGGGCATCCTACAATGATTTCACCCATAATCTTATCACTCAATATTATTTCCTTGAGCGAAAGCATAGTGAGAGACGTCAGATGAATACGCCCTTTTTCCTCGATTCCACAGCCAGCCAAACTGAGCTCCTTTAGATAGTTATTAGTTAAAATACTAGTAGGCAGTTCATAATTTACTTCTGGCTCTGACAAACCACATCCTAATAAATCAATATCAAGAACCTTAACTTGTTTCCTCAAAGAAAATTTAATCCATGTAGTAAGCTCACTTGCCATTCGTCTTTCTTTAGATGCATAACCATCAGAATTATAATGATCATCATGAATAGCATTAAACAAATTGAAAGCAAATTTGAGATGAAACTCGTCAATTGTAGTACGTTCATGAAGTATCAAGACATGACGAATTAGATTTAGGAAACTTTCATCATAATGTGGACCATCATAATTTTCACTATCATAACTACTGTGGTCATGATATGCACATTCATCAAAGGAGAGGCAACGAATATAGGTCCAAAGATTCCTGAATCTTGAAATCAATGTCATCTTTACAGCATCCTTTGTTGGTAAATACGAAAGAATGTCAACAAGAACAGATTCCGGAAGCTGACTAATCCAATCATTTTGACCCTCTTCAGACCTCGTCCTCTTTGAGCTACGCATAACTGTTGGGCAAGAAACTTTACGGAATTGCTAAACTCTTACAAAATAAAATCACATTCGTCTTCAAGTTGCTTATAGAAGAACTAACATAGTTCGAACAAAAATTGTTACCAACGTAGAGAAATCAAATCACTGACAATCCAACCCTTAAGCGACGCTAATGTGCAAGGGCAGTCAATAATGCTCAAAACACCATGAAATTACAACTCCAATCAAATAATCAATAGGAAAAACGAAAGAGAAGAGGAGACGGTTACATAATAAGAATTCAAACAATCACTTCATCATATGAATCCGACAAAAGCTAATGATGGAACTATAATCGATTTACGATCACAATGAGAAAAGTATATCAAATTGACCAGCCGGTGTAAAGAAATCGTATAGGGAAATAATAGAATATTACCTTACAGATACAGGGTTTAGCACCGATATGAGACGACGACGGACGGCTATATATTGAATTTCGGATATCGGCCGAAAACCCCAAGGGCACAAATACCGAAACGAAACGGTACGTACGGTACGTTTGCTTTCCCCTTGATCAAATTACGATTATTTGATTGGTTGTAATCTTATTCTTGTATGGAAATCCGAAACTATATATTTATTATATTAGATAATTAAAACACGCGGGAAAAAAAAGCTATATATATGGTCAAATATATATATATAATTAAAAAGCACTAAAAAAGTGCTTCTATTGCCTTTTATTTAGAGATTTTTTTTTGTTGGATTTGATGTCTTTGCTAGTGTTTTTTTTTTTTCGGATTTAGCAAGAAAATGTGATCGGGAGTCAAAAAGACCAAACCGAGCTAAATTCCACAAAAAGACAACAAGAGAAATCAAGTTGTTAAAAAAAATAGGACAGGGTCATGACACTAACCTCGACTCGAAGACAAAACAATGTAAAAGGGGAAATGTTGCGACATGATGTCATTTATAGAAGGTCGTTAGGTTTGCAACACAAAGACACTACCCTTGGCGCTGCGATTGAAGAACGTTTGCATTGACCGAAGACTAAGGTAGTGCCGCGACGCCATAGTTATTTTTTTTTAAAAAAAAATATCTGTTTTGGAAAAAATTTCTCTATAAATACAAGGGTTTCTCATAAGTCTCCAACCACGAAATTCATAGCCTTAAAGTGAGTTTTGGTCACAAAAGAGAGTAGAGAGTGTGAGATAAAGATTTTAGAAGTCGTTCAAGATCTTGAGGGGCAGATTAAGGTGGTTTTGGCGAATTTCAACAACGAAGATTAACTTCAACAATAGTGTTTTCTTATTCTTCACATTCTTTTTGTTGTGTATGTTGGTTAAATTATATGAAAATATGCATTTGTTAACTATGAGTGGCTAGACTTTTTAGTTCTAGGGTGTTGATGAATTTTCTTCTGAGGTTAAACTAGAGCATAATAATTTTATGAAAAATGTGTTGTTGAATGTTTTTCAATACTATATTAATCTCTTATGAAAATAGTTAGGTTCATAATGAAAGTTGTTTAATGTCATGTATCTTATTTTGTTTAATATTATGCATCTTAAATATTAATCTCTTACTTTGTTTAATGTCATGCATCTTATTTGGTTTCAAGAAATTAGTAATTGCATGAGAAAAGTTTGTTGTTGAAAAATAATAAACGGAAGCGTTAGATTCTAGACTTAAACATCTAAACATCACAAGATTCCATAGAATCTTTGCTTGATTTAATAAAATAATTAATGAAATCGACACCCTAGAATGCTATTATCCTTTGAAGTTCAATATTTGTTTTCTTACCTTACTTCTATTTCAAAATTCAAATCAATCAATTAGTTCCCATTCCTTAGATAATATTTATACAATTCTAAGATAGCTAAACAAATCAGTAACATTTGATCCCTGAGGACGATAATCAATCTCTTAAGATCATTTTACTATACTATCACTTGACACATGTGCTTGCGTCCCATCAATAATCCTTTGTTTGCACTCCAAACCTTTAATTATTATGCTTAAACAAGACCATTTTGTTGGTTTTTCTAATGGTGATGGATGTTAACTTCGACATCTTTACTCATACATTAAACACATCCAAAAAATTCAAAGTTCCTAAAAGAAAAAAAAAAAAAAAAAAACCTAAAGTAGTAAAGTTAATCCATGAGTTGCGAAGTTTATGTCTATTTGGTTATGAATTTTCAAATGGGTTCTTAACTTTTCAATTTTGTGTCTTCAAATCTTAACATAAAATATAAAGTCGAGAGACTTGTTAGGCATATAATTGAAAGTTTAGAAACCTATTTATATATTTTTAGTAGACCAAATAAACACAAATCGTGAATAGGTGAAGGGTGGAGGAATGCATAGTCTCACTAGTAATGAACAATATCTGAACTAAAATTCTAATTAAAAAGAAAACAAAAGTGAATCATTTACAAACAACTAATCTACCTTACAACATTGTTCCTTCTATCCAAATAAACTTCACTAACTTTGGACGACCCTGGAATCTCCGTCAAGAATTGTTCCCAAAACACATCATTCGCTCCACTCCTCATTTCCCCTTCTTTTTTCACTTCCATTTCCTTCCCTTCCCTCAGAACCTGCGCCACATTGCAAAGCAAATCCTCACACAACCCCAATGATAATTCCAGCTTCCCCATCAGCTCCAATGGCGGAACCTTCACCTTCTTCTTCATATTATTCTTCTCATCTCTCTCAAATTCTGTCCATTCTTCAACTAATAACTCATTCACTTTCCATATTTTCCTCTTTTTGCTCTGCTGATGCTTCTGCAACTCTGCTCCCAGTATCCCAATTAGCTGCTTTTGTTGATTCCCCATTCGCCATAATTGCTGGCAGATTGTTTGAATTTGAAGCCCAATTTGTTCTTTTTCATTTTCGTGTTTCTGTAATTGGGATTGGAGAATGGTCTTTTCTTGATGAAGGGTTTTGATTTTTTGCTCGAGTTCTTGTCTTTCTTGTTCTGATAATGGAGCTCCATTTCCATGGCTATTGCTCTGGCTATGGCTGTAGATTGGTTTTCTTCTATGGATGCTTTTTAGAAGATGGGTTCCTCCTCTTACAAACCCCTCGTTCGCGAATTCCCATTGTTCTCGATCGATTTTTCTAAACCCCTGTCAAAACAGAGACATCAGAATTTGGCTCTTAAGATTTTAACTAAAAACAGAGTAAAACATGGGGGGGGGGGGGGGGA
>QLSR01000238.1:450328-492776 GCA_031780015.1 Citrullus colocynthis | reverse complement strand
AGGGGGGGGGGGGGGGGGGGGAATGAAGATTGATGTTTGAACTTACATAAGTGTTTAATTGACGAACGAAACTAGAAAAATTGTTGTGTTTGAAATAAATCGGAAGTAGTTCTTGTGCGAATTCCGGTGGGTTCCAAACCACAAAGCTGAAACCACTTTGACTCCACGATACGATGGAATTGGTCATCGGATCATCCACCATCTCATATGTTTTGGTCAGAAATGGCGGCGGAGCGCCGCCAGAGGTTCCGTCTGAGCCATCCATTTTGTGTTCACTGCAGCAACAGTAGAATCCCTGGGCGGCGCCACAGTGGTGAAAGTAAAACAGGGGAAAGTAAAAACAGAACGGCGAGAAGTTGAAGGAAAAAAGGAAGAAAAGATGGGAAATTACATTGAAGGAATGAGATTGATGGCAATTTGATTGTTGTGATAAAATGATGAAGATGGGTGAAGGATTTATAGACGCGCTGGAAGAAAAAGTCAAAAGAGAGGCTAAAAAGGGAGTTGACCGGAGCTTTAGCAAAGGGTGAATTTTCAACTCTCAACTTTAAGGAGAAAGTCGTATGTTTCTCTATTTTATGTTTTTTTAATTTTTTCTTGGGGATCTTTGAATGAATTTATAAGGTCAATTTGACTGGATTAGGAGGACCAATTATTTTTATATATAAAGTTTTCATTTCTTGTATCAAAATAAGGAAAAAAAAAAAGAAAAAGAAAAGAAATATGAAATTGAGTTATTTAATACCCACGTTAGTGGGCCACATACCTTCTTAAATTGTGTTAAGCAAATCAATTAGACCTTTGTAAGAATTCAGAGATTTAATTTTTTTTTTTTTTTTGTATAAAATAAAAAATTAGGGTTTAAATTTATATAAATATGTTCCTTTTTTTAATATTTCTTTTAAATTATAATAACTTTATAATAATTATGAGGATGAAAATGAATATTGAAATCTTCTTTACCAGTAACACGTGGGTATTAGTTATTTTATTTTGGAGATAATTATTTATTACGCAATATAACGAAGGACACAACGTCATTTGATAGTAACCGCACAACATATTGGAAAAGGAACAAGAGATAATGGACTTGTGTCATCGAATGGTTGTCCTAGGACGGCTGCCGGCGACAATGGAATCTCCGTTAACAAAAAGTAGAGATAAAATAATAAAAATGTTTGGAATTTTTCTTTCCTTCATCACCTATACCAAATGCTCATCCAATTTTTAATTAATTATCAATGATCTTTTATATATATAATATTGAATAATTAATTTCTTAAACAAACTTTGCGAGGTGAATAAATAGACCTCTAGAAATCAATAAAGGAAAATATAATAAAGGTAAACATTCATATAAAAAATACAAGAAAGGGAATTTAATTATGCAAATTATAATAAATCATGATTTTTGCTATCAATCAATTTCATCCCAACCTTGGAGGGTTATGCATTTTCTTGGATTCAAAATGGTTGGGAATTTCAAATGTCTGAATATATAAATAAGTTTAGAACCTCTCGATGACTATGTTTGTTATGAAGTAAATTTTATAAGAAAAATAGTAATTTACATTCTTAAATTTTGGGGGTATCAATTAAACTTTCAATTTTTATAAGCTAATTAATTTACACTTTCTTTTACATTTTGTTTCGAAAACATCGAATAGTATTTGGGGCATGTGAGGCACTAAATCGAGTTCTGAAGTCTAAAGTTAATATATTAAAGTTAGTAAGCCTGTGTTTGATCAAGTGCAAAGCGTTAAGATAAAATTCCTCGATAAATGTGAAAAAAAGAGAAAGAAGAAAAGACAAAGTTTCTCAATAAATATGCAAACTATTAAAGTTGGTGGAGTTGAGCTATTTAACATTGACTTACGAAGTTGGTGGGTCAAATACTCCCTCATAATTTTATATATTAAAATTCTAAACTTTCACAAAAAAAAATCAATTTAGACTCTCAATAAAGATTTTCTTTGGAAATTGTCCATACATCAACATCTATTTTATTAATTTGACATTGAAGATACACACGTACAATAATTAAAAGCATGTACAATTTTTCAATATAATCTTAATAAAATGTATAAATTGATTCACTTATATCAATTTAGAAATTTAATTGAAATGATTATATGTTTCACAATACATTTTTCGAAAGGATGTGTCAATTGATATATTTATAAAAACTTATAATTTAAATTGATACAATTATTAATATAAAGTTTAAATTGGCACAACCTTCAAACGCTGAAGTTGGGCGCGTGAATTGAAAATTTTAAGAAGTATTTAGATAATGATCCTTGTCTTAAGACGTGTACTATTCCAATAATACTGTTTTATCTTCAAATAATTTTTAATATTAATCATTTGATATGACTTGAATTTTTTTATATAACATTTTTCTTTCTATTAAGATTTAATATTTTAAACTCAATTTATATTAACTTTACACATTGTTTTGTAAACGAGGTAACTTTATACAGTTTTAATCTTTCTATAAAAGATCTAAAAATATTTGAAATACATAAAAATGTTTTAAAAGAAGACACCTATATGGTTGATAGTATTTTTTTAGGGAATTAAATATCTACATAATCAATAAAGAGAAAGTTTTGATATAAATGATATCAATTTTTTTAAAAATTTTACTATTGGACAATTACAATTGATAACGTATAATAAATTGAAAATTTTGGGAAATCTAAAAGAAATTGTGCTATATATTATACCATTAAAATAATGTTTACTTTATATGCAAATAAAAATATGAATATAGAAAATTGAAATTTTGAGAGAAATAATGTTTACTTTATATATAAATTGATTTCTTTTTACTATTAGACAATCACTATTGAAAAAATTATCATAAATTGAAATTTTGAGAGAATGTTTACTCTATATATAAATTGAAATTTGAGAAGAGTTTTTTTTTTTTTTTTTTTTTTAATTATTATAAATAGAAAAAGTATCAAACTATTTATAAATATAGAAAAATTTTAACGATAGATTATATAGACCGCAATAGAATTTTCTTGGCTCTTTTCATCACTTGGTGATAGAAGTTTATTGCGGTCTATTGAATGACCTAGGTCAACGATATTATAAAGACCTAGGTCAATGATCTTATAAAGACATCATTATCAATAAGACTAAAACTATTATTCTCATACTCTAAAAAATTTTAGCTTGTTGCGTTTTCTCCGTCAGACGAAGTACTTTTTTTTTGTTCAAATTTTGACATAAACAGAACTGGCTTTTGTTGGGTATCAATCGAACGGTAGTTGTGGAGTTGGAGTTGGTAAAAATTAAAATAATTGAAGTAAGATTATTAATGGGAAAGGTATGTGGTGACATTACAATAAAGCTGTGCTTTTGATGGGTTATTTTAAAGAATAATGTTATTTAAAAAAAAAAATCAAAAAATAAGGTGGTTTAGAAACCAATGACAAAAATAGAGTGGTTTGAAAAATAATTTAAAAATTGGGGTGGTGAAATCGTGTACCCGGTACATGATTTCAGTCAAATTTCCTACGTGGCAGTCGTTGTGTAAGTAAGTCGTGGACCGGGTCCACGAGTGTTGACCAAACTCGTGGATTCGGTCCATGATTTCCACCAAACTCGTGGATCCGGTCCACGAGTTTGCCAAACAAGTTGGACTAATCATGCTATAATCGCGGGGAAGGAGGAATGAGCAATTTACGCTTTAGTAGCTACCGTTTCACTGGCTCTAGTATAGGCTTTCAAGGAATGGAATATTATCAAGCACCCTTCACTATTTCAGATAGTATTTATGGTTCGAGTTTTGATCAAAAAGACTTCTTACCCCCGTTCTTTTCCCATGATACGTCCAAAATCGTCCGGTTTTTTTTCATGATAAATAAGTTAATTAATTGATTACCCACTTAAATGAAAATTTGCTTCTTACTTGTGTTTATCAATTATTGTATTAGTTTCATTGATTCTTAATTTTTGAAAATGTAATGGAAAATCATTAATTCATTTAGTTAAAGATAAAAAGTTAATACAAATCAGAAAATTTAAAATACAAATCAAGTGCCACATGGTGGTCTTCTTCGCGCACGTTGTCCACGACGAGGCGCAGGCACTTCAATTTGTAGTTGCTGGTGGATTACATCGTTGATATCCTATTGGGTGACGACAGATGGAAATTCATTGTGTGCATAATATTCCCGTTGATGGCCAAAACCGGATGAAATGTCTGGTTGTAATATGTGAGGTTCTTGGTCATCGGGTTGCTCTGGAACACCTTAGTCACGTTGTCTCTGTCATCTACGACGAATACGTTTTCGATCAGTGTCAGCAACATTGAGCCTCCTTGTATGTTGAATGATTTCTTCAACATTTACCATGTTTTGCTCACACATTGAACTCAACTCTGGTAAATTGTGTTCTAAGGAGTAACTGTACACATCGTGGACAAAATTATTCTGCACGATAAAAAAAATATATAAGTATAAAAGAATATTCTTAGCATGTAATTGAAAAACACTACATAATAAGATGCTTACCATGCAGTAATAGTAGGCACCGTCAGGTGTGATAAATCTTATTGTGATAGAGTCGTACCAGGACAAATAATCATTAGACACATCCGACTCATTTATTATTTCTCCTTGTGCACAGCGGCCATGACGTGCACGCCAAAATGATATATACTCTGCATGAATTTGACGCCAGTTTTGATCGTGTTTACTTCCTAAATCGATTTGGTGTAGTTGAGGGAGTGTATTACACAACGTCGGTACTGTTTGCCGCATACCAAATTGTCTCAACACTCGATCTGGTTGATGCCACTCTACGATATGAAAGCATATAAGTGGGCTGACCGTCAACCAAATGTCTTGTCCATCATGACAGTAATCAGGCAACAACGACATAACATCTGGTGTATATGGCGACAAATTGATCTGAAACCATGTACAAGAATAATTAGAACCTAAAAACATATGTAATATTCAGTTATATGCAACATATTTATTATTACCTGATTTTGCATCAAAAGGTCAAATATTGAGCGATATACCAGCAATATGTTTGCGTATTGTTCAGATGCAGCTAATACACCGCCATCTATCACATGGATATAAAACAATTAAATACTCTGCTAATTATATTGACAAAGAAATTAATATATACAGAAAATAATACCTGGCACTGAGTGGACGTCCTATAAAATGTTCTGGAGGTTATAATTGGACTTGTGGTGCAACAATGCTAAATCGATCATAGGCTCATACTTGAAGTAGTATCAGTGGGCCTGCTATATCCAGAGCTTGTACATGACTGGCTTGACATAATTCTCTGTACACCATGCAAGACAAGCACAACCCCACGAATAATTACCAGCTTGCTCAAAACTGGCCAGTAGTGGGAGGAACATTAAGTGCACCAGCGTGTTGGACTTGTCAGCGAACAGAAAGCCTCCGATAAGCTGCATGATATATGCTCGTGCATATCTCTGTATACTGACGTCATCGGCATCAGGAGACAATTCTGTAAACTGATAGGCTGACCACAGGAGACTCAACCTTGAGCCTTTTAAGTCAAGTGGTTAAACGCCTAAGAAATCTTCACAAATCTGTTTCCAATCATGTTGCAAAGAACCAGTAACAGGTTCTCCGTCCACTGGTAGTCCAAATTGTACTGTAATGTCCTGCAGTGTAATGGTGCATTCCCCACCAAGCATACGAAATGTGTGGGTCTCTGGTTTGCAGCGCTCTACTAAAGCAGTAATGAGGTGCCAGTCCAACTGTATGAATCCAATTTGTGCAACCCCAGTAAAACTGGCCTGTTGTAAATAAGGCACTATACGTTCATCGAACGGTATAGTATGCTGAGAAACTGCCTCTCGTCTCCGACAACATAGTACCACGGTGGATTCATTATCCCATACTGTCTGTGATCGGTGAGTGTTTTGAAAATATAGCTGAACAGGGTTAGATGGACCAGGATCCATATTCAACACTGTTAAAATAAACAAAATTCATTACAATGTTAAATAAACGAAATACATTACAATGTTAAATAAACCAAATTCATTGCAATGTTAAATAACGAAATACATTACAATGTTTAATAAATGAAATACATTACAATGTTAAATAAACGTAATACATTACAATGTTTAATAAACGAAATACATTACAATGTTAAATAAACGAAATTCATTACAATGTTAAATAAACGAAATTCATTACAATGTTAAATAAACGAAATACATTGCTTGCTAAACTATGAATGACTTGAAGATGAAGCTCCTAAATTACGTAGTGGACAGGTACGCTTGTTGTGCCCTGATCCCTTGCATATCCCATATCGAATTTTCGTGCCTGCCTCGCGCCAATCCATCTCATTATGAATTCGCGAAGTTTTGGGTCTACCATGCTCCCTTAATAAGTTTGCGTTAGGATGCACTTCCGTAAATGATAACTCTGGCCAATAGTCAGGGTGCTGTATTGGATGGAAACGACATTCATAGCATAACTTTAAATGAGACAATTTATAGTATTCATCAATCAGATGCACGTATGACAAACGCATGTAATTACAAATTGCAATTACATGAGAGCATGGAATCTTGAAAGACTACCACTTGTTACAAGAACAAGTCCCCTCTTTCAAGCACACTACTTGTATGTTTTGGCCTTTGTAAGGAGAAACCATACTGATGCCAGTTTGAACTTCAAAACTTTGTGTTTCCCTGTCAACTGACGTCTCTGTATGTGCAGTTGCTCGTTTCTCCCACCTTTTAAGCTTTCTCATGGCATATTCTGTGTACATGTCCCCACGATTGAGTGCTTCACTTATTTCTTGTCTACGACGTTCAAAGTATAAGATTGTCCGATAAAATGTTACCCTAACAATCGATGTGATCAGTAACATTCTAGCTCCTTTAAATACCCCATTCAAACATTCAGCTGCATTGGTTGTCATCCACCCAAAGCGATACCCATTATCGTGTGATTGCGTCCATTTATTCAAATCGATATCAGAAAAATATTCAAGACATTCAGGATTCAATTTCTTTAACTCTTTCATGTTTCGAATGAACTTACGTCTTTGGTGTTGATTTCCAGCCCTAAACACCAAATCTTTAAGTTGCTTTGATTTGTATTTGGAATTGAAATTACTCGCAACATGACGTAAACAATAACGATGACATGCTTTAGGTTCAGCCCAACCAATTTCCTCGTTGTTAATTGCTGCAATGATCCCTCTGTGTCTATCCGAAATTAAGCAAATCCCTTCTCAGTCAGTAACATACTCGCGCAATGCCCACAAAAACCATGACCAACTAGATGTATTTTCCCTTTCAACAATAGCAAATGCAAGAGGAAATATATGCCCATTCGAGTCAATAGACAAAGCAGTGAGCAATTTCCCTTTATACTTGCCTTAAAGATGGGTTCCATCTATTTGAATTAAAGGCCTACAGTACTTAAACCCTTCAATTGCAGGACCGAATGCCCAAAAAATACGACCAAATATAGTTTTACTAGGCACATCAAAAGGGAGAAAATGCCAATCTACTCGTGTACCAGGATTGTAGTGCACAACAGCACTCAACCAGTATGGAAGTTCTCAATACGATTTCTCCCAATCGCCAAAGACTACAACCAAAGCTTTTTTCTTAGATTCCCACACACGTCTGTATTTGACGTCATATCCGTACTGTTTTTTAAGTGCTTCTTGTAGTACCGCCACAGGCACACTAGGATCAGCTCTAACTAAATTTTGAATTTCAATGCTCATGAAATTAGAATCAAGTTGTGAATTATCTTGTGCCAATTCTGTGTATAAACAAGTATGGTTCTCTCCAAGTTTAGTAATTTCAAACATCCCATGGATTTTGCGCCGACATGCACGCAACTCCACCTACAACCTTCATCCCATTGCTTGCATCGCACATACCAAATATCTTGGTTCGATTCTACCACAGATATTTGGTAGTGTTCAGTCACACAATATTTTTTTACTGCCATTTGTAGGTCTTGTTTCGTATCAAATACCATTCCTTTTTGTATTATACTAGAGTTATCTGTACATTTTTCCCTTTCCTCCAAGGTTGATCTTTGTTCATAAACTGAATCAGTAATTTTCCATTCTATCTGTGTAAATATCTTCGACTGAACCAACTCATTTTCATTTTCTATATTTCCTTCTTCTCCAAACAATTCATCAATTTCTACATCAATGTCACTATTCGCACAATTTTCAGCTTCAATAATAACTAAATCTTCTGGACGAAACGACATATTTAAATTCGTTTACAATTGTAAAGGTTAAAAAGAAAAATTAGTCCAAATCTACTCAAAATTATAAACTCGTGGACCCGGTCCACGAGTTTACTACCGAATATAACTAATTTCCCACCACATTATTTACCAATAATTATTCCTATAACAATAAATGCTGAATAACAATCAACACTAAAACCTAAATTTTTAAAATTTGTTCATGCATGTAAAACGTCTACATATACAAATTTATTCATTCATGCAAAACAAAACGTATATAACTATTGTATATTTATAAGATAATTAGAAAGGAAAATGTATATGCATACGTATATGGCGGCGGCGGCGGTGGCACTGGCGGCGGCGGCTAAACGAAAAGGGAATGGTTTGAGAAGAAGAAGAGAAATGACAGCGACAATGACAAACGAGAAGTGAAATAAGAGAAAGGAGAGAAATGAGAAAAGAAATGAAGAGTGAAAGGAGAGATATGAGGAGAGAATTGAAGAGTGAAAAGAGAGAAATGAAGAAGAAGAAGCTGCCGGCCGATTTAAAGAGGCGGACTCGTGGACCCCGTCCACGAGTTTGGTCAATGCATGCCTCTGCATGCAGACTGCAGGTTGTGCATGCTGACACTGTCGCAGTGAAATCGCACTGAAATCGTGGTACCGGGTCCACGGTTTTGTGGAATCGTGGACCGGGTCCACAATTTCAAAACCCCAAATTTGCAATTTCTTTCCCCCATCCTATTTTTGGAATTATTTTTTTTAATAAAACATTATTTAAAAAAAAATTCGCTTTTGACTTCTCTTGTTCAATGTTATTTCAAAGGAAAAAATAAAGCTGATCAAACATTGTGATTGTGATATCATTGAGAAATTGTACAAGTCATAGTGAACGGTAGTTGGACTTTGATAACATAAGTTCAAACATTTTCATACATACTTTTTTTTTTTTCTGAAAAATTTTAATACATACTTATGATATAATATTTTTAGAAAAAAAAATATATAAATTAATTTTAATAGATAAATTTGTAATGGGACAACTTTTCTACTCTAATTTTGTCGACTTGAATATACCTCAATTGAGATATATATTATAAATTAAGAAAATAGAGTTTTATTTTAAATAAACTAGACGTCAAATATGAGATTGAAATTTTTGTTCACATATTATGTTAAAAACAAAGGAAAATATTAGGTTGTGTGTTCTTTTTATTAGTAATTCTAAAAATAAAAAAAAAAAGAAAAAAGAAAAACTTGCAGACAATTGTATTTTATTTTTTCAGTATTTTTTAAATATATGTTTGTTAAGTATATTTTAAAATTGGATACTGTTTTTAAAATATGTTTGGGAATATATTCATGAATAAATAAAAATGGTGGTATATTTTTTTTTCGGAAGAAAGAAAGGGTGGTATTTAACCACTAAATGTTTAGTAAATTATCAAATATTTTAATTACTTTTGAGAATACAGCGGTTATTAAATAATTTATTATGTTATAATTTTTTTTTGAATAATTGTTATTTTACAATAGTTGAGTAATTTATTATATCGTTTTTTATCTTTTGAGTACAACAAATGAGAAAGTTATGAGGATTGTGGATACACCATCATTTTGTCAACTAATTTTAACATTTTTGTAATAATAGGACTTAATTCTAAAATTCAATTGGAATTTTCATAAGAAAATTGACCAATTGAAAAAAAAGTTTTTTTTTCCACAAAAATGTAAGGTGAAGAATCAAATCTCTAACTTCAAAGTTGATAGTGCACTATATCAATTATTAGAGATCAAAACATGTTATACACACAAGGCCTTTGCAAGATTATACACAATCTACACATATTCAAATTTTAATAAAAATGAAATGAGTTTTTTTATAAAAATAGAATATTTCTAAAATCTTGACAATGTTTTAGAATTTCTACCATTTTAAATCACACAAAAAATAATATTTTAAAAAATAAATCCAACGAAGCACTACTAGCTAATTGTGATTTGATTTAGTAAATCTATAAACAAATTTGTTGATTAAGAAGAAAATTGTCACGTGCAAATTTTGTGCAATTCATATTTAGTTAACGCAATCATTAATTTTTTATCCCTCTTTAATTTATAATTTCGAACTAATTGTCAATCCAAATATACATAAGTAAATGTATTATTATTATTATTATTATTATTTTTGTGAGAATGAAGTAAATGTATTAATTAATACTTCAAAACAATGCACTAATTAATATTTCAAATTGTTAGTTTGATTTTCACGTTTGGCTAAAATCGAAAAAAAAACAAAAAAAAAGAAAAACAAAACAAACAAATTAATAAAAAATAATATAATTCATCTAGAAGTACTAATGCTGTAATTTTATTTTGAGAGAACCGTCCAAGTCGAAATCTAAAATTCACTCTGATGGAAAAGAAAATTGAATCTTTAAATTCAACCAAACTAAGTGGTAAAATGAAAAAAAGGGAAGAAAAAACTTTTTATGATGTTTAAGATATATATATATATATATGAATGAAAATTAAGCTTATAAATATATATTTTTTTTAAATAACTTTTAAGTTAGAATTAGAATTGCCTTTCAGTTAAATGCATGCTAACAAATAGTAACAATACAACCACAAGTTTTAAAAACTAAAGTAAAAAATAAAATAGTTAACAAATAGTAACAATACAACCACAAGTTTTAAAAACTAAAGTAAAAAATAAAATAGTTAACGTCATTTAATACAATTTTGTCTTTTACTTTTTAAAATTAAGCTTATAAATGTTTACCAATTATTAGTAATGTGAAAACTAGGAAAACATAAGAGATTATTTGGTTGGCAAATTTTGTTTCTAATCATTAAGGAATACGTGTTTAGCAAACAATCCAGATTATGTTTTTAAAAAACTATTTTCGAATTATGTGATGCAAACATTTAAAATGTAAAATTATATTAAATAAAGAAAAAGACGTCTAAAAATATAATATTTTATGTTATGTTATGGGTCATCTCAAACCAAGAATTGGAGTTCAGGAAAATGATCGCCATGTGGAGATTAGAAGGGAGAAAAAAACCAAGAGTAAGAAGGGAGTTGATTTGAGCCCAATTTGCTTGCCTTGGCCTTGCAGGAGCCCGAGCGAGCTAGGCCAAATGACTCAACTTCAGCCACCAAGGCAAGTGGCTTGGTTGGGCCAAATGGCTTAACTTGTCCACGTCGGCCTTCAAGGCCAAGACCGAGGCGAGCTCCATTCTATCCACAATGGCTCACTTCCCGTGGGCTATGGTCCAAGTCTCCTCTAGTCGGCTCGAATCTACGTTTCCCAATTCTCTTAGGTTTGGAACTCTTGGTCAACTGTTTTATAAATAAGAAGTTATAGATCTCACGCAAGGTAAGTCTTCTCCTTACTTCTTGCTTGTTGACCCTTTGCTAAATGATTAATAATAATTTATAATTATAATCAACCTAACATTTAATGGGTGACTTCAACCAATTTTATAGTTAGTCCATAAATACATAAAACGTTTAAATTAGAATTAAATTTTTGAACTTTCTACTAAACACATATATGAAAATATGAAATACAATTTTTATTTCTATTAATCCTTTTTTTTTTTTTTAAATTGGAGTTGGACATTGAACTTCTAACCTTCAAGAAAAAGAAAAGAAAGCATGTCAATATCATTAAGTTAACTTCGCACTTATTTATATATTTATGTTAGAAAAGAAAGTAGTTATTAAATAGAGATATCGTAATTATTTTATTTATGGGAATTATTTAATCAGCGGCGCAATATAGCCACCCAGTTGGGGAAGAATATCGCAAATTATGAGAAGGTTAATCAGATGAGTATTGTAGGCCAATTCGTTCATTCCTAGTTCAACGATCGTTCTCCTCCTTCAACGATTCTCGTCTTCCTCTTCTCAGACTGTCGGTAAGGTCCTCAATATCTCAATTTATCGATCTCTTTCAGTTCATTTTCAATAGAAATTGTTGAATTGATTTTTTCCTTTCGTTTTTTCTTTTCTTTTCAATTTTTCCTTTATGTTTAGGACGATCGAACACGATATCTATAATGATCATATTATTACGAATCAGATCTATTTATTTCTTGCGTTGATTATCTATTGAATGAATTTAGGATCGTTTCCATTGATGATGAACTTTTTCTGAAGCTGTTGAACTCGATTCTCATATTTAAATGTTCTGAATTGCGAAACTGCTTAGCTGAGCAGAAAAGGTTTGGAATTATTGGGGTTTTTTTACACTCATTTTGGTTACTTGATCGGCGAGTTATTTTGCTGTCTGTCTTATATTCTGATTGGTTGCTTAAAGCTAAGAGCTATTTAAGATGCTGTATTCAGGTACTTCTTTGTGAAGGGTTCGGAATTTAGCTAATCGGAATCAATTAAATGTGACAGTTTGATATTTTCTTGTAGAGCAGTTGGTTACCAGCTATGTTTACCGGTGTATTTATTAAATCAGTATTTTGTCTACTTATGTAAATTGATTGGTCTGTTTCTTTCTTGTTCTTAGCTTGGCGACCTGAGAAAGAAGAGATGTATCGAGTAAGAAAAATTCCATCCTTGGTTGATCTTTGTGTTAACAAAGCTATAGATAATCTAAGGTTCCTTGGGGATGTTGGAGAAACTGATATACATCTTTTAGACCGTATTTTGCCACATTGCACAGTTGACCAATTAATGCATGTGGAGAAGAGTTCAGAAGTAAGATTGGATGAATTTGCTTCTTGTTTTTAACTATCTAGTTTTATTTTAGTATATGTGCTCAATTGAGTATGGACTTCTTACAGGGAAGAGATCTGACTCCAATAACTGATAAATTGTGGAAAAAATTCTATGAAAGACAGTTTGGTAAAGAAAGTACTACTACTGTAATTGAGAGGATGCGGCAGAAAAGAGTGGCATTTAGATGGATTCAATTGTATGAGGTAGCTTTCCTTTTACTTCTCTTCGCATGCCATTGCTTTGATATTTGAGTATTGAATGATGGTTAGCATGATAATCGATTCCTCTTAGAATTGCCATAAAAAATGAAGCTATCTATTTTCAGGCGAAGATGAAGGACATTGAAAAGAATGAGAGTAAAGCTGCAGATAGAATAAAACAAAGCTACCAAAAGGAAAATGCCCGTATGTTCTATATCATATTTGCATACTCTCTAATGGATTTCCTCATAATCTTAAATTTGACTAACAATTAGCTCGAGCATGCTATGCATGTTATCTGGAAATTGTTTCCACTCCCAACGTCTTATATATTAGAGGTATACTATTGGTTCATCTAAGAACAGATATTATTGATTTTTACATGTATTTTGGGAATCGTTAGTGTTTTTGTTAAGTAGATGTTTTCTTAACATATGAGATTTTAAAGATTACCTTGAACATTTTAGGAAAACAAAGTCGTCAAATACAGATTTGCAGTAAGGTTCCCCCCTCGAGCAATAAGAGAAGCTTTGGAGGTAAACTTTATTTAATAGATTCTAACTCTGGCAAGGCTGCAGCTGACACATTGCAAAGAAAAAAAAATATTTACATTTTATTTTTTTCTCTTGATTTGTCGTAGGAACCGGATATGGCTACAATGTGGCAAACACTAAGAACAAGATACTGAAGAAGGCAAAGATAGAAGTGCTTCAGAGGTAAAACTATTGAGTTGATACTGAGTGAAAATAATTTGCATAATTTTGATTACAAGATTGTCGTACAGTTTATTGCCTGTTGCTTACTTAGAGGCATTGCCTAAAATGTAATATGCCTTACGGAAAATTAAGCATGCAAGCACCTAAAATTTGATCCATCTTGGCTTAGAATCTGATTAATCGGCAGTTCAAATAGATTAATGATATGGCTTTTTTCATCTATTTAAAGCCCTTTTACCAAAATAATTCTTGAGCGGTAGCTTTTTGCAAGTTTCATAACAGACAATGGTCCTTATAACTGGGTGATTCGTAATTTAATCATGGAAGAATGTCTATGTAGATCCTTGATCATATCTCCGGAGCCCAATCTAATTAAATTTCTATAATCAATAGCTCTCATTTGTAAAATGTGCCTACCCCTCCACTCTTGAAGCAAAGCCCTATTTCATGAGTGTTCAATGAAAAGTTATCCAATCTTGATATCTTCTTATCTTTGCACAGTCAAGAGATGAAGAATATAAAAGCGTGGCGGAGAAATGCAGTGCAGAAGAGTTCCGAGTAAGTTGCAATTGTTTGTACTATCATTCTCAATGCTTTCGAAACCTCCTATTCACAAACTCGACTATGTCGCTCACATTGCCCCTTTGGTTTGCAGTATTTCTTCCACAAAAAAGTCAATGTTTTCTGGAAGGGAATCCGCTTCAACCTCGAAAAATACTACTTCCAGTCATATGGCCAGAAGATGGTAGCACTTCCATTAGCTTTGCCTTTTCCTTTTTACTTCTTTTACCAAATGCAAGGATCTATTCTCTCACTTCAGCGCCAAGGCTGTATCTTATCTTCAATTTAGTTATTTTACGGTTTGATAATTGCTCCACACTTCTGAATGCCATGCCCTGTGTATAACTTTATAATTTGTAGCATTCTCTTATAGTGCAATGTTGTTTATTTCACACGAATTTTCACCTTCGAGTATGCATATATGGTCCAATAGTTTGAAAAAAATTAGAATTTAGTCCCTATAGATTTAAAAGTTAGAATTTAGTTCTTATAGTTTGATAAAATCTAAAAAATAGTCGTTCTGGGTTGATAAAATTCTCAGACGTAGTCTTGACTAAAGGTCTATTTATCGGAGTTTTATCAAACCATGAGGACTAAATGCTAATTATAAACCATAAGGGTTAAATTCAAACTTTCTTCAAATCATAGGGACTAAATTTGTAATTTAACCTTTTGTTAATGAGTGGTCATATAGATCTAAATTAGCAAGTTATATGATGAACTTTGAACTAAGTTATTTTAATGACATGATGGACTTTGTTTTGCTCTTTGTTGGTTGGTGGTCGTTTCTTGAATTTCTTTGGTAGCATTGTAGTAGCCTTCGTTTTTCTGGCGCTGAAGGCGAATTGTAGATCGTAGTTGTTTGACAGTTAATCTCTTTTCTTACTTGTCAATGTTCCAACAATAAAATAGCTGCAACTTATCTCGTTTGGGAGCATAAATCATATTACTCATCGATTTGTTACAGCCTACTTATGAAATATAATCACAGATAAGTCATAAGTTTAATAAAGAATAAGAAACCTCAAATTTAAACTTGAGCTGTATTCTTTTAGAATATAATGATATAATATTATAGACAGAAGTTACTGTTAGTAAATCGTTGACATATTAATACACAATTCAAACGCTAGGAAAAATAAAAAATATAAACCAAGAATTTTTGGTAGGAAATTTTTAGAATTTGAAGGGCCTATTTGGTAGGAAATCTGAAAATATAAATTTGAAAACAATGGATTTTGTCTAATATAAATTTGAAAACAATGGATTTTGAAGACAAAGTTGTATTTTATGTTTACAAATATATATTTGTTAGCAAATTCATAAATTGGATTATAATTCAAATGGTTGTTTAAAATGTATCTGGTGCTATATTTATAAATCATAAACTCAGCTGTAGTTATCTATTAAATATTATTTGACAATACATTATTATAAATTTATTTATGAACAATGTTAAGTTTTTTTTTGTATAATTATTATTAATTTATAATATATTACGTAATACATATTTTAATCCTTTAAAACACAAATTAAGTTTTAGCATATTATATTTCTAAATGTCTTTATCTTTATTTAATATAATTTTGTATTCTAAAATTTATAATTTAAAATCTAGATACAATGGAAACATAAAATATCTTTCTAAATTTGTGTTATCTGGATCACAGATAACCAAATTGGTTCTAAATATTTTGATTTCTTCTTTGGTTTATGAGCCCTGTCCTCATGAATTGGTGTGCTCTTAACTTTTAAAATAAATGTTGGTAGTTAGTGGAAAAAT
Source organism: Citrullus colocynthis (assembly GCA_031780015.1). Classification (NCBI taxonomy): domain Eukaryota; kingdom Viridiplantae; phylum Streptophyta; class Magnoliopsida; order Cucurbitales; family Cucurbitaceae; genus Citrullus; species Citrullus colocynthis. The sequence goes on along the minus strand of QLSR01000238.1, from coordinate 476,512 downwards.
AAGTTTTGGAAAAAAGTAAAATAGTGTTTGGTAAATTTTAATTAAAAAAAATAAATAAACTACTTACAAGGGTTGGTAAATTAATACTAAATTTGTGTACCATCGTTATAGGAATAAAAAGGAGATTATCATTTCAATTGTTTTTTATATTCATATTTAATTTATAATTTATTATAATATATGAATGTTTAATATAGGAAAATGAACCAAAATATTTTAAAATTTAACAAAAATTCACTGTCTACATAGATTACTATATGTGTCTTCTATGTGTGTCGTAATAGAGCAGATAGTAGTCTATAGCGATCTACCACAAATAGAATTTGATATTTGCTATTATTTGTAAATATTTTTAGCAGTTTTGTCATTTAAAATAATTTCCTTATAATATAACTGTTTGAAAATATATATGATTTGCAATTAATATTGTTTAATCTAAATTTTTTATAAAATAATTCTTTTAAATAATTTTTGTAAGAAATTAAACCAGTTAAAAATTGTAGAACTTCGTCAAATAGTTTTAGCACGTTAGAGCCCAATTAAGATTTTTAAAACTTCGTCAAATAGTTTTAGCGCATTAGATCAAATCTAAGAGTGATTCTGGTTAGATTATAAATAATTTGTTTACCAAACAGCCTAAGCAGTTAAGATTCTCATATAACAAAAACAACCCAAACAGGGCCTTAATCGTCAAAAATCAATTAGTCTTTTGGAATTTATAGGAGATGTAACGTCTGTTCTAACAATTTCCTTTTTAGAGAGGACATCCCAAGAGATATCACATTTGTTCTAACAATTTTTCTAGAGTACAACAGATATAAAGTTATATAGAGTTTTGAAGACTTGAACCTTATGATAAGATAAATGCCACATTTTCTCTTGCCTTAGATGGTTCCAAAGGTGACTACTTGGAATTGAGAAAACTTCTGAGATGAAATACAATTCTTTAAGAGTCCATTTGATAACGTTTTTCTCTCTTGTTTTTCCAAAAACAAGAAACAAAAATATGTTGTACTATTATTTTTATTTCTTGTTTCTTGAAAAAAAAAACATAAACATAAACTTGTTTAATAACTATCTCCTATTTTTTTCTTTTCTTTACTCTTGTTCTCTTTTTTGGTTTAAATAGAATTCAATTATATAATATAAAAAAAGTACATCATATGCCTCTAACATATTAAAAAAAGTCTATAAAAATATCCATATCCAATACAAATCAATCTCAACGTAAAATTAATAAAAACAATAAAAATATTTGTATATTTCAAATATTGCCAAAATTTAATTTGCAATATTTTTTATCCAACTCAATTATATAGAAATAAAATATTGTGATAGAAAATATTAAAGTATACATATAGTAAACTTTCAATTAAAAATTAGAATGAGAGTAGTTCAATTGTTTTATTCTATCAACTTAGGGGTGAATATTCGGGTCTTCCCCACCCCACTAGTCAAATAAAATTTACAATTTAGAATTACAATTAAAATGATACATACATATATATTATATATAAAAAAACGATTCATACAAGATTTGAATCCGAACACAGCTGAAGCATAGCGACCACTGTGGCAACTAACAAATTTTGCTAACTGTTCATTTCCGTAAATATAAATAGAAACAGAAGAGGATGGAAAGTTTAACTTAAAAAGCACATCCTAGTAAAACAACAAAGTGGCATTTATTCTTTCTGGAGGATCTCTCTCTAACATTCTACTTCGCAACTTTGTTTCTTACTCAGGCAGTGTGATTTCACAGACCAACAAGGTTTGTTTGTTTATTCTCCTACATTTCATATGTATGCATCCCAAACAGTCTAGATCCCTGATCCAGACAGTCGGCGCTTGGATGCATTGGAAACGGAAACCTGACCCAGCCTGTCTGCTTTGGCCGGTACAAGTCGTTCTTTGGGTGGAATATAATGTCGCAGCCATTCCCCAGTGTAGACCTGAATACACCAACAATACGGTTAGCTAAACTCATTACTACTTGCTAAAATCGAGTAAAGATTCATGCTATCTTTTAGTATGAGAAGATCAAGTTTACAAAGATCCGGTAATAAGAGAACTAACCTGCTGAGGTCGAATTATCTTAGTGTCGGGATCATCGAGGGATTCTCGCCAATGTGCCAAGTATCCAGCCATTCGAGGGATTGCAAACAACACCGTGAAAAACTCAGGTGGAAATCCCATAGCCCTGATCAAACACATCATCAGTTATTGACTCCTCAAGATATGGAACGCTTGCATCTCATCATTAGAAAACGAAATTACGCACATTCTTACCTATATATTAGGCCGGAGTAAAAGTCAACATTTGGGTATAATTTCCTCTTGACAAAATACTCATCTGAAAGAGCAGCCTTCTCCAGAGCAACAGCCACCTATATGCCATAGTAATCATTGTTAAACAATTTTCAAAGAGACATTGTAGCTCGCTCTTAGAGAGAAATCAGATTGCACATTCATATGGAAACAGTTGTAAGACAAATACCTCGATTAGAGGATCCCGACCAACGATGGAAAATACTTCTTCGGCAAGTTTTCTAATAACCTTAGCTCTAGGATCGTAGTTCTTGTACACCCTATGGCCAAAACCTGACATCTTCCTCTTCCTAGAGAACCAAGTAATGTGAGTAATCTTACTAGCATTCATAATAAAATAAAATAAAAAAAATGATGCTCGGGAAGTAAAATAAGTCTATTGGTACAAAATGACAATTACCTGTTTTTAACACCTTCGATGAATCCTGGAATGTTATCTACAGTTCCAATCTCACTTAGCATTTTAAGCACGGCCTACAATCATCAAAACAAACAAAAGAAATGAACCAAAACAAATCCAGAATGTCATAAAAGAGCCAAGCGGTAATGTCAAATCCATGGACAGAACCCCAACATAATCAAATCATTTGGAAGCTAGCTTATTCCAACTACTGGGGAAAAAGATACTTTTGTGCATACCTCATTGGCCCCACCATGAAGAGGGCCATACAATGCTCCAACAGCTCCAGAAAGAGCAGTGAACACATCAACACCACTGAAAAGCAAAAAAGAGAAGGAATCAGACGGGAATAAGAGATGTGCTAATTAAATCAGGTCATTAGCATAAAGCTTAACTACCTTGATGCTAGATGGCGAGCAGCAGATGTAGAGCAGTTCATTTCATGTTCTGCATGGAGGATGAATAAAATATCGAGGACTCGAGCAAGCCGAGGATTGGGTTTATAAGACCTATTACCCCTGCATAGAGTAAAAGTCTTGCTTAGAAATTTTCTCTTGAAATGGTATTCAACTCACACGAGTATCCAGTTTAGCAAAGGTAAAGGAGATGGCATTTCTATTAGGAAATATAACCTGTCCTATATTATTGAAAAAATATATAGAGCTATGCAACTTACAAAGAATCAAGCATGTACAAGAAATTCTCTGAATAAGAAAGGTTGCTGGAAGGGAGAACTGGAGGTCTTCCAGCCAATCTAAGATATGCTGCTGCTGCAATGGTGGGAGCCTAGAAATTCAGAGAAAATACCATCAAATTAGTTGGTAGTTCCATACATGATACATCTAGAAGGTAATAGATGTAAGTCTCAAACTACAATAAATATTCAATATAAACTAAATTGGCAGGCAAACCAAAAAAAGGTAACTCGGCCAATACAAAACCAATAATAAAATTATCTTAGCTGACAAAATATGCTTAGAATGCATACCTTCCCTATAATACGCGCAATTTGTTTGTCTCTTACTTGCTTAGACTTGTAAAGATCTTGTCCCTACAGCAAAACAATGATTCAAAACCAAATACAAAAATTCTTTCACATTGGTTGCAAAGCCTTAAAAGAATAGATGCACGTAGGAAAAATGACAAAACTAAGATCAAAATGAAGTTTTGATCAAGAGTTGTACAATTATTAGGTTAGTTTATGTTGATTTTTTAATCAGCTTTGTTAGGTTCTTGAATGGTATTTCCCACCTTTCTTATAATGCCATATAAAGCCAAAATTAGGTTGTAATTGGGACTTTTAACTGACAAATGTGTGAATTCTACTTCAACAAAGATTTCTTCCTAGGTTGGGAGGGATTTCCCATCTATTCATAGCCACTGATGCCATTTTAACAGAATCTGCTACAACAAAAGATAATTGAAGTACTATGAACTACATACTAGTATAAGTAAGTTTACGTGGAGTTAAAGTGAATAGGAAATAAAACGAAACAACATGCAGTTTTAAATGTTAATTGAACACAGAAAGTAAAAATTAGAACTTCCTCCACAGTATGCCCTAAAAATGTTTTGTTAAAGAACCACTGCGTAAAACATAATCAGTTCAAGCTGGTATAGTCTCTCATTCATTCCTCAATAATGTTGATTAAACTAAAGTGGCACTTGCTTTCAAGCTGGGTTGAAATTCAGGTTCTAGAGGAAGGGGAAGGACGGAGCCAAGGAACTTCATCTCGTTTTCATTTTATTTTCAAGGGGGCAGGGGAAGAGTCCAGAATGAAGAAGTGAGATAATTGCTCCCTTGGTCTGTCATGTGTTTTGATTAAAAATCTATATTAATAAGTTAAGACTCCAAACATTTCTCTCTAAACCCACCTCAAAACTTGTTAAACGAAAGATTGTATACATAAGAAATTACTGCAGAACATTAAAATGCAATAAACAACTAAGAAATCAACTTACTCTAAGGGCAGGATTGGCATCTGGGTGAAAAACAGATAGAGCACTCATTGCACTAACAAGCACACCCATTGGATGTGCATCATGAGGCATTGATTGAATAATATCCTATTGAGATAGAGAGAGAATCAACACTATCAATAAGAAGTCCTTCAGACTTATTAAAATTTATATAAAGAAATATATCAATGGATCAATGCAATCTCACCAAAAGTCCCTGCGGTACAGCCGAATGCTGAGAAATAGCAAATTCCCAGTCTGCCAATTGAGTCTGAGAAGGCAGATTCCCATACACTGGAACAAATCACACATAACATCAATGATTTTAGACCAAATAATTGTTAGTCAAAGTGATAGCTCCTTGAACGAAGACTTACTCAAGAGGTATGCAACTTCCACATACGTACTACTCTCAGCCAATTCCTCAATCGGGTAACCTCTGTACCTAAGAATTCCCTCATCACCATCAATATAACTGATCGACGACCGAACTGGAGCAGTGTTGAGATAGCCTGGATCATACAACTTAAGACCCTTGTCATTTGGTCCTGTGGTTATCTACAAAGAGTGACAGCAAATCCATTAGACTAAAATTAACACATTCCAAGATATCAAACAAGACGACAAAACCTTCATCAAGCACATCCGAAGAGCCTGAAGTTAAATCAATAGCAATAAGAAGAAAAAAAAAAACGAACCCATTCAATATGCTAACAGATCCATTAATTCGTATACCTTCTTCAAGTCAGTGGCCTTTATTGTGCCTTCTTCAGAAATCTCAACCTGATACCTCTTACCAGTCCTCTCATCTACAATACTCAACCTACCCTTCAATATTTCAGGCGGCGCAACCCTGGTCCGAGCTGACACGCAATGAGCCTCGAGGGACGAACCCATCACCGGCGGTTCCAAGAGATGCGCTGCTAGAACGGCCAAGCGATTACGAGCAACGTTCGACGGCGACAATTCCATGTCAGTTGGCATCTGTTTCATTATCCGATCCACGGAATTCAGATTCTAAACAACTGAAATTACAACCAAACAATCAATAGAAAGCAAATAATCTAACGATTTTTCAATTTACCTTCCTTTCACTGAAAGATTTCAAAAGAAAAAGGAAAAACGTAAGCTAAAGGAAGAGAAAAACCTTAGAAGATGAAGCTGAAGGATCAAATGTGTACTGCAATTAACAAAGCAGGGGAGATCGTGTGATTGAAGTTAACAAAAAAAGAATAATGTTTTGATCCAATTTATAGGAAGAATTTAAATCCTGATTGATTTTGGTTTTCAAGTGAAAATTTTTTCGAATAGAGAAAATCAAATTATCTCATCTTTTAACTTCAAAATTGAAGAGATGTGTTGTAAATTTGAATGGGGATATGGAGTTACAACCAAACAATTTACGAACCGGAAACCAAATAAGAACTTCAATTTCGCCCTTCTAAATACAGTTTCTCTATCTTCGTCTTCTTCCTCGCCCTTTCCCTCAAAATAGCTCGCATTTAAAAGATGTGAGAATTGAGGAAACATTTTAGGGACGAAAACAAATCGGATAACTTTACGCCACGTATGCAATTGTTTTTCCTTTTTCCTTTCTTAAAAGCCCTAACTTTCAAATTTTGATATAAATTAAATTTTGAATTTTTCTTTTTTATAAAATAATTATTTTTAAATATAACAAAATTAATCAACTTATTTATGATAATCGTTTATCTATCTAGATGAATAATGATATTTTGTCTTATTTAAAAATATTTTTTAAAAATATTTTAGTAATTTTGTGATTTAAAATAATTAACTCTAAAAAGAACAAAAAAGTACTTTTCAACCATGAAGTTTTATTAAAAAAGATATTTTTAGTTTACATTAAATTTTGAAAATAAAAGAATAATGACATCATCCAAGTTAAAATTAAATTATTTCTTTTAACTGTAAGAAGATTATGATGAAAAAGGATTAATATGACATCATCCAAATTAAAATTAAATTATTTTTTTGAACTGTGATAAGATTACGATGAAATAATAAAATAGTTTCCTTTTAAAAAAATCTAACTAATGAGATATTATCAATTTAAAATTAGGGTAATTGTTTTAAGTTAAATTAGGACAATTGATTTAAATGTCAAAATGCTGGAAATATTTTTAAACAAAACAAAAAAAACTTTCAAACCGATAAAAATGATGAACTATATCATTGATAGACAATGATAGATTACTATCATCTATCACTATCAATTAGTTATACCAATAGACTACTTTTTGTCATTTTGCTATATTTGTAAATAAGTTGTCTCATTTTCTTCGAAAACTATGAATTTTTTAAAAAAAAACATAACTTGATTAGCAAAATAAGAATTAGTTCAGAATTTTTAAAAAATAACATTAGTAAGACAATCAAATTTATCACTCTTCCCCAATAAGATCAATCATAATCAAGATAAAGAATATTGATTTTTAATTATTATAATAGTTAAAGAAACTATTTTAGTTCAACTTAATATTTGAAAATACAATAGATAATTCAATCTGTCTAGATGAAAATTTAAAGGAAAAGAAAAAAAAAAGAAAATTAATATTATTTGAGTTACTATACCATTTAAATAACTAATATGAAAGTTACTATACGATTTAAATAACGTAAATAATATTTTGGTTTGAATTAAAAGTGAGTAAGTCTATCCCAAAATTTAAAGAATTAAATAAGTAAATATGAAAGTTTTAAAAATTAAAAAAATATATATTTTAATTTAAATTAAAATTTGAAATTAGGTGGATAATTTATTATCAAAATTGATAACTAATTAAGTATTTACATATAAACTAAACTTTAATTCAAAGTATTCTCTTCCATCCATTTAATTTAAACTCACTTATACATAAATCGCTTTTTTTCAATTTTTTTTATTTGTAATTAAGTTACATTTTTAAATTGTAAAAAACATGTGCAATACACATACTACCAAATTAGTATGTCAAAATAGATGGTATTAGAATAAGGATTCTATATAGATAAACGTGTATTTCTTTTAGTATAACAATTGGGATGAATCTCTAATTTTTAGCCAAACATATTCTAGGGTTGACGATTAGTATGTGGATTCTATGTTCTATTAGAATAGAGATTTTGTGTTTGAGTGATTATTTTTTTCTCCAACAAGACAAGTAAAAAAACAAACATATTAAAAACAATAAGCATTTTAAAAAACAAACATATTAGGGAAAACAATAAGGTGTTTAAGTCAAATCGTCGTCATCCAATGTCGGTGGGCATGTGTAGCAAGCTCGTGTGCAACAAATTGCAACTATGATTAATAAAGTAGAAGTCTTAGCTAGATTGCATTGCAACATTGTACGGTTGGAGAACATGCAAGGAGTCCACCAAATACTAAATCTTGTTACAATAACCTTGAAGATTCATTCGAACGATGTTAAAGAATGAGTGAGTCAGTCTTAGCTCCAAAGAGGATGAATGTCAACCTCAAGAACCTTAAAGATGGCTTCGCAGAGGGTCATTACCTCAACAATTTCAACATATCCGATGAAGGACCGAATTTTCTCCAAAATCATCAAATCTTCACCGTTGGAATCATGACTCACAACTCCCAGACCCATGTCAATGCTTCCAACAAATGCGTCAAAATTCACCTTAAAGTAACTTGGAGGAAGGGCACCACTTGGCCTCATCAAAATTTGGAGGATTAGCATGTTTTTAATACCTACTTTTTGGTATTCACAATAAATAGATAAATAAATAACTCGATGTAAACTCAAAATGCTTCAATGATGAGAATTATCAATCATGTTGTATCAGCTGAGATTACTCTATTTTCATCTTGAATTAAATTTTAGATATCTGATAAACTATTTTGAAATACTCTGGTAGAAGATTTTGTTTCTATTGTCAAAATATGTTATGGTAATGACTTCACGAAATAACTTTCATAAATATGAGATAACTTAATGGGAAGATTAGTTATACCAAATTCTTGGACCCTTAATTTTGATTTATATAAAATACCTAGCATATAAAATAAATAGGTAAAATACAATTGTTAAGAAATTGCTTTGTGCATACGAAATTTGTCCACAGAATTTTGGCTGTGGTACAACAAAGTCAAACACGTAATTTCTAGACAATAACATAACAATCCAAATCTGTTGTAAACTTAATTGAGAATTATTAATAAGATATTGATATTGACAAATTTTCATGATGAAGGCCTCAAAAAAATAACAAAAAGAAAAAAAATCGATTACTTTTGTTCCTTAAATATTCTAGAAACAATAAATTTATAGAATTTTGTGGTGATTTAAGTCCGTTTGGCAACTATTTAGTTTTGGTTTTTGAAAATTAAACATATTTTTTATCAAGTTCTTATAATGATTTATATATTTCTAAAGTATAATGATTGAATTTTTAGCTAAATTTTTAAAATAAAAATAATTTTTTAAAAGCTATTTTTTTAGTTTTCAAAATTTTGTTTGGTTTTTTAAACATTGGTAAAATGTAGATAACAAATGAAGAAATTCGGAGGTGAAAATAGTCTCTATAGACTTAATTTTCAAAAATAAAAAAACAAAAAATTAAGGTCTCGTTTGGTAATCATTTTGTTTTTTATTTTTGTTTTTGAAAATTAAGTCTATTTCTTTTTCATTTTTTACCATGATTTTCATCTCTTGCAATAGTTGAATTCTTTGCCAAATTTCGAAAATAAAAGAAACTTTTTAAAAGCTTTTTTTTTTCTTTTTTTAAGTTTTCAAAAAAATTTTAGCTTAGTTTTTTAAATCATTGGTAAAAAACAGATAACATATAAATAAATTTGAAGGTGGAGGTAGTGTCTATAGGTTTAGTTTTAAAAATAAATAAATAAATAAATAGTTACAAAATAGGACCTAAATAATTATTAAATGAAACCTTAATAATCAATTGATTTTTAGTTTTTAATTTGTAAAAGATGAATATGTTTAGCATCTAATTGAGTTCTTTATGTTTTTTTCGAATTTAAAAATGTTTTGAAATGGTTAACAAAATTCAAAAACAAAAAATAACCGTTTTTAAAAATGGTTTTTATTAAAAAAAAAAAAAGAAAAAAGAAAAAAGAAAAAACATATGTAGCTGGAGGTGTTGCGCAGTGTAGAGGTGGGAGGACATGTCTTTATCTTTAATGTCTTAGGTTTAACTGTTTAAGTCTTTCTGCATCATTTTACATTTTAACAAATATATCTTAAAGTTTTTTTTTTCAAAAAAAAATTAAAAATTCAAACCACCTTCATAATAGAGAGTGCTTTTTGAAAAATGACACAACATTAGACGAGTGGATATATTTTTCTTCCAACGATATTAATAAATTAAAATTATTATTATTTTATTATATAAAAAATTATTTTAAAGAACAAAATTGTTAAAAATATTTACAGTTAATAGCAAAATATATACTGTTCATTTGCGTAAATATGTGAGAAAAATTGACTATATTTTTATAAAAAAATAAAATAAGAAAATCATAAAAACTTATTTATTTTTAGAAAACAGAAATTTAAAAACCGTTATTTACTTGGTAATTATGGTGAATATAATTTTAATATATTTCGTCGTATATTTAAAAAGAAATTATGATATAAAATTCCAAAAATAGGAATGAGGGAGGCGTAGAGGAATGGTTGTGATTGGCGGGCGTTTGTGATGGGAACATGATCAACTTGATAATCAACGGTGGTGATGTAGTGTTGTCCGAAGCCCGAGGAGGTTATCTTCTAGAAAAAGTGGAATCCGACGATAAGGATCTTGAGATGCTCAACAAGGATGATGATGATGATATGGCATGTATTCAATAAAATCGATATGATTGCAGGGCCAGGGTGTTTTGATAATTTTTTTTTTTTTTTTTTAACAGATTTTTCTTCGTATATCTCATAAATGACTCCAAATTTGAAATTTTTCAAAGAAGATTTTTAGGGTTAACTTTTGACTATTTACATTTTTTTTAATTTATTTATATTCGTTTTTTATATAAATTTCTCTACTTACGAATTTTCTTTAAAATGTATTTAATATAATTTTTTTTTCTCATTTTCAATTAGAAAGAAAAATTCATTCAATATAATTTTTTTTCATTTTTGATTAGAGAAAAAAAAATGATATTTTCCATTTTTGTGGCAACTTGTTGGTCTCGAGCGTCTTTATAGTTTTTTCATGTAATTTTTATACGTGTCTTTGAACATTGTATCAAATTTTTGCAAAATGTTCTAACCAATATATGACATATATTAACAAATATATTTGATATGTACTCAAAGACAACTGGTTTCACGACAAATTGTTGGTTTTTCTGGCGGATTCATAGTTATTTTTAAATATACCTTAAAACATTATATTAGATGCTTGTAAATATTCTAACCAATATATAAAATAAAAATATACTCAAATAGATGGTTGTACCATTCGAAAGTTTCGATATAACAATATTCATATGATAGTACAATATATAAAATTCAAGTATATATTGTTTAATCAAATTTCTTTATCAGTTATACCACAGTATATAAATCACAGATTAACTCAATGTTCAATATATATTATATTATATATCATAAATTCAAAGTAGTCGAAAATAAACAAAAATATCTATCACAATATGGACTCAATGTTCAACATAAAACATATATCCAAAACTATCCTCATTTATATAAAATAAACAAATATATATCTTAGTGTATATATGACACCTCTTCTTCATGAAACCCTAGATCTACCATCACGCCTTCCACCTTGGCAACCTTACTCGTCGTCATCGATTTGCCCTGCATCAAATTTGTTCGTCGGACGTCAAATCCATGCCTTATCGATTCATGTCGTCGTCCGACGTGAAGAAAAAGAGAGGGAGGAGGATTTGTTCACCCGATGCCGGATTCGTGCTGGATTTTGTTTGCGTCAAATTGGTCGATTTACCCGCGTCAGGTATGTTCGTGTCGTCATCTGACGTCCAAATACTAAATTGAATCACGAACACCAAAAAAGTGCCCAAAATTACTAAAAACCCAAAAACTTCTATCAAACTAACATCTTTTACAAAAACCTGTTATTTTTTTTACCTTTGTGAGAAGTGAAATTATCATTTTACTCTTATATTATCAAAACATCAAATACCAGAAATGATCTAAGTTTAAACTTTATGAAACTATTTAAAAGTAAAGATGTTTTAACATTTTGCTCAATTTATAAACATGTTCGAAAAGAACACGAAAAAAAACGTATGAAAACGAGTAATCATTCAGATAAAATAGAGTCGTATCTACAAAGATATAACCAAAATAAAATTGCACAGAGAGAACTACCAATCGCTGTAATTTTGTTTTGATCGTATCTCTATCGATATAACTACCTTTCTAACTAAACAGCCATTCGTTTTTCTGCAATTTTCTTTTTTCGTATTTCTTCCAACCACATTGGGCGGGGGTTGAGTTTCAGCTAGGAGAAATGACTTTGAAGTTTTGTGGGTTTTTGATTGAGGGTTGTCAACCGGAAAGAATGGTAAGTTTGAATTGGGAATTTTGCTTAGTCTCCCACCTACGCATGTTGCTTTGTGTAAACTTATTCTCATGAAATACTAATTTTCAGCTTCTGGTTTGCCAATACTGATTTATTAGTATTTCTATCATTTCTTTTTGAAAAATTATTATAAAAAAAATTTATATCAAACTATTTACAAATATAGCAAAATTAGATAGATAGATGTCTGGGTCTATTACAAATAGAAAGTAAATTTTTACTCTATTTGTAATTATTTTTAACAATTTTTTTATTTTTGAAAACATCCCTATAATATATATAGATATATTATAATACAAAGTTAATTTTGAATGAGATTCAAAATTAAACTTTATAATAAAAAGAAATTTATTATTTGAATATGTTTCAAATAATTAATATGAATATGATTCATATTATAACTTTAGGTTAATAAATATGAATGTGATTCATATTAAAACTATAAGTTAAGAGAGAAATGTGTATTTGAATATGATTTAAATAGACATTTAATTAAATACGAGATATTTAATTTAAAGTCAATTAATTATTTATTTATTTTAAATAAATGTGGAGTGGGTGGCTTTTTATTTGAAAAATCAATCCCACTTCCCAACGAAAGAAGTGGGAAGTTCTTCTCAAATATTATTAGTGATTGTAGAGAAAAACATCTTTTTCTTCCCCCACGGTTCTCTCTCGAGTATTGAAGAGAGAAAGTTTCTCTAATTAAAATAAAAGGTCTCCTCCACTCAAAAATTCATTCCCTTTGCTATTTTTCAAAATGTTGGTTCTCACAAACCAATCCTCACCAAGAGAATAGCTAGTAAAACCCTATGAAAGCGTTGACATTCGTGTTTGAGAGAAAATCTATTGCTAGTCATAAAAGAAGAAGGAATTGCTATGGAATTTTTTTTAAGAAAGGTTTTTTAAAGGTTATGTTTCTTCTTCCCTCTAATTTCATGCTCAACTTAGTAAATATTGATATATGTTTCTTCTTTTCTTTGTTGTCATTTTAAAACAAAATCAAAGCAAAGCAATCACTCGCTTTTGCTGTGGGATTCGATACCTTCAATGATGATATAAGATAAAAAGATAATTTAACTAAAGAAAAAAACATGTTTTAAAAAAGACCATTTGCATAAAAGCTTTGGAGTTTTAGGTTATCTTGAACAATTTTCCATGAACACCTCTAGTTAATGGGGTCCTCCCAAGTTCTCCCCTTCGTTACAAGAATCGTTTGTTTGCTACAAATTCCTTAAAAAAAATCTTAGGGATTGTCTATTTTATGTGAATCCATGAGAATCTTGGATTCACATGAAGCGGACATTTGGAATAACATATTTGCTTTAGGATAATGTATGATGCTTTGACATCTAGATATTCTAGAACATCCTAAGATACTCTTATTGAGGGCATCTTGAAAGTTTTAGATACTCCGAAACATGTGTTTTCTAAATTCTGACATCATTTTTTATTTTTTTTTTCTTACTTTTTTTTAACCTTCTTTTATATATATAACTCTTTTTCATTTTCATTTTATAACATGATAAATATTATCAACTATGTATTTTACACTTTTTGTTATAATATTGTAGTTTTTTTAGAAATATGGAATTTACATTTAAATTAATATTTATTTTATAAAAAAAATGGACTTTTCTCCAACTAAACCATTTACCAATATAAAAAAAAATTAACGAATAAAATAATACAACTATATTAATTAAAAAAAGAAATTCAAATTAATAAAAACAAATATGTTATATAAGTTCAAATTATATTAAATTAATTCTAAATTAATGAGTAGTTGTAAAGGCATTCTTAAAATGACATTTTAAAGTAGAAATCTTATAAAAACAAATACAGTTATCCAAGTTCAAATATCTTTAAAAACATTCGTACAAAACAAACATGGTATCTAAGGATGTCATATATCTATAATTTCAGGCATCTAAAGATCTCCCCAACCAAATTTCCCTTTCATCTCCAACCTAATACTCCATCCCCATGCCAAATCAAATATACAGAGGTTTTGTTAAGTAAAGCAAATACACAGAGTAATAATTAAGAGTAATGTGCAATTTACAACATATATTTCTTCCCTTCTCCGCTCAAAATGGAGATTTATTGAAGAAAGTAAGATAAGAGTGGAGTCTGCCAAGATCACAAAGAAAAAGAAAAGTGTTTGGAATGTATAGAGGGAAGCTACTTGAGAATTAAGATTAAACCTCAGTTAGTCAGTTTGCTGGCTAATTTTTGTACCAAACGCGATGTAGTTTACACTTGTATCATCTGAAAGGGACCATTGGCCAGTTAAGGGATTGTACACAAATCCGGCCATCTCTTCCACCTGAAACAACCAACCATACAATGAAAAGGTTGTTACATTACTAACAAGAGAAAACATAAAGCTATGGATGTTTTATGCTTTAGTCTTACCGAAATAGAGGCGCGTTGTAATATCAGAACCAATTCTTCAGGGGTAAGTAAGCTCGACCACTGATGTGTACCTCTAGGAAGCTGCAAGTATACGATAATATTACTACTAGATTCGCTCTTTGGAGAATCCAATTGAATAATAGTAGTATGGCCTCGAGAGAAATTAGATTAGAAAAAAGAATGTTGATGATAGTATACCCAATGAAGAATGTATTCTGCTGCAACAATGGCGGTTGCAAATGCCCTCATAGAACGGTTAATAGTAGAAACAACTGTAGCTCCATTAGGCACTGTCAATGCTGCCAAGGACTGGCAAAATGCAGCAGGATCTGCTACATGCTCAATTACCTATTGAAAGGTTTTTGCTTAGAAGAGCTTGGATATAAATCTAACAGTTTAATTTCAGTCATGATCAGGGCAACAAGAGATGCCCCAAGGGATGCAGCTGACGTTATAATTGTACTTTGAAACCAAATTTGTAGAGAGTCTTTGATAGATAATGTCTAGTCAATTTTTCGCATGTTGATGAGAGTGAGAGCAAACCTCTGAAGCGATGACAGCATCAAACTCCTTTTGCTGCTCTACCAGATTTTCTGTGATAAGGTAGTATCATATGATTCAATATTCAAGGATAAACAAGCATAGGATTTCTCATGGCAAAGATAAAGTTATTTCAGTGAAACAAATAAACAAGCGAGGTGGAAGATAAGTTGTATCCAGAAAAGAGCATATTGCTCTCCTTTTTCCCTCATAAGAAGAATGTAATAAAATTCTCCCACTCTTTCCTGAAGGGAGTTTAATATAATGTTGCTGGACTTCTAAAATATATAACATGGTGAACTCAATGTCAAGTTCAAACACATAATAGGTGTAAAATAAAAGAGGTATGATGGTGCAGGAAAAAAGATTATGATAAGAAAAATCAAGTTTTTGCACGTACCAGCTGTGGTGCAACAATATTCAATTGTTGATGTCACAGGATCCAGGTCCTGCATATTCAAGCATGTCCACAGACCACCAAGTTAAATTCTACACAGATCTTTCCAAATAAACGATTTGTTTGACTTCAAGAATAATAACCATACAGCATGCACACGGGCAATCTTGATGTTTTTATCCACAATATCAATTCCTGTAACAGTTGCTCCCAATCGAGCTAGAGGCTAAAAGAACAGAAAAAGAAAGTTAATGAACATGGGATCAAGAATATCTTCCAGAAGTTTGCGTGAACGAAGAAAAGTTATTTAACCAAGAGAGCAGAATGACAATAAGGTCATGGTTTCAAGCCTACAAATTAGCGCATGGCTCAGTTCTTGAACTGTACTTTGGACTGAACTTATTTCTCTTGAACATATGATACAGCTCATCTATCAGCCTTCTACATGACTGGAGCTTCTTAGAAGTTAGTATTGAGGGAGAATACCATTTTAGCACATGCGATAGTATTTGCTCTCCTCTAACATCAATTGAATGTAGAACCTCAATTTTGTCTCTATATTTGAGCGAAGGGGAAAAGGGGGAAGGGCTTCATAGATTACCTACGCTGACAGGAATGACTAAAATAAATTATGAAATTAGAAAGGCTTTTCTGTTACTGTTTTGACAGCTTTTGACTCTAAGACAAGAGGACTTATCACTAAGGTTGTTCTTTTGTTTTTGTGTCAATACAAGCTCCTCAGTTTCTTATCAAAAGAAAAGACTTGTTCCAGATAGCATTCTTCACTTAGTCCTGTCGCATTCTTAAACCGGAAAGGAGAGATGGAATGGAGTGGCTTAAAAATGAGTTACACCAATGAGTCAATAACCAAGCCAACAGAAATGATCTACAAGTGCTTTACAAATTGTTTCATGCTATGACTTGAATACACTGAGAAATTGTGTGCTTTTGTGCTAACAAGTTGACAACTCATCGCTCATTTCAAAAAATAGATTTAAGAATTATTGCTTCAGTTAACAGACGAATTGGGGGAATGAATTTGGAGAATCGCAAACTCTGGGTCCTGGGAACTAGACAAATGCCAGGTGGTATATATGAAGAAAAGAAAGCATGCAAGTTGCACCAGGCAATAAAATTTTCCTCCGTAATAAGAGTACAGCAAGACACAAATAAATACATAAAAAACTATAATTAAATAATTAAAAATAAAAAACCGCATGCCTCAGATAGAATTCCACCACCACAACCAACGTCAACAATTTTCAGTCCTTCAAAAGGCCTAACTGAACAAGGGTCCCTCCTGCAACAAATTTAACCAATCAGAGATCCAGGATTCCTGGAACAGTGCGAGGTGAAAAAAAAAAAGAATAATTTCACCAGTATTGCACTGAATTATAAACATAGACTCCAGGAACCGAAGCATGCTTAAATGTTAATCTAGATTGAATGTCATATAATATTTCAAATCACCGCTCGATACCATTCTATACATGTAATTTTTACTATAAGAATTCTTGGGAAAAACTCCATTTTGTTTTTTCTGCATGACTAAAAGAACCAGAAAAGTCAATATGAAATCATATTTTGAATACTCTGACCTATATAAAATGGATATTGAATGAATATGCATGGAATCCTTAGCATTTTGAGGAGAATCTTTCATTTTAGTAACTAATGCATTAAATAACAAGTAAATTCCAGCAGATAATGAACCCAATTAAAAGAATGCAGTTGACTTGAAGAATACAATGCTATCCCCGCATTCCTTATTCTTAATTAAAATCATCAACCATCCTGCAATGGAATGGTAGTGGTGGTGTCCTAAAAATAAAAAAAAAATATGGCTTGCGTAAAACCAAAAGAAAAGGAGTTAAATTTGGAATCAGAAGTCAGCCATCATGATAGTTACTGGAACCAAACCAACGTTTAAATGAGCCTAGAAGACCCGCCATAAAAGTGGTGGTTGGAGGAGGGGACGGGGGATAAACTGGTGAAGTACCTAAAATGACGGCAAAGAGTGGATCTGATAAATGAGACTCTTGAGGGATTCAACGCATGTAATGGCTTAAACGGCCCTTCAGAGTCCCACCTGAAAACCACAGCTCCAGTCCTTACAAATTTTACCAGATGCTTTAATCCTCACTATGGAATGAACTATGATCTAAAATGAAATATATTCAAAGGGCACTGACCATGAATACAAATGATAGCAATACATGGATGATATCACAAACACATTCTCAAAAACATTGCTGCAAACTTGAATCTTAACATATTATCCAGCAAATAACATGCCTTTTTTTATGAAGCAACAATTGAGATACTTCACACATACCAACATAAAAATCAGATGACTAAAAAAACTATTATATACTTTTTACTTCGCCAAGCAAGAGAGTGCGACACACTGAATATCAAAAGAATGCATGGCGAAGCGATCAATATCAATATCAACTTAAACGAAGATCTTGGATAACCACCAAACTTCCATTCTTAGTCAATTACATGAATACATTTGCAGAACAAAACGCTTTACGTGAATTGGTTTCCTTTTATTATTCATAAGAAGTCTCGGCTTAGATTAGAATTAGATATATGAGCCTAGCATAAGCATTAATAAAGGTTATACATGCCATCTATATGGAACCTTCAAGCATCGCAATTCATATATAGTGATAAAATGTTATGAAAGTTTCGTCCCACATATATGTAAAAGAATTGGACCAGGTAAGAAAGAATTGGTTTCCAGGAAAATAAAGGAGAGCAGCCTAAAAAATCTCCAATCATCTAAACATGATATTCCGCACAATTGCAATAAGAATTGAACCCCTGTGAGCTACCAAATATTTTAAAATTTCCAAATCACCAACCCTAGTTCTCCGAAACTATCCCGATTGAACAAAGAAAAGAATTCTAAGAACAGAAATCATCTAAAGAATGCATGTTTTTTAGAGAGTTCGAGAATTACCAGGTATCGGAAATGGCGGAGAATTTGGCCAGCTCAATCTGATTCACAGACGAGGTAGTAGAAGCGTTTCTGTTTATTTTCTCAGGTCGAGGCGCAGTTAGCAGCTCAGCATTTTGAGGCGGTGCCGAAGAATAACTGGCGGGAGAGAGCGGCGGCGATGACGCATCAGAGAAGTGCCTGATATGATACATATTTTGAGGAGCTCGAATTAAATGCAGGTAACTGGAATCTCCGATGCCATGGAAGACGGTGGAGCTTAGAGCTCGGAGCTGGTTGATGCGGAATTTGGTAGCCATGAGTAAGAGAAAGTAGAAGGGGGAAATTTGGGGGGAAATGCCCTTATACGTGAAAGATTAAGGCATTTTGTTTATTAATATTAATAATATGGTAGATTAAGATCAAGGCTTTAATTTAAACAAAAAATACCTCTTTACGTTTGCTAAATTACCCCTCGTAGGCTTCTGCCGTAGTCAGGTTACAAAGTTTACTTCAAATTCACTACTATGCGCATTCTACCAAATTTATCTAATTATATTTTGACATGTGACAAATTTTTTATTTTTTTTTAATTTTTTATTTTTTTCTAGTGATAAGAAAAGATGTATAAAGATTGGTGCATCTTGACATGCACTCAAGTATCATCCTTTTTCGAGAGACATCAGAGCAAGGACGAGGTCGTCGAATTCCTTGTTTAGTTTTGACAAATAAATTTTATTTGTATAAATAAAATTTTGATTTGTAATATGAGTGTTACAGATTCCGATTCAGTGAATCGCACTCTATGAATTTCTCAATTCTAAATCCCCCTCTCTACCAAATGAATGTCATAGATGAAAGGGGACCTTTGTTTATTTAAAGACCCTATATGAGTTTGGATATGGTTCACTTTGGGCCCAACTTTTAAACTTAAACTTAATCCAATTTATTTTAGGGTTGAGTACAAAAATAGCTAGTTTTAGATGGTTGCATTTCAAAAATACCTAAAACTAAGATTGAATGCAGCTTAAATTTTGAATCAACTTTGAATTATGAAAATTAGGATTTGAAGACATAATTTTGTTTCTCCAATTTAAAAAGCAAATGTTTTGTATTTAAATTCTTTACTCCCACCAATATTTCAGAGATTTTGTTGAAGGTTGTAAAATTGAAATTGTAAAGGTTGTAAAAATCGTGTAATAAAGATCATTAAATGTATTCACAAGTAAATATAAGTGATATAGTTTTAAAAAAAACAATAATCGAATGGCTATCTTATAATTAGAATTCGTTAAAAGCAGCTAAAATATAAAAGATGCCTTCTTTTAAAAAAAATTAAAAGTATTAAGTGTATTTAAATATTTCTAAAGTTTTTTCTTCTTCTTTTGTTAATAATATCTGTGCAAATATTATAGTTCGTTCAGTTTTAGATTATTGCCATTAAAAAGAAATGAGTATGGTTTGTGGAATTTAGAATGGGTAGGACAATGTAACATTAGTCAGGTCTCAATTTTCTTTCTACGTTACAAGGACTTCTCATGTTTTAACCATATTTTATAAGAAGTTCACAAAATTTAGTGGAGTTTTTTTTTTATATATATAATTTAGTAACAGAAAAATTAAAATAAAAGCAATAAAACGAGAGCATACAAAAATTTAGGTGAAAAACTTTAAATTTGGAGAAAAAATTATGACCCACCAAAAAGAAATTTAGTATGTGAAAGATTGTTACAATCACACATCATATAATTCTCTCTTCATATCCCAATTACATCACACAGAATATATATTCTCTCTCTAGATCCCAATTACAATAGCACTTCTTCCGGATGTCGCACGCAGGTTTGCCGGCAAAGACACACATGCATGTGTCGTTGGGTTGTAGGTTGCACATGAGGCGTGCGCGTGTGTGCAACTGGTGTTCAGGGGTGGGTGACAGCCTTGGGCAACTTGCTTCAACCTTCAGTCAGTAGTTCCCTATGTTTCAACCTGAACTTTTAGAAACTTCAAATAAATTTCATGAAACTCGAGAGTGACCTTTTAACTTTCTTGCCAACAAAATTATGTGCTTAAATCCTCCCTGAACACCCTTGAAAATGTTTTCAAACTTGAACCCTCTTATTTACCCGGTTTCAATTACAACCTCTGGTTTCTTCAATTTTTCTTAACCTTCTTGACTCTGATTGGCAGCCCTAGAGTAGATTACCAACTCATTCAGCTTTCATTTTGTCCAAAAATCATAAAATTTGCACGAGAGGTTTAGGAAACAAACCCCTTCTTTCAAATGCTTGCTTCCGGCCGAACTGCTGTTTTTTTTTTCTTCCAATCATATTAAGACATTTAGTTCCTTGCTTGCTCTTCTATAAACTATCTTAAATGACAAAATTGTTGACAATATTTACAACTAATAGCAAGATACACCATCTATCGCAGTCTATTGCGGATAGAATGAAATTTTGCTATATTTGTAAATATTTTGGTTCCTTTTGCTATATTTGAAAAGAAACTTTTATTTTTTTTTATTTACTTTAATTAATTCCTATTTAATTTATTTATTAACACTTATAGAAAAATTAAACAGTTAGAAAATTTTCTAACGCTCAGCAAATTCTCCCAATTAATCAAACTCCCAAAACATCATTGACTACATTCATTTCCCTTCTTTTAAAGTTTAAATGAAAATTAAGCTTGCTTAATCAAACTCCACTATTCCCATTTAATTTTTACGTTCACCTTTGCTCATTTATTTTTAACTTGAACTTAAGTAAAGAAGAACAAGAACTAGGCTTAGAGGAGGATTACTAGGAATGCAAACGAAGTCTCACATTAGTTAGGGAAGTGAATGTTCATTGTTATATAAGTGTGGACAATTAACTCTATTTGTACGAGGCGTTTGGATGGTTCCAAAAACAAATGGACAATATCCTACAATTGTGGAAATAGGTAGAACTATTCTTACTTTTTTAAAAATATATATTTTTTGAAAATTTTTTGTTGTGTGGGATTAAAGTGAAATGCACAAAGATAGATACATTTTGAGATGCATCCAACAAATATTGCTCTAGCTAAAATCCTATCTAAACATGGAAAAACTTTTTCACAATTAGGTGCTTCATATTGATACTGTAATTTCAATATTATGGATATGTTAAAAGATATATGGATAAAATATTGAAATTGACGAATATTTATGTAAGTAAACAAATTTATAAAAATTATTTAGGTTAATAATTAAGTGGTTTTTCCTCCAAATTAAATTTTTTTTAGTACCCTCCCAGAACTAAGTTTTTCCTTCCAAACTTAGTTATTTAGATTAATAAGTAAGCTACATATATTATTATTAGTATTTTTATTCATGTGGGACTAAATAGATGACATATTTTTATGTTTTATAAAAGATATTGAAGATATTAGTAGACAAGGGCGAATCTATTAAGAGGTCAGTGGGCATGTGCCTCTCAAATCGTGACATTTTACATTTATGTATATGGTTTTTTATTAAATATAAAAGAATTGTCTATATAGAATAGGAATGTTTTCAAAAATAGAAAAACTTTTGAAAATAATTACAAATATGGCAAAACTGTACTTTATATTCGTGATAGATCGCGATACACTCAGATAGACATATATCACTTAGACACAGATAAATGTCTATTTGGATCTATCGCTATCTATTATAAATAGAACGTGAAATTTTGCTATATTTGTAAATAAATTGATATTTTTTTATATTTATAATAATTTTCTAGTAAAATATATGTTTCGGTTTCTAATAAAAGATTTCTCTTAAATTGATATTTTTTTATATTTATAATAATTTTCTAGTAAAATATATATTTCGGTTTCTAATAAAAGATTTCTCTTGACTTGACGAGGGTTCGAATCCTACCTGTTACAATTTTTTAAAGCTTTTATTTTGTTTCTTTTTTTAATTTTGAAAATCATATATAATATCTTTTTTGTACAATAGAAAAAAAAGTAAAACTTAATTTTAGATTTTGTCATATATATTAGTTTTGGATCGTTATAAAATTATTTTACAAAAATGGATCGAATGACTTTTTGTTTATGTATGGTTGAAAAATTCTATAAAAGTTTGTAATAATTTTGTAATTAATATTATTATATATTAATGTATTTATAATTATTAAATTACAAGTTTAATTCTTAAATTTTAAAAATTGTAACTAATAAATCTCTAAACTTTCAATTTTGACTCTAACTCCATAAAAATGTCTAAGAAATCTATAAATTGTTTCAATTTTATACCTTATAGAGCTTATAAATACTAAAAATGTTTAAAAAATAATTGTTTTATAAGACAAAAAAAAAATAGTTGTTTATTTGAACTTTAAATTTTAAATTTTGTAGCTAAGTCATACATTCATTTTAAAAAAGATGTATAATCATACCTATTATGTACACAATTAAATTTAACGTCTACTATAATAACATTTTAGTTTTTAACATTTTCAAATATCTAAGAGTCATATTAGATACAAAACTAATATTTAAAAATCTATTAAACACAAAAATCGAAAATTCAGAGACTTATTATATATTTTTTAAAACTTAAGAACTATATATAAACATAAAACTAAAATTTATGAGCTAAACTTTTAATCTTTTATACACATTTGTGCCTCTCAATTGAAGTTCTGGATTCGTCATTAATCATATGATTTGAATATGATATCGAACATCTAAAATTATATTTATATGAACTTGGGTCTTCCTTACATAAAATTCTAGACATGCCACTATTAGTAGATCTTTAATATTAATGTAGAACTCTTTGATTTGCGGATATATCAACGGATATTTTAGTAATTGAATGCAGTACCTAAAATCATCCCAAAAAACATGGGGAAGTCTTGTCACAAACAATTTTTCCAATTTTTTTTTTTAGGATGACCCTTTCTAGAGTGCTTTTATGATTAATGTCTCACCCCTCACAAATGTAAGAATTCTAACCTTTTGGTTACATCACATCCTACTGATGTTTTTTTGATAACGTACGTCGTGTTAGGGATGGTCATACCTATCGTCGATGGCTAATCTCTATTGCGATCTTCATTTTCTTCTCATTTTTTTCAAAGTTGGTGGTATTTTTGCATGAGAAAAATAAGATTGCAATAGAGATAGATCGTGTTAGAGCTACACATAGTCACCCCTAATGCGATACGTTTGAATGTGTACAATTAGTTGGTTGGGTAAAAAAAAAAAATAGAGATCGTGAATAGAGATAAACATCGCACTAGGGCTACCTCTCTAATGCGATATATTATAAAAAAACGATAGTGAAATCTGACATAAACATAAGGTTAGAATGCATACATTGGGGACAGATCATCCATCATAAACACAAGGGTCATCTGTACAAAAACTTTCACTGTTTCCAATATTTCTACCAAACCAAAAACAGGAGAAAAAGCAATAATAAAAAAATATATATACATAACATGAAATAATAATAAATAAATACTGGTTTCCCACGTGGGGTTTCTGCACTCACTTTTTTCTTCTTTTTCTAATTTGGTCCCTCTGTTTTTCTTTTCCTTCATAAATAAACCTTCCTCTAACCTCATCCAATGGCGTTTCTCTGTTTTTTTTTTTCTTTTTTTTCTTTCTTTTTCTTATGCCCCAACTGAGAAAGAAACAGAACAATTATGAAAGTGTTTGTTGATAATGGGCTAATGACCTGTGACTCATTCAAAACTGCATTTACTTTTGCTTTTTCCCCTTTTATTGATATATGGCTTTTTTTTTCCCCCCCCAAATTAACAAATAAATAAATATTCTGCAAGGTTTTGGATTCTTTTGTTTGTTCTTCAATTTTAAAGCAGTAAGATTTTTAGTTCTGATTCTCTTTTCACAGTGGTTTGAAATGTTGCATATTTTTGTTTTTAAAGACTCACACACTCTCACTGTGTAAAACTACAAAAAAAAAACCTTTGCTTCTCATGATCATTTGTTCACTCAATAGTGGTTTAAAACCCATCACTGGTAACTTTCTATGTACTAACTAACATGTTAAGCATCACCAGTTTATAACTTTGTTTTAAAAGAATATCTAATTCCACCTAAAGTCAAAAGTCAACTACTATATATATATAAGAAATCATTGTAAGATATTCAAAGTAGAAATATTAGTAGTTTACTATGAATAATATTGGTAAGTTGTGTCTAATTTATCTCTAAATTTTAATGAATGTTTATTGTTTTCTAGTGTTGCCAAAATCATCCTAGCTCAAATGGGATAAAATGCATACAAGTGATTTTAATGTCAGGGATTTGATTCTCCCACTTTACATATTATAAAAAAAATCCTAAATTTTTACCTTTGTATGTCTAGAAATAATATTTAAAGTTTCAAGACCTATGCCAAAGCAAACTTAGGTTAGCGATACTTATGATATGACCGGTCATCCCTCATTCGTATAATTGTTGTACTAAAAAAAGTTTAAAGACCTATTAAATTTTAAAACTTTGGCATCTACAATCATGATAATAAGATTTCAAAAATAATATACATATTATAATTTTCTTTCTTTATTTTCAAAGTTTATCTAATCATTATGCTAAATTCTCAATCAACCCGCCAATTAAGTAGTTGTCAATTATTAACTTAGAGAAAATTAGATTAATGAAGGACTAACCATACACGTAATGACACTATGTTAAATTACATTTTACAAGTTTTAAGTTGATAGATTACAATAAATTTAAGCTTATATTCAAACTTTAACAAATTAAGATAAGTCATATAAAACCTAACACACTAGTCGAGATAAGGACATTGAACTTATGACCAAGTAAGTAATCATAGAGAACAAAAAACAAAATACAATTCTATGAAGTCTGTACATATATACTATTGTCCATCATTCAAACAGTTACAAAAAAGAACAATATTTTCGCCCGTTAAAAGTGAGAAATACTTAGAGTTACGTGTCCACGTTTAAAAACTAAAATAATTTTATTCATCATTTTTCCAATGTAATCTGGCAACAATGCCAGTTTTGAGAAGCAACAAAATAACATAAAATCTAATTAAAAAAATATTTGAAATGTCATCTCTGATGTTGTTGAACAAGAACAAGACAAGAAGAAGACAAGAACAAAACAAGTACATAGGGAAAAATAAAAACATAATTTTTTTTCTTTTGAAGAGCATCCATCAATTGCATTCCATGAATATGAAAAATCAATTCATCAACAGTTACATTGCTCATAGTCCATTGCCATGGAAAAAGAGTAAATTTACAACAATATTATTTAAAACCCCAAATCAGTAAAAAACAAAGTTCTGCTGAAGAGAGGTAACTTTCAGAAGGTAAAAACTATAGGGGATGGATAAGAGAGTAATGGAATAATATAGTACTATTTTTGTTTTTTCAAGGTTAAATTCCGATTTTTTATTTTTTATTTATGCTTTGAAGAATTCTAGTCTTTATATTTTTAATAAATATTAAATTTAGTTTTTTAAAATTAATTCTTATAGAAAATATAGTTTGTAAATATTTTGTTTTTATAATTTTTCTAAAAATATCCGTATCCACATTTTATCAATAAAAATTAAAACTTCGATATCGAAATTGAGGAAATGTTAATTGTTTTTTTTTTTTTTTTTTTTTTTTTTTT
>QLSR01000238.1:427281-449682 GCA_031780015.1 Citrullus colocynthis | reverse complement strand
GGGGGGGGGGGGGTTAAATAATAATTAAAAAAATATTCTCGAATTTGTCCTGTGTTTCAAAAACATCCATATTTTTTCAAAAACTGCAAAATCACTCTACCTGTCGTAATTGTTACAAAACTACGTTTAGAGTAGAAATCTCTAAATTTTGAATGAAAATTGATAAAAGAAATGATGTGACGTGACTTTTGAAGATAAATGGAAAATTTTTTAAGGTATTTTTCAAAATATCACTTTTTTTGTTTTTCATATTTATTTCTTTTTCGGTTGATTCGTTAACTTGCACCCATGTCCAGTAACTAGATAATTAATATTTGAGAACTAAATTAATATATTTATTTTAAATATATATATAAACTAAATGAGATGTTTGGACTTGCCATCAAACACTCTAAAAATGCATTTTAATAGAAGTATATAGATTGATGACAGGTTTATATTGGATTTTTAAATATCACTTGAAAGCATATTAATAATTATTCAAAATCAAGATAATGTTTTATTTTACACTTTTAAAATATAGTTTTTTTTTAATAAAAATATATTTCAAAGTGGTTATGAATACGACAAGAATATCTTCAACTATTTCAAAACTACTTTCAAATATGTGTGCCATGTCAACAAAATACATGAATAAGACTTGTATAAAGTCATCAAGAAACATTCTATTTATATCATATGTCTTGTTCATGTTAGATTTATAAGTCATACATTTGACCCCATCAGCCAAACCGTAAATCAAACCCCCAAACTCTAAATACTAATCTAATGTATTTTGTGCATGTTCAACAATATTGATGTATCCCAAATGGTCAAATAGATGGAGAATAACGTAACTTAAAATCTAACACATTCTTTCAAAATTGCTGGAATAAATATTTTTATTTTTATTTGCAAAATATGATATTTACCATACTACTACTTGTATAATACCTTAAAAAAAAAAAAGGTCACTTGAGAAGTTCGTGTTAAACAAATCGACATCCTAAACACAGGCTTCTTGAGTTACTAATGCACTATGCACTCCGAAAACATATATTATTCAATTTTACAGATTATTATAATCCCGCATCCGTATAACTAATTTTGTGTTTCAAACAATTTTGTACTCCAACTGTAATTGGCATTGGCATGTAATATTTAAATTTTTTGACCCACATAAGGGCTATCCTCTCAATCTCTTGTTAAACACAAATACGACGTCGTATAACACAATATTTAAAATCCCTAATTAGGAAAGCTCATGCCATGTGTGATCAAAATGAATGTCAGATGGTGTTTCGCTTTGCACAAGCGTGTGGAACCATCTTCAATAATGGCACGGAGAGCGACATGTCGGTTTTGTGGTGGAATTTTGATACCAACTCTCAACTCCACGCTCTTTTTCAACAATGTCCTTTGGATATTCCAACTTTGACCACCTTGACTCATCTTTGAATTTTGTTTTTTTTTTTTAATCTTGGATCGACATTCCATCAAACCTAATTCGTATTCATATTTATGTTATTTGTGTTATTTATAATTTTGGCTTTTGAGGTTAGAGAGACTAGCTAGTCTCTAAATCTATAATCTGATATTTTTTTTTCTCTATGTGAATGTAGCTATAACACACTATTAGCAAACTATGTAAATTTCTGTGTAGACTTTTTCACTGTTTTTTTACGTTATGTATTTCTTTGATTGTCTTTTAACAGGTTTAAATAAAAACAAAATGAACAGCCATTTAAAGCAGAGTTCACGCCGGGCAGAAAGATTGAATAAATTCAAAACTGCAAACAAGAATGAGATCATAGAGGGAAGATTTTATGATGCAACAACAAACAAATAACAAAAGCAAATGGAATACAGAAGCTTGATTTAGCTAGAGATTTGTTCATTGGTTGGATAAATGAGCCATTTTCCAAGCTTCCACAGACATTGACTCCAAATTTTTGGGCAGTAATGGCTTCAGAAGGGCTAAAACAAAGGCTTGGATTTCCAGTAAGATCCAAGTTCTTGCCCAATCTTTTCAAGAAACTTGAGTTGAAAGGGACAGTGCCAGTGAGAGAGTTTCTGCTGAGATTCAAATGATAAATGTGAGGAAGACCACTGAATCCAACTGGGATTTCACCAGTTAAATGATTGTTTTGCAATGATAAAGTGGTCAAGTTTTTCAGAAGTGAAAAGCTTGGTGGAATGATGCCAGAATAACCAGAACTTGCAAGCCTGAGTTCTTGTAGTTTCACTAGTTTACCAAATGCTAATGGAAGACGGATTTGCATTGGATTGTCATCCATAATGAAGTATTGCAAGTTTTGCAATTTTTCAAGTCCATTTGGGAAGTACCCACCAAGTTGGTTGCTACTCAAAGCCAAAAACACCAAGGAATTCAGCTTCACAATGGAATCAGGTATGTTGTGAGCGAGTGAATTTGCGCTCAAGTCAAGTTTTTGAAGCAAACCCAGTTGGCCAATTGTCGTTGGGATTGATCCAGTGAGTGAATTATAGCTCAAATCCAAACCTTCAAGGCTTCTGAGATTACCCAACTGAATTGGTATGCTACCTGTGAGCATATTGTAGCTCAAGTCAAGATGCACTAAGGACACCAACCCAAAAATCTCGGTCGGAATTGCGCCATTAAGTCGGTTTTGAGACAATGTGAGGATCTTCAAGGACTTGAGAGAAGAAAGTTGAGGCGGGATCGGACCGATAACCGCCGGGTTGGACCGGAGGCTAAGTTGTTGTAAGGAAGAGTTTGAGAAGGTTGTGGGGGGAAAAGAGATAGTAGTGTTGGTGTGAGTGAAACAATTGAAAAAGAAGAGAGAATGAAGATGAGGAAGGTCAAAGATGAATGAGGGGAAAGTGGCAGTCGGTTTACAAGTAGGATTTGGGGAAGTTCCAAAGTCAAGCCTTGAAACATGAAGGAGATTACTCTCATTGTTGAAGTTATTTGGAGCTGATTTGCACTCTAATCCAGGCCAAGAGGAGCCAGGTTGACAAGGATTGGGATAAGAAAGCCTCCAGTTTTGATCAGAAGACATGGAGTCCATGATCTTGAAAAGAGTCTCAACTTCAAAGGGAAGCATGGAATTGGGTGCAACAGAGGGAAGTGAAAAGAGAGAGAGAAGAAGGAAGAAACAGTACATTGTTGAGGATTTTGGGAGTGAATGGTCAGTTTCAAAGAGGAGTTGTTTGGTTGGTTATGTTATGGTTCTTAAGCGATATGACTATGAAAATGATTTGATTTCAAATGGCTATATGTGAGGGAAGAGGGGAAGGATGTGATTGAAGTGATTGGTGGGGTAGTGGGAAGTAATTAGTATTTTTGTGACATTTATTCTGATTGTGAATTTGAAAACAAGGTAGAGTGGGGTCTCTACAAGAGTTTTTTTTTTTTTTTTTTAAGAAAAAAAAATGGACACAAAAGAAAAGCATATGTTTTAGCTTTTTGGACACATGATAATTTTCTATTCCCATTTAATTTGCATTAGTTATTAACAAGGTTTAAAACGTTTGTCCATAACTCAACTGAAATTTGAGACGTGCTAACGACGGCGAGGCCAACTTTTTTTTTTGTACTAACGTGAGTAGTAAATCGACATTTTTATAATATCATAGAAAAAATGATGAAATACAACAAAATAAATATATCACTAATGTTAATATTAATAATAATAGAAAAGTTTAACTTATTTAGATAGAGAAATGTTTATTGGTGAATTTAAACATATGTATAATTAATAGAGAGAAATGTTTATTGGTGAATTTAAACATTTGTATAATTTGTTCAAATCTAAAGATATTCATTCATGATTCATGTAGTTATTTTATAAAAGTGAGATTTAAACATTTCTACTGATATGACATTTGGTACTTTAATTCAGGAAAAGATTTGGGGAAGAGTTTGAATTGTTTGCAGGCAATCAATCTGATTCAAAGGAAATATAAGATAGGTTAAAATTGTTCAACATTGAATTTCTATTTAAGATATAAGTACAAAAAAAATAAAAATGAACTATCTCATTATTCAACAAGCCTTGAATCATCAAGTAAATGAGTATCATTACGATCTAATTAATCAATAATAAATAAAATAAAATACATGAAAAAATTTAATTGCAGTTTCAAGAAACAGAGCATTAAGAAGTTTGCCACAATAATAAAGTAAAAGACACCTCGTTTTCATTTATTTTTCTGATAATTTCTTCCCTCACTTGCCCTTTGGAGGCCACTCTAGGATTCACCATACAAAGGGTATTAACGAAAATAGGTAGCATCCAACACATTGGAACTTTAACCCATAAAAGTTGTTAATTGTGATTTTTGTCTCTTGGCCTCCAAGTTCCCAATCCAGCCAAAAGAAATCCTAAAGCATCACAGAAAATCATGGCCATTAATATATTCATATAAAAATGAAAAGCTTTATGTCCAAATTTCATGCAATGCAGTACAAATATGTTAAACTAATGATTCTCTGAATTCAAGGTCTGAGTTTAGACGTAAATAATAACTTGAACGTAAACCTTTCAATTTTTTATTTTTTATTCTTTTTTTTGGTCAATTTCTAAAAACAAAAATAAATTTTTAATAACTATTGTTTTTAATTTTCAATTTTCAAAATGTCGATTTGATTTTAAAAACATTTCTAAACTGTAGATAATAAAACATTAAAACTAATAGATAGAAGTGGTGTTTGTATTTTTAATTTACAAAACAAAAAATTAAAAGCCAAATTGTTAAAAATGATATTTTATCAAACATAAAAAATCAGAGAGTTGATATTTCGTAATGTTAAAATTACAAATTTAGTCCCAAAATTTTGAGGTTTGAATTTGAACTTTAAAAATCACATACTTATTCCCAGGCTTAATCCTCAAGCTTCCAAATTTTGTAGAACTTACAAATTTACTAGACAAATTTGAAATTTGAAAGTTCAAAATTTCATTATACAAGGATCATGGGACACCGCTATTTGGGTTTATTTAATTTATATCTAATAGATCAATTAGAATCTCTTTAATAATAATTTTGTTTTATGTTTTTGAAAATTGTGCTTGTTTCCTCTCAATTTTTTACGATGGTTTTCATGTTTTCTATGTAAAAGAGTTAAATCCTTAACCAAAATCTAAAAAACAAAAATGAGTTTTTAAAGACTACTTTTGTTAATTTCCAAATTTTGACTTAGTTTTAAAAATATTGGTAGAAAGTCGACAAGAAAACAAATAAACCTAGCAAAAAAATAAATATTTATAGGCTTAATTTTCAAAAGTAAAAAAACCAAATGTTAAATGAGGCCATAATTTTAAAAATTTTGAATTTGTTAGGGACTTATCGAGCATAAAGTTGAGAGTTCATAGACCTAGCAAACACAAGATTTAAAGTTCAGGGACCTATAAAACACAATTAAAAGTTCAAGAACTAAATAGACAAAACCTCAAAGTATCCAGAACTAAACAAGTAATTTGACCTTTCAGAAATTATGTACAGTAAGTGAACTGGCACACAACTTTTAGCTAGGAATTATGTACGGTAAGTGAACTGGCAAACAAACTTTTTGCTTAATAGAGCTGAAGAAAGCCCAAAATTGGGCTGAATTTAGTCTCAACAATGATGTGGATTCAGGTAGCTAAGCATTATTACCGCATTTCTTGGAGTGAAAAGGACAACCTAGAAAACAGGATAGAGAAAGGGGAAGATTGGTCTTTTGAAGAGAACTTAGCCTCAAAACAAATGCAAAATTAATTCAGGCTTATTACAATCTGACCCAGAAATAAATCAGACCCTGGGACTGGGAGTGTCCTTCTGCAATCAGATTTATGGGTCCCTATGGCCCTTAACATTTTTATTTTCTGGTCTGAAGTCAGAAGTCATCAAAAACAAGAGAAGAACAGAGAAGAATCAAATAAGAACCCCTTGAGTCCATTTTATGGGTTTATAATATAAATATTGGAGTGAGCTATTAGAAACCAACAAAGGGAATCAAACACTCCTGGAATGAACAGAAAATTCGAGCAGAGAGAGACTGACATAATTTAACGGGGACCATGGATTTACTGCAGTTCTTCAGACTGACCCAAACACAGTTCAGAAAATATTCAGCAACATGAGCAGAAAATAACTTCAAGCAGATATTACCTACACAGTGAATGTAAGATGCAAATTATTGGGGATTCTGTAGAAAAGATTTTCTCACCAGTAATGGTAGCAAACGATTGTTTCCTTTCGCGCTTATCCTACTTGCTTCAAGTACTTCCAAGTGTGCTCTGTAACATAAAGGAAAGTTTTGATATATTGTATCATGAAACCAAACTTTAAAATAAAGTGTGTAAAATAACGATTTTTTGAAACTCTAATGGGGAGAATATATTATTTTAACCTACCAATATGCAGTATAAAAAAATTTACATCCTGAAGTCATCAGACAGCTTCAAAAAATTTAAGCTTTAGCCTTGGGCTGCACATTCATCTGTCAAAAGGAGAAATGAAAGCAGATTTAACCTTGACAGAAGGCAGACCAAGAAAAGAAAAGGGAAGGAAACTTGAATTAACACCACAATTGCATCACAGACAGTTCGTCACATACTAATCAGCAATTTTCCCTGACCAAAGCTTGTCAAAATGATAATACCTTTGTTTTATATAAACATTGTTATTTCCTTTCTGCATTATATCCTCGTGAGATACAACAAATGATGACTCTGAAACAATTTCAGCAGCTAGTTCACCTGTCTGAGGAGAGCTCTTAATAGAGCCATGGCAAAGCTCTGAATTGTCAACATTGTTACCTGTGTCTGAAAATTTTGGCATATTAACATCCTCAGTTGAATGATAATTGCCTTCCTTAGATGTAGAGAAATGCGGTGGGTCACCAGTATCCATTGCACCACAAATCTGGGTATTTGTAACATCATTGATTGTTTCAGATAAATGCAGGTCATCAACATCCTTAGGTGCGTTGCATAGGTCAGCTTCATCAAGTTTAATATCAGCATGGGTTAACTCAGCCATATTTCCCTCAGTAGCATTATGGATCATGTCAGAATGGTCAACCCCTATGTTGGCCTCACATAACTGCATACTATCATCCTCATCAACTTCATGAATAAGCGGTAAATGATCAACCTCTGAGTCAACAGAACACAACTCCGGATGTTCCATCTCTCTATTCATGTGATGGAGTTGTAATTGATCAACCTCAAGGGCAGAATCACAAAAATGAGATTGATCGTCTTCACTAACTGCATTGTAATGCAATTGGTCCTCCTTCCTCACACGTTTTCCTGTACCTTTCCTTCTGACCCTCTCTTTTCCCCTAATTCGTTTACCAAGTTCAATCTGGGGAATGGAGGACAATATAATTGGACCTCCAACTTGGTCTCTTAAACATTCATGTGCAATGTACCTTATCCTTGAAATCAAATCAATTTGTTGCTGATCCAACCCTTTGGTTGAGAATGTATCTGCTATATGTGCAATATCTCTCAAACCAGCATTCTGTTAAAACTTAAAAAGATTAAAACAAAACAACAGATTCAAGTTGTGTAATAATCTAAGAATTATAACCTTACCGTCCTCTGAAACTCAGATGAGAGAGATATAGGCCTCCCAACAAACCTACGAGTAATTTTCAGGTACCATTGCATGTATTCATTCTCATCTACACTATCATCACCATCAACAATCTGGAGTCCACGGTCTCTCCATTCATTAAGCTCAACTTCCATTTTTGCTGATAGGTCAACTCCTCCATCAACACCCCGGCTTTTTCTTTCCCACCGTGGTACATCTTCTGGGATTGCCTGAAGCATACCATACTGCCTTAAGCAACGGTTAGGGAGATGTCTCTCTGCCTTATCAAAGCATATCAACATTGTCTTTGCCCTCCCAAGTATCAGAGAACTTTTAATATTTTCTGGAATTAGCATACTATCCATATTTCTATAAGGTAGCCACTCCACCTATAGGAAATAAATACAAATCTAGTCACATTTGGGTGGATTACAAACAATACACAGCTGAATCTATAATAAGATGAGAAAGAAGAATATATAGAAATTACATCACAAGGTTTCAAGGAATCCAAAGCCTTTCGGTAAAATACTACATCACGATTTGCTGTTGGACCACTTTGTTTGCCCTTCCATCTAAGCACAAATGGAAAGCGATTATGCATTGGATCATGATTTAGCTTTGGACGCCCAATATTAAGGTGAAAATAACTCCAACACTGAAAACAAAAACAAGGAGGACATTTTATTAAACAAAATAGTAACACAGCTAAGAAGATAAACAGATTGCATAATGGAAGTAAGGGATTGGTAAGAGGGGATCAATAATTTCAGGTAACCTGCAATAAGGTTAAGCAACCGCTGATGGTACTTTGTGATCTTAAGGAAGCATTCCCAAGGGCTCTGTACAAAAATGATAAAGCAGCTGCTCCCCAAGCAAACTTCCCACACTGGTCAAAATTCTCAAACAAAGGAAGGTACATGACAGGTACTTTATTCCCAGTTGTAGTGGAAAATATTGTGCTACCTACAAGGTAAAGAAGGTAAGCACGTGTATGGCGTTCAACAATTTCCATTGGAGCATCTTCATGGCACCGAGAAAAGTACTCTTTCAACCAACTAAGCTTAACCATTCCACCACTTGTATAGCCAGGATCTGGGGCTCTGCCTAGATACCTCTCACATACAGAGTGGCAGGTTGTATATGTTAAACCAATAACAGGGTCTCCATCAATTGCAAGTCCTAATAGGAGAGCAACATCTTTCAGGGTTACAGTCAATTCTCCAACATTCAAGTGGAAGGTATTTGTTTCTCTTCTCCATCTCTCAACCAAAGCAGAGATTAGTGGGTTATCCAGACTAATTGCAGGAATCAATCTCAAGTACCCAAATCCAGCTCTCTCAACTAGCTCAATTTGCTTGGCTGTAAGTGTCCACTGATCAAGCTTGGAAGTGTGCTCATGACACCTAAGTGCACCACGCTCCTGTTCATGCATTAGTTTGATTGAACCATTTTAATAATCCTGAAAACTAAATTTTGAAGTACAACAGACAAATGGAATATTCAGATGATAGTAATAAATTGGGAAATTTTCAATTCATCCCCTAAACTTTGAAATGGTATCAACTTAAACATTGAACTAATAATTGAATAAATTTAAGCCTTGAATTTTCTATCCGTATCCATTAACACCTTCCTATAGACTTAGTTTGAAAAATACATGTGAAACATATAATTATTTCAATTAAACTTCTAAATTGTTATAAATGAATCAATTTAGACCTTTGATTGCATTTGAAAATCATTCATGTATTCAATTCTCACACGTGTATAATAGACTTCTTGATGTCTAATTAATAAAATGGACTATTACAATTGATGCATGGACAATTCTCAAAAGAAACCTTAATTAAGAGTCTACATTTAGACTTAGTTTGAAAAATACATGTGAAACATATAATTATTTCAATTAAACTTCTAAATTGTTATAAATGAATCAATTTAGACCTTTGATTGCATTTGAAAATCATTCATGTATTCAATTCTCACACGTGTATAATAGACTTCTTGATGTCTAATTAATAAAATGGACTATTACAATTGATGCATGGACAATTCTCAAAAGAAACCTTAATTAAGAGTCTAAATTTAGACTTAGTTTGAAAAATACATGTGAAACATATAATTATTTCAATTAAACTTCTAAATTGTTATAAATGAATCAATTTAGACCTTTGATTGCATTTGAAAATCATTCATGTATTCAATTCTCACACGTGTATAATAGACTTCTTGATGTCTAATTAATAAAATGGACTATTACAATTGATGCATGGACAATTCTCAAAAGAAACCTTAATTAAGAGTCTAAATTTAGACTTAGTTTGAAAAATACATGTGAAACATATAATTATTTCAATTAAACTTCTAAATTGTTATAAATGAATCAATTTAGACCTTTGATTGCATTTGAAAATCATTCATGTATTCAATTCTCACACGTGTATAATAGACTTCTTGATGTCTAATTAATAAAATGGACTATTACAATTGATGCATGGACAATTCTCAAAAGAAACCTTAATTAAGAGTCTAAATTGATTAGCTTATGAAAGTTTAGTGATTTAATTGATAAAAGTATAAGTCTCAATGTAATGGAGGATGTAAACCGACATAAGAAAGTTCATTGTTTAAAATGATACAGCCTTCAACAACATTTAGGAATGTAAACTGATATTTTCTCTAATAAATTTCATATGATTACAAACTGCACCTGCCCATCCCAAACTGCAGAGGACACATGCTTCTCTTGGTCATATAGAACCGAGCTCTCAATTGGTCCAGGATTGGTCCCATAAGGATCCACTAACGATACTTCCATCGCTCCCACTGATTGGAACAGCAAAATTAAAGGAAAATTACACCATTTAACTTAAACTCCAACATTGACAAGTTTACATGACACTTGGTATAATCATACCACATAACTAAAAAAGACAAAAAAGACTAACCCCAATCCCAGCTTGATCATATTTTGTACAAATATGCATGGAACATATTAATGCGCTCGAGTCCTAATCAACTTTATAAATAATATCAAGGAAACTTCACCCAAACTAAAAGAAACATGCACAAACATGATCAATCAGGAAGTAACAGATTTTCAGCTCACATAACTAATCCTTGAACAAAAACTAAGATAGCTACATTAAACTATTATACAAATACGCATGGAACACAGTAATACGTCAACTTCACCATAATTAAACGAATGCTGCAAACAGGATCAATCCTGATTCCTAAGTAAATTCCCTTTCCATATATTCCATCTTCAACAAGATTCCAATCGACCCACTTAAGATCCCAGAGCGTTAGCCAGGGAATTAGCGTTAAAAGATCAAAATCATCATCCAATCTATAACATATACATAAACGTAAGAGAAACCCCTTCGTGAATCATTAGTCATTACTCATGAGTCGTCAAATCCCCTGATCTCCAGAAAAAAAAAGGAAAACATGGGAATGAGTTAATTGATAATTCATAATTTGGTTTTGGCGCGCGAAGGATTGTTAGTTGAATCGAATAACGAGATAGAAAGGAATTAATGGAGAGGGAAAGGAAAAACCCTAAGGTAGGAGTTTCTGAGAGTGAGGCCATTGTATATAAATGGTGTGAGAAAAAATTAAAAGGAAAAGGATTTAAAAAGAAAAAAAAAAAAAAAAAACAAAAACAAAAAAAGAATAAAGAGGGAAAAGAAAAGAAAAGAATGGAAAAAAGGGAAGAACCTGGTGAATGAAGTTTTAAGGCCAAAACGACGACGGAGAAGACGACCTTCGCACCGAATGGGAAAAAGGGCAAAATTTAAAAAAAAATAATAATAATAAAATAAAATAACCCTTGAAACGACGACAACAATGTCGTAGGATGCGGGATAACGACGGTATACCCTTTTTTTATTTTAATATTTTTTCTTTTTCTTTTTTCTTATATGCTATTTTGGGGGCTGCAATGCCACGTGGAAGTGCGAGAAGCTTGCAACAAATATTTTAAAAAGTGATTAAGTTAGGTTTAGTAAGGAAAAAGATAACGATTTTTTTAAAATGAAATTTATGGTTATTTCTGTTTAATTTTTTTTTTCTTTTTTTAATAAACACTTGAATTTTTCATCGAATTTTAATAATAAAAATAAATTCTTAAAAATTATTGATTTCTTAGAATAAATAACTATTTATAACTCTACACTTATTGATTGTATCAATTTAAACTTTAAATTTTAAGAGTTGTATCAATTTAAAATACAAACTAATACTTATATCAATTTAAATCATGAAATTCTATGAGTGTATCAATTTAAACCATGAACTTTCATAAATATATCAAAACTTTCATAAGTGTATCCAAATAAAATATAATTGAGGTTTTAAATTGATACAATTATGAAAATTCAAGGTTTAAATTGATATTTATAAAACTTTGAATTAAAATTGATACAATTATTGGTTTAGAGTTTAAATTGATACACCTCAAAATTCAGAGTTTAAACTGATACAATTATTAGATACAATTGTATTTGTTTACTTTTTATTTTCAAATGTTAAAGTACCTAGAAAGCAGTGACAAAACCGTACAAATTTATTGGTTGAAGATTTTAAGTATTATTTAGCTTAATTACCAAATGATATTTTAACCTTTTTTTCATCCCTGCCTAGTTTATGAAAATTTCAAAACTTGACATATAAGAGTTGTTTTGTTTAGGGGTGTACATGAGTTGTTGGATTGAGTGTTTTTTAGACCAACACAAAAATTCAATTGGTAACCTAAAAGACCCAAATAAAGTCTTCAACCTAATCCAACTCTTAAAATTCGACTTGAATTGTCAGGTTATAACTTATTTTTTTCTCTTTAATTAAAATATATAAATGTATGTACAACACATTGCTAATAACTAAAATCTCATAAAATTAACTTAATTTCTATTGTCTAGTTCATGGACGCCCGTTAAGTTTTTGCCTAACTATTGACTTACCCACAATGTTTGGTTGTTATTTTTTATTGTTATAATTTTTTCATCTATATTTGCTTGTAGTTAGTAACTTCTAGAATACTTCGTGAGTTGATTTTTTTTTATCAATTTTATCATGCATGGATAATTTGGATATTTGCTAATTAGTATTCTTTTTTTAAAAAAATTATTTTACTATTTTCATGATTTTGAAAACTTTTTGCTATTTTTCGAAATAAAACTTTAAATTTATTATTTGTTTTGTTAATTTAAATTTATAATTTTGTGTCCAATAAATCCTTATCTATTCAACATTTTACAAATTAATAATAATAATAAAATCAAAAGTTTAGAAACATGCTAAAATTCAATATTATACATTATAGATTAACTAAACTTGAAAGATTTCCAATATATCAAAAATTAATTCTACACAAAATTTAAAGTTTAAAATTCGTATGCTTTCAAAGTTTAAGAACCAATTAAATTCAAAATTAAAGTCAAGGATCTAATAGATGTATTTAAAATTCCACTCAACACAAATTTAAAAGTTCAAAACAAAATGTGTAAATTATCTATTTTTTTTAGAAGTGATTATGAAATGATTAGAATCACTTTTGTTATTCTTAAAATTACTCTAAAATATGTTTTGAATCTTTCAAACCCAATTTTGATAATACAAAAATTACATTTCAAAGTGTAAAATTAAATATTCAAATAATGTTGAGTGATTAAAAACCGTATTTCATAGTAATTTTAGACATGATAAAAGTAAATTTAAAAATTTAAAAATTACTCTCCAGCATTATTTCCAAGTAAAATCAATTAAATAAATGAACAAGGATAGAATAGAAATTGAACCCATTAACTTTTAAGGCCAGATCGAGTTTTGCCAAGAACAAGAACAGGAATTTATTTGGAAGGAGACTGTCATTGCTACAAGGAAGGTGATCATGTTTTGGTTGTAGCTACGAGTCTGATGAGAGAAAGGTTCAGTTAGGGAGAAATCTCAAAATATTACACCTTAAATTACCATCAGCAATAAAATATAATACAATACAAATATAAATTTAATCGGCAAGCAAAACTCAATCAAAACTGGAAAGGTGTGATATTTGAATTAAGTGATGACAACTAATATTTTTAGTGGCATGTTATTGGAAGACCCCCCCCCCCCCCCCCAAAAAAAAAATATTTAAAAATTTATTTTTTTTAAAAAAAAAGGGGG
Organism: Citrullus colocynthis; assembly: GCA_031780015.1. Classification (NCBI taxonomy): domain Eukaryota; kingdom Viridiplantae; phylum Streptophyta; class Magnoliopsida; order Cucurbitales; family Cucurbitaceae; genus Citrullus; species Citrullus colocynthis. The sequence goes on along the minus strand of QLSR01000238.1, from coordinate 435,963 downwards.
GGGGGGGGGTCTCCCAATAACATACACAAAAAAAAATGTGTTTCTCCCACATATTTAAAAATTTATTTTTTTTAAAAAAAAAAGGGGGGGGGGGGGGGGTTAAAAAGAAAGTGAAGAAAAACCTCCCTTGGCCAGAAAATGAAGGGAATTTCTGAGTATAACTACACAGGTCAGTTGGCAAAATATTTAATAACTATTGTATGTAAAAGAATCAATAGATTGGTACTGAATTTGCCATGTTGGCACCAGCTTCTTCAGCGATTCCTATAGAACGTAAAATTTTGGTGTAAAAGCAGTTAATGTTAGCTATTGAAATAACTGGAAGAAGTTTGCATATGCCATAGGCTTCATGTCAGGATGTGGCTGCATGACCATAGAAAATATACAGTTAAACCACATTACCCTTAAGAAATGCGAGTGAAAAGTAGGGGATTGAAGAAGAGATGGAAAAACTGACCACGGCGGAGAATGTGACAATGTTCGGCTTCAAATCGGGTGCTTCAAAACGAATGAAAGCACCTTTGTTACGCATCTGTGATATGAAATAGCTTATCAATGTCAAACTCAAACAGACTACGGATTAGCGCACACTTATATTTAAATAGCCTGCCGAGTATAATAACTTCAAAGAGTTACTACGAGAGGGAACAAAGAATTGTCACTTCCACTTCTGCAGAAAGTGAACATTAAAGAAAAGCTAACACGACAGTAAACTTTCGTAGTGCTTGTTTCCCTTCTATTCTTTTTCTTTTTCCTTTTTTCTTTTTTTTTCCCTTTTTTCAGAATAATGAAAGCTGAAATTCAGCCTAAGGTAAGTCAGGCCGATGACACTTGCTAGGGCTTTTTCTCCCCTTGTTGGCTTTAACTTTCATTCTTGTGGTTAACAAGTGGAGCAATCAAATCCAAGTTGTAATTTTAATTGTATTCACCTCAATTTACAATATTCATATACTTTAGTTTAAAGAAAATAACTTACTTGATCACAATAATTTGGAGCAGAAAATACGGTGATGAGTTTACCATCATGCCCAATTTCATAGCCTTCATCCTTGACCTCGTGAGATCGAACGAGTAAGTCTGTGGTTTCAGTATAGAATCCTCAAATTATAAAATGAATTATGTGCGCAGAGTAGTCAAGCCAAACCATAAAATTAAATGACAAATACCTAAGTTATTGTCCTGCAGAAATCTTTTTGTTACATCTGCACCAAAGGAAAGACCCATGCCGCGTTTACTAGGGCCTCTTCCAGGATAAGGTTGAGGATCACTCCATAGCAATTCACTCATTAATCCTGAAGAGAAAATGGACAGGGAACCCAGTAATTCACTACTTCAATATGGAAAGGGTAATGATCTCACTTTATAGTGCCTTTGCGTCGATTAGAACAATGGTAAAGGTAGTGCAAAGACTCCAACAAAGGAAACGAAGTGCTATCAAACAATGATGGGACAAACTAACAAGTGATTAGCAGAAATTTTTTGTGCAAAACTATGATCACCACATCCATCTCAATGTAACTCAATTTCAAACATAAGTGCAAGGAACATATGAAAAGATATCAAATGATCAACTTTACCTTCGTCCGGAGGTTCGCAAAAACGGTTTATCCTTCTAATGTCAGAGAGTTTTACCCCATCAACACTAAAAAGGCCTCCATGAACGACAAAAACCTTCTCATTCAATACATAAGCCAAAGGCAAACAACAGAATACTTCTGCAAACAGTTCTACAAATGTTCCATTCAGCTTCGTCTTAACCTCGCCTTCAAAACCATACATTTTGTTCATACTCTTACTCTCATGATTTCCTCTGGAGAGATGTATAGCTGAGTAAGAAAAAGGGATTGATTAGACTGGAAATTACTGATCCATCCTTAAAAGCATGAACATAAATCAAACAACCAAAAGTACCAGAAAAAGGTTTGATGAACAACTAAATGTATATTGTATTATACTGATCGACTCCCATGACAACCATTTTCAGACTGAAGGGAACATGCCACACATATACAGGAAACAAGACAACTGGACTGCCTGGCCAAACCTCTTAATCATATAATATCTGCTAGAAATGAATATGCAGGGTTCAACTTCAAATACAAATATTGAGGCCTCTATCCAATTAGGACTCTATTCAATTTACCTGATGGAGACATGCATTTAACTGCAAACAAGGTCAGAATGACCTCCAAAGAAAATGATCCCCTATCCACGAAGTCGCCATTAAACAGATATGGATTATCTTCTGAAGGCAGACCATTCAGCTCAAAAATATTTAAGAGATCATAAAACTGCAAGCATCAAAAGATGAAAGCATAAGGGTGACGAACATTTAAAGATACAGACACAAGAATAAAAGAAAAAGGAAATGCCAATAGAATTGTTGGAGTTCCTCTTAGAGGAAGAAGAATTCAACTATTACGTATTACCACAAACTAACTGTTCAAGTACCACATATATGGTGGAGACTACTACGATACATCATTATCAAGCAATTAAAAGATCACAAAAGATTCAGTTTGCAGGAGATGTAATCTAAAAAAGAAATATATATATATATATATATATGAATAAAAAAGGCCAACACTTGCACTAAAAAAAGCCAAAGATACAAAATAGAAAAAACACGGACAATGAAATGCCCTACAAGCTCCAAAGGAAATTACAGAAGAGAATCGACAGGCATGAATTAAGGAGCATCTAGGTCAAGGCCCATAAAGTATCAGATACAGACTTGTTTGTTTACTCAAAATTATCATCAAACCTAAAATCATATACGCATTTATAAAAGAATGTAATACTGACCTGACCATGGACATCACCACAAACTGTGAGGTGCTTGCCTTCAGGAATTGTTATATCAACTAACGAAGGAAGAGCTTTCAATATTTCTTTTGTTTGCTGGAGAATCTGTAATACATATCTAAAGAAAGATGTATATCATTAAAACAACTAAGCTCATTAGATGCTGCTATTAACTATTATTGGAGGTTGAACACATACCGCTTGTGCAAGGATTTCTGGTTCTTGAAATCATCCATCATTTTCTTCACAAAATCCAACGTTATGGTATCTCCCTCTATTCTTGCTCCAGAATACTGTTGTTCGACATCTATACTTGAGAGAGAGAAACAAAAAAAAGAGAGATGGAACTATTGTCAATGCCTGGGGAAGAAGAAGGTGACTCATAAATCCTCTATTCATGATGTACTCTCATGAGATGAATGAATATCAATGAGCGAGCACTGAAGAAAAATTCAATGATGCAAATACTAAATATGCAAACATGACTTAATTCTAGACCTCTTTTGTTGTCTTTTTCCATTTTTCATATGTTAACTTTTTTACAACTTATTATAGAACAACAACCAAATTGATTTGACTGCTTTCCTAATGGGAAATAAAAACCCATTAATAGAACAAACCTACTTCTCACTACTTATGCATTAAAAAGTACAATACGGGTAGGATTCTTAGGGCACTAAATTTATGCTAGTTTGTTATTAAAAGAGAGAGAGGGAGAGAGAGAGACGCATGCACGCACACACAAAAATTCCAAATTCCTTCTCCATTGTGACTGGATCAGTTGAAGAAAATTTGAAGTTAAGAATAAAGTCTAAAGCAGAGTCTTTGACTGGAAGAGAAATCCTAAAACATGAGTTCATCGATTTTCAAATCAAGTTAATGAATTTAAAATTAAAGGGATTTTGACTATTTCAAGAGAGAAAAAAACAAAAACAAAAACAAAAACAAAACCTAGAGTCTTTGCATTGATAACACCTCCACTGTCACCCCACCAACGTGTGCCCATGATTACCAGCACCACCACTGCTATCGCAGCTACTAATGTAGCAACTTTTGTGCTAAGAGTTGTAATTGCAATAGCTGTAGTTGCTACTGCTGCTGCTACAATAGCCATTTGGGACGGCAATGACGTTGCAGTTGAACCTGCCCCTATAATGATGGATTACATGGAAAAAGAAATTATAATCACCAGTGACAAGTTACAGAGAGGTTTTGAACTTTTAACTCGAATGAAATTTATTTTCTGTCTTGTCCAAGGTTATGGTATTTTCAGTCAGCTAATAGCTCTGAATATCTTTTAAGAGTCCTTTTTCTTATTATATTGTTTATGACAAACTAAACTGTCATTAAGAAAAATTAAAGAATACAATGATACACATAAAAGAGGCAAACTAAAGAAAAGACCTCCAATCAAGTAAGATAAGACCTAGCGGATAATTATAAAAAAATGCTTTGTCGCCAAATCCCACAAAGATATGTTGATGGAAAAGGGCTCAAACATTACTCGAAGACCTCTCAAGCCCTCTAAAGACCCCGTTATTCCTCTTCCCCCAAAGGCCCCATAGAACCCCACACATCCTAGCATGCCACAAAATCCTTCTCCTCTCCCGAGAGGGAGGATGAAGAAATAACTCTTCGATATAACTCTTTGAACATCTCTTAGCAACCCCTGTATATCTAACCATGCTTAAGCCAAGCTCCTCAAAGAAAAGACTCCATAAACCATAGGCAAAATCACAGCCTCAAAGGATATAATCAACATCCTCAATCGCCAGCCTACAGAAAATGCAACACAAAGACCCAATCAAAAAGGGCAACTTCTTTGAAACTTGACCCGAGTTGTTAACTCTTGGATGGGCAACTTCTTTGTTGCGCATAATGGTTTGGTTTCCATTCCTAACTCTAATGTTTCTACTGATTTACATACTGCTGATAGTACTTTACAGACAAATATTGCCTCGAGTTGTCGTCATAATGATAGTACTATGGTGCTGATATTGTTGAAACTAATAGTAATAATATTGATACTGTTGAGGATGGTAATGGACCTAATCTAAATGATCAAACTCATGGTACTAGACCCAGTGATAGTTCAACCGATGTGGACATTGTTGGCACATCTAGTCTCAATTCTCACCCTATGCAAAGTGCAAACAAGGAGTAAGTCTGGTATTTCCAAGAAGAAGTTGTTTGTTGCTAATGTTCAAACTTTCTCTTTGGAACCTTCTTGTTTCTCTAAGGCTTTTAAATCAGTGAATGGCAAAAGGCCATGAGTGAGGAAGTACGAAGCTCTTGTGTGTCAAAAGATATGGGTGTTAACTGATTTACCTCCTCATAGGAAAGTAACTGGTTGCAAGTGGGTATATAGAATCAAACATCATGATGGAAGCATAGGTCGTTCAGTAGCCAAGGGATATTGTCAAGAAGAAGGAATCCATTATGACAAAACTTTTAGTCCATTCATGTAATACTCTCATTGGCTGCTCAATTTTTTTTGGAACATACAACGAAGATCAGATGGTAGTGCATGAGAATATTCATCATTCAAGTGCAGAAATGATGGGTTATAATCATCACGCTTTATTGGCTGCTCAATTTAGTTGGAAGCTTCATCAAGTGGATGTAAAAATGTATTCCTTCATAGTGAACTTCATGAGGAATTGTAAACGAATCAACCCCAAGGCTCTGTTGACCCCTCCAAACAAACGATTGTTTGTCGTCTGGTCAAGTCTTTATACGATTTAAAACAAGCACCCTGTGCCTGGTTTGATTGATTCACGTCTCATTTTTTAGCACTTGGATTCGAAACTTCTATGGTTGACTCATCTCTCTTTGTGAGAAATGTTGGTGGTTCTCTAACCTACCTACTACTATACATGGATGTCCATATCATTGTTACAGGTAACAATCAATGTTATATTGATACTCTTATTGCTCAGTTGAGGTCTCGTTTTGAGATGACTGATACTCCTCTTTCATTAGTTTTTCCTTCCAGTGTTGATCATGGACAGCCCTGTTCTGCTGAAGATCTCGTAGTTATCGAGAGTTAATTGGTGCCTTACATTATCTAGCGTCCAGTAAACCTTATACAGTGTTCGTTGTGAGTAACTTATTACAATATATGCATCAACCTTGTGATTCTCATGTGGTAGCTGCTAAGCGTTATCTTAATGGTACAATCGGACATGGTTTAATGTTTCAGTAGGAGCACATTGCTTCTCTAAGACTTTGTGCTTATTCTGACTCAAATTGGTCTGGTGACCCTCGGACAAATGTTCAACTTCAGGTCTTGTTATCTTCCTTGGGCCAAATATTGTTTCATGGGGAGCTAAGAAACAATCCACTGTTTCTCAAAGTTCAACTGAGGCTGAATATCGGGCGCTGGCTTCCATTGCAACTAAGTTAAGTTGGCTTCGACAAGTTCTGAAAGATCTACATATTTTCCATGCTCAAACACCTCTTTTCCTTTTTTGCATCTCTTCTTCTTTTGCTCCTTTGCTGCGGATTGTTGGGGAAGGTTGTTTAGCTTGTTCAACTTGCAATGGTGTTGGCCTAGCAAAGCCTCTGATTCTCTTCTTCAGCTTATTGAGAGCCCCGAGTTTCATGATCAGGCGAAAATCCTTTGGTCCAATGGGCTTTTGCCCTTCTCTGGATTGAACGAAACTCAAGGATCTTTCGTGGCCATGAACTAAATAGGGACATCTTTTGGGATCTTATCACTCTTTTTGCTTCTACTTGGTCTATGATAATGAAAGTTATGTTTCTTATTTGAAAAATAAAATTTTTAAAAATATATTGAAAGAATTTTTTTTTTTTAAAAGGCATCTTCTGTTGTTTGATAGTCTCTCTGCCATTCAATTATCACACAACCCTGTTTTCCATGGACGAACGAAACATGTTGAGATCGACTTTCACTTCATTCGTAAATGTGTTGTGCGCAAAGATATGGAGTTGTGTTATGTTCCTACTGAAAAACAGTTAGTTGATCTCTTTACTAAACCTCAAACCAGCCCTAGGTTGCAATTTTTTTGTTCCAAACTTCTATCCTCTCGGTTTCAATTTGAGGAGGGATAATAAGTAATATTGTATTTTCGGTTGTATTGTTTTAAGATCCAGTTACTTAAGTTGTTAAACTTTTCCCTTTAAATAGGCTTGTATTTTAGCCTTTCTTTAACGAGGAGAATTTTCTCTATCTTATGAGAGATTATTACAAACTGCATACAAAACTTAACCATTTTTGGAATATTCGCCCTCCATAACATGGCAAAGATAGAACCACTCGAGGGAAAGGGATGAACCAAACAACAAAAGAAGGATTTACAAGAGAAGCCTCCAAAAGGAAAAGGACAATAAATACGAACATACCTTCTCCCAAAATACAACAAACTATCTAATCAACGAGAGAAGGGAACAATATCCATCACTTGGGAATAAAATCCATAACGGGCAAAAAAGAGTATAGAGAGTAAGGAAAAACATGGAACGTGACCTGGATAAATGGTACATATGAGGAAAAAGTAAGTAGAGGAGTTCATCCCCCAACCATTTATCCTCCAAAAGAAAGTATCTTTCCCATCACCCACCAAACAATGGATTAAACGAGAAAATAAAGAAATCCCCACAGCCATACCTTTCCAAGGGCTTTTGGAAGTGCCTTTAACCCCTCATAGTCCATTCAAAAGGGAGTGGTCCATATTTGCTCACAATAACCTTCGGACTTAAAATGGAAACACCAAAACCATTTACCCATAAATGCAATATTATGGACCCTTAGATTCCCAATATCTAAACCACTAACATTAACTGGTTTTGTCACCAGCTTACCCTCCATCTTCCTCAATCTCTTCCAAAAGGAGGTCTCCCTTAAGCTTCTTCGAGGTTTAACTCACCAACATGAGTATCCTAATATGGGCTAATTTTAAGATTTGTTAAAGTACATGGATTAAATTTGGACATTTGAAAGTACAAGAACTAAAATGGAATGAGGTTTATAGTACAAGGACTAAAATAGTATTTTAACCAAAGTTCAAAAATGTATTGTTCATGTGTTGGTATCTTTAAACACCTAGAAATTCCTCAGACGTCTCTCAAAAATGGCCATTGACTAATTAATATGCCCCAAAATTATAATCGACCAAATAACAAATAAAACACAATGGCAACAAGAAAGATAAAAGCTCCATGATAAATGGTCCTCGAATCGTCAAGCAAAAGCATTATAAAATAAACTAAAAAAATATGGAATAAAAATTATACCTACACGATGCAAACCAATAGAATTGGCCACAGAATCCATTTGCGGCACTGGAGCTGCAACAGCTTCTTCAGAATTAAGCTTCACAATTGCTTTCTCACATTCCTTCAACTTCTTGATGGTGTCAGGATCATTAGGACACATCTTCTTGAGCTTCAGTTTATAAAGTACAAAATAAATACAAAGATTACAAAAAGTCAATTCCAGGATGCTACGATTCAAGTATGACTTTGAAACTAAGGAATCCAAGTGGTAATCAACGCAGTATGCAATTAATCTGAAATCACAGTGACAGAATGCATGTCTACAAGTGAAACACAACCAAGAACTAGAGTGTCTAAAAGATAAGAGCCATCTTTGAATTAACTTCTCCATTTAACCCCTGTGTGTTTTTGATAAATTACAACTGTGCATGGAAAACCTTAAGAAGCATGGATGTAGCTAAAAGAAACTGACAACACTTAAACATTCTGCTAGAATAATTCACCTCGCAAATTAACAGATTTTCTTATGATAAGTCAAAATGAAGGGGATTAGGAAGGAGGTCCCACACTTGCAACCGATGGATATATTTTTTTCAATATGAGAACAAAGGTTTCAGTTAAAGGGGGGGGGGGGGGGGG
>QLSR01000238.1:379909-417654 GCA_031780015.1 Citrullus colocynthis | reverse complement strand
CCCAAAAAAAAAAAAAAAAAAAAAAAAACTATATTAATATTATTTAATTAACGCACTTTTTTCTAATTTGCATGAATCTGTGAACTCAAAGAGGTTAACTTTAATCTCCATTTCTTTATTTAGAGAGAGAGAGATATTAAAGTTAAGTGGTGAAGTTTTGTAGAGGATTTAAATTGCTTAACTTATAAAATTGGTTTAAAGTTTTAAATGATGATTCGAATATTTTTCAAATATAGAGTTTGATTTTCTTTCATCATCTCATTATTGACTGCAAACAAATCTAGATGGGTTTAAGATTTTCATTGTTATGGAACAAGTTTGTTGGCAATTTTACCATATTGCATTGAGTATAATTTTTAGGAATAATAATGAAGTACATATTAATATTTTAAAAAAATTGCAAATATAGTAAAATATATCAATGACATACTCTATAACGGATAGACTCTTACTATTGAAATGATATATGACGGATAAACTTGAAAAGCAAAATCTAAATATTGCTATATCTGCAAATTCTATTGCATTACGTTTGGACGTGATTGCTATTTTTATAACTACTCTTTTTTTAATTAAGTAAATACTTAAATGCTAAAAATTGCATATTTGAAGTTAAAATGATAGGTCAAGTTCATTAATCTGTGGGATTGTGCTATGGTAACTCACAAGTCACAAACACATTTTAAATATACACCAATTGTTGGCTACAAATTTCTCGGTAATAATTGTGCAATTTTTCCGGTTTCGATTTTAAAATGCAAATGAGTCTCCCTAGTTTAAAAACAATTTTCAAAAAAAAAATATGTATTTTTAGTCCGTTTCAAAATATTTTAACAATAATTGACATATATTCTTTTTTAATAAAGATTAAAATCTCAATAAAATATCGAAAATGTATTTAAAAAAAAAATGTCAAACAAAATTTAAACATAGGCTAAAATATTTGCTTTCCAAATCTATCGCAGCTCATTATTATTATTATTATTATTATTATTATTATTATTATTATTATTATTATTATTATTATTATTATTATTATTCGTTTCTTGTGTGTTTCTTCATATTTTCTAAGTAGAATGCCAAATTATTCAAATACTCATAAAATTTGAGATCAATTTTAATCATGTTCTTATGCTACAAAGTTCCACTATTACATTGAGCTCATGGAACTAATTTAAATATTTTCTTAAACAATTTTACCAAGATGAAAACTAGATGCGATTATTGAATTGCAAGTGGCGTAATATACGTGACTATTAGTTAAATCGATGAAAAAATTGAAAAATATCATCAAACTACTCGAAAAAACAAGCTTTAGCTTGAAAAGTGATGGTGCAAATTGCGATGGATATTTGACATATAATCCTATGTAAAACTTGAATTCAAATCTCCATACTTCCACTTATTGCACTAAAAAAATATTGACTAATATGGTTATTGTTATTGTTTGAGTTCAACATCATGCAATTAGATGATTTAAAGTTCTGCTTTTGAGAAAAAGAATATATATTTCGTGTTCTTGAAGTTGTGCTCACTTTAGTTGTTTGTGGTTATAAATATTTACCATGTTTGTCGGTAAATTTTCAAAAGCCAGCCTAAAAACAGTGGAAGTATTTTTATTATCATTATTTTTAAGGAGTATAATTGAAATTATGGTGGGAAATTTTGAGCCTAAAAACAGTAGAAGTATTTTTATTATCATTATTTTTAAGGAGTATAATTGAAATTATGGTGGGAAATTTTGAGCCTAAAAACAGTAGAAGTATTTTTATTATTTTGAGATTTTGACGGCCTTGAAATTTTGACAAGGGAATATTTCGTTGTTCCTCCAATTTGGATAAAATCTTGAGAATATTGTGATTTCTCCATTTCGACCAAATTTTGGGATTTCGAGAAATTTTCGATTTTTTTCCTTGATAAACTATGTTAGATCAGTTCAATATTTTCAATTTTATGATCTTGATTACACGCAATTTTATGATTTTACAAGCCATTGTCATTATCAACAAATGATTAAACTTTTTTTTACTGCTCTTATTTTAAATTTTCAACTTTTCTCCATTTCTAGCTTTATTTTTTATCCAAAGCTTTTGCTTCTAAAGAAATTGAATTTGAAAAAACAAAAAAAAAACAACATATATTTATTTTTAATCTCATTCAAACTTTTTTTATTAAATTTTCACATCACTTCTCCTCAAAATTGAATCGATGTGAGATTTTTTTTCTTTTACCATCCAAAATTTTCACATTATTCACCTTAAAATATTTATAAACTTTATATTATTTTATAATTTTTTTCAATTTTCGCTCTCGCATCAACATTTATATAAACATCTAAATATTGCCTTACTTTATAGAAATTGTGATTGAAAAGGGCAAATTATAGTCTAATGAAGCCATAATCAAAGTTTCATTAACTTATTATAACAATTTCTATCATTTTCTATAAAATTTTCCGGAATTTCCATCGGGTTATAACTTCTCTTTTTTAATAAAAAATATGTAAATTTATTTACAACACATAACTAATAACTAAAATCTCATAAATTTCAAATGTTAAATAATAAATATCTATGATATTTATTACAAACTCTAAACAAGACAAATATCATAGCAATTTAAAAAAAAATATTAAAAATTCATAGATTAATCAATACAAAGTAATCAAACTTTAATTATATATATAGAGAATTCGGGTTGGGTTGAGTTGAGTCAACCCAATTTTAACCAACCCGCAATCCAACCTAACCTCATCTTATATTTTAGTTTGGATAGTTCGAGTTATCGGATCATTTGAACACTCTAATCACCGCTGACGATCTCAATATTTTCATAGACATGATATTTTCGGACCTTTATAAATAAGGAGCAGTTTGAATAATTTAGCCTAATTAAAATTTACTGAAAAATACCCTGGTATAGTATGTGAAAGTTCTTCTTCATTTAAAGAGGCTAATATTGAAAAACAAGGCACATTAAGGCTATTTTTACAATTTGTCGGCAAATTCGTTGACTTGGCCCAGCCCAAACATAAACCCTAGTAGCGCAAACGCCCCATTCGCCTTGATACCGCATATTAAGCGTTTTATCATTTCCTACCACCTCTCATTCCTCCTCTTCCGCTCGTTGTTTTGCTGCTCTGTGCTCCTCTAATCTTCTCTGCAGGTTGAAGGGGAGTGCCTTCCTTTGCTCTCCCTCAGGTTCTTCTTCATTCTGATCTAACTTGCAACTAATTTCATACCTTTTTGTCTTTTAATCGTATCATGTTCAGCTTCGTTCGCGATCGTTTGTATTTGCGCTTTACCAGATCTGTCTGCTCACTCGTTTCTATTCAATTAATGCTTAAAAGATCCATATCCCAATCGCTTGTATGCGATGGATTGAATGATTGAAAAAAAGATTCTACTGCACAATTAAAGTCGTTTTGTAAGTAGTAATAATTATTGTGTTAATGAATGAATTCGTTGAATCAACGGGGTTTAAGCTGATGAGAGTAGGCTATGTTAAAGATTTGCTTCCTTTTTTTTTTTTTTTTAACGATGCGTATATCCTTAATGCCGAAGTTATGATTTGCTTGTCTCGATGTTGCTGTTATTGTTTGATTTGCTTATTTTTATCGTTTTAACAGTAGTGCTTTGGTTTCTCTGCAGTTCATAGTCCTCTTATTCCTCGGGTATTGTGAGGTTTCTGACGACTTGTCAAGATGGTTAGTATACTCTCGTCGTCACGATTTTAATCAAGTGATGTGTCAGGTGCTTCTTTACTTTCATAACTGATGCGACTTTGTGTATTTGAAATTGTGTGTGTGCAGGTGAAGTTTACAGCCGAGGAGCTCCGTCGGATTATGGACTTTAAGCATAACATTCGTAATATGTCTGTTATTGCTCACGTCGATCATGGTAAGATACTTATTTTTAAGTTCACTTATGATGGCCGGCTATTTTTGGAGCTCTACAACATTAGCTTTCATTTATTGTATATTTGGTAAGTGGGGGTTGGCATGTACTTTTTTGGGGGAGGGATTTTACATGTCAATTCACATGACAATAAAACAATCTTTCCTGTTGATATCAAATTTTAAGATGCCCACCAACTTTTGAAGTCCAATTACACACCAAATTTTGTTAGTTGAAAGATGTTTGTGGAGCATAAAGACTTAATTGAATCAGTAGTTTTAGATGGACAGAGTTGTCTTCTGTTCTTTTATTCGTAAAAGAAACTGCATATTGTTATATCGTATCATCATGTATCATCATTGATTGAAAGAATGAGTAAATGTGGGAAAAGGAAAGTTTTAAAATTAACTATTGTCATTGTATAACTTCTTTACAGCTTATTTATTTTTTGTTTTTCATTTCAGGGAAGTCAACACTTACAGACTCTCTTGTGGCTGCTGCGGGTATCATTGCACAAGAAGTTGCCGGTGATGTACGAATGACAGACACTCGCCAAGATGAGGCAGAGCGTGGTATCACCATTAAATCTACTGGAATCTCCCTCTACTATGAGATGTCTGATGAATCCTTGAAAAGTTACAAGGGAGAGAGACAGGGAAATGAATATCTTATCAATCTTATTGATTCACCTGGGCATGTTGACTTCTCATCTGAGGTTACAGCTGCTTTGCGTATTACCGATGGTGCCCTTGTTGTGGTGGATTGTGTCGAAGGTGTTTGTGTCCAAACAGAGACCGTGCTCCGTCAGGCTTTGGGAGAGAGGATTAGACCTGTCTTGACTGTTAACAAGATGGACAGGTGCTTCCTTGAACTCCAAGTGGATGGAGAAGAGGCTTATCAAACATTTCAGAGGGTGATAGAGAATGCCAATGTGATTATGGCCACATACGAGGATCCACTTCTTGGGGATGTTCAAGTGTACCCCGAGAAAGGAACAGTCGCTTTCTCTGCTGGTCTGCACGGTTGGGCGTTTACCCTGACTAACTTTGCGAAGATGTATGCCTCCAAGTTTGGAGTAGACGAGTCAAAGATGATGGAGAGACTTTGGGGTGAGAACTTCTTTGATCCTGCAACCAAGAAGTGGACCAGCAAGAACACTGGCTCTCCAACATGCAAGCGTGGGTTTGTCCAGTTCTGCTATGAACCCATCAAGCAGATCATTGCAACTTGCATGAACGATCAGAAGGACAAGCTATGGCCCATGTTGCAGAAGCTTGGAGTTGTCATGAAGTCTGAAGAGAAGGATCTGATGAGTAAAGCATTGATGAAGAGGGTCATGCAAACATGGCTCCCAGCAAGCAATGCTCTTTTGGAAATGATGATCTTTCATCTTCCATCCCCTGCCACGGCTCAAAAGTACCGTGTTGAGAATTTGTACGAGGGTCCACTGGATGATGCTTATGCCAGTGCCATTAGGAATTGTGATCCTGAAGGACCTCTTATGCTTTATGTATCGAAGATGATTCCTGCATCAGACAAGGGCAGGTTCTTTGCCTTTGGACGTGTCTTCTCTGGGAAAGTTTCAACTGGTTTGAAAGTTAGAATTATGGGACCAAACTATGTTCCTGGCGAGAAGAAAGATTTGTATGTGAAGAGTGTCCAGAGAACTGTCATTTGGATGGGAAAGAAGCAAGAAACAGTGGAGGATGTGCCTTGTGGTAACACTGTTGCCATGGTTGGATTGGATCAATTCATCACAAAGAATGCTACTCTGACAAACGAGAAGGAAGTTGATGCCCATCCAATTCGAGCCATGAAATTTTCTGTATCTCCTGTGGTGCGTGTGGCTGTTCAGTGCAAGGTGGCATCTGATCTTCCCAAGCTCGTGGAAGGGCTTAAACGTCTGGCAAAGTCAGATCCTATGGTTGTATGTACAATGGAGGAATCTGGTGAGCACATTGTTGCCGGTGCTGGAGAACTACATCTTGAGATCTGTCTGAAGGATTTGCAAGATGACTTCATGGGTGGAGCTGAGATCATAAAATCTGACCCTGTTGTCTCTTTCCGTGAAACTGTCCTTGAGAGGTCATGCCGCACGGTGATGAGTAAATCCCCCAACAAACACAATCGTCTATACATGGAAGCACGACCGATGGAGGAAGGACTGGCAGAAGCTATTGACGATGGCCGCATCGGACCGCGGGATGACCCTAAAGTTAGGTCTAAAATCTTGTCAGAGGAGTTTGGTTGGGACAAAGATCTTGCTAAGAAGATTTGGTGCTTTGGTCCTGAGACTACTGGCCCTAACATGGTGGTTGATATGTGTAAGGGAGTTCAATACCTGAATGAAATCAAGGATTCCGTTGTCGCCGGTTTCCAGTGGGCGTCGAAAGAAGGTGCATTGGCTGAAGAAAACATGAGAGGCATCTGTTTTGAAGTTTGTGATGTGGTGCTTCACGCTGATGCCATCCACAGAGGAGGTGGTCAAGTCATTCCGACCGCTAGGAGGGTAATTTACGCTTCTCAGCTGACCGCCAAACCAAGACTTCTTGAGCCTGTGTACCTAGTGGAGATTCAGGCTCCTGAGCAAGCTCTTGGTGGTATCTACAGTGTTCTTAACCAGAAGCGTGGGCACGTCTTTGAGGAACTGCAGAGGCCCGGTACCCCTCTTTACAACATCAAGGCGTATCTCCCTGTCATTGAGTCCTTCGGGTTCTCGAGCACATTGAGAGCTGCAACTTCCGGGCAGGCGTTCCCACAGTGTGTTTTCGACCATTGGGACATGATGTCGTCGGATCCATTGGAACCTGGTTCCCAGGCTGCACAGTTAGTCGCAGATATCCGCAAGAGGAAGGGATTGAAGGAACAAATGACTCCGTTGTCTGAGTTTGAGGACAAGCTGTAGATCGTACTCGTATTGTTGGATAATATTTTAAGAAGCACTCATAAATCCGCAGATGTGAGGTTCGAATTTCCTTTGGGAAGTTTTTTGTGTTTCTAGAAAAGATTGTTATGTTAGACTATTTTATTTGCAATTATTTTTATGAACTATTGTTACTCCATTTCTGTTAAAGATGCGTGATGATGGGCAAAATTTTGGAGTCTGCAGGATTTTCGCTTGTATTTTGTTTTTGTTTTCTTTGGAATTAGGTTTAAATCTTGATTAGTTCTTATTTTGGTTTCTAAATTTTTGTTTTAATGTCCCAGAGTCCTAACACTAACACCTAAATGTGAGCATATATTCAAACTATTTAGCTTTAAAATAATATTTGAATGCTCGAAAGTGAGTACAGTGAGAAGTGAAATTAAATAGACATTTAAAAAGTTTAAGTAGTTGACCAAAATGAAACAACTTCGAAGAGTTTTTGTTTGTTTTAAATCAAAGATTTGTAAATACGTACTCTATACTTATGAAGTTCACGAAATAAATTAACAATGATTAAATTGCCTACTTATTCGAAGACTTTTAACTTTTTAAGCAGCCTTTACTCTAGAAAGGGATTGCTTTTAGTGACCCCATCATGAGTCATAAGTCATATCCATTCTCAAACTTCTTCGTTAAATATGCAACTTGGATGGTTAAATATTGATTAAAAACTAATATGAAAGATAGATTTTGAAGATTAACAAAATCTTTGCCAACAAAGGATTAAGCCAATTGCAATCAACTAAAGTTGGATCCACCAAACTAAACTAATTATATTGCCATCTTAAAGTATGTTTTCTCACCCAGTCATTGTTGAACTAAAAAAAGGTTGCTTTTAGACTTCAAAAAAAATCCACAATGACTTAACTTGATTTAGTTTGATTGGTTGGGTCTTTTTCCACTTATATAAATAAGGTTTTGGATTTATATAAGAAAATAATCAATAAAATAAACCGATAATCACATAAGTTGTCTCTACAAATCTAAATGATGAGTAATTCAAGATATTCTTAGATTTAAATTTAAATCTAAAAGTACTAATTTGAACTTGATTTTTTAAGAAAAAAATTAATGTTATACTTATAATAATTCAAATCATGCGGTCAAAAAGAGCCTAGTTCGTGTGACATCGAGTACGGACTATTAACATCATCCCACCCTACTTATTCTAAGAAAAAAAAATCCAAATAATGTAAAAGTGATGCAAGGTAGTATGCCTTTGGATCAGTACTATAAATTTTTATGTAAAAGAGATTGTGCTTGTCTCTCCACCCTTTTAGTGAATTAATTGTATTATTAGTCAAAATACCTCACATTTCATTCCAGAAGTAAAAAATAAAAAATAAGTTGGTATCTCCTCCATTTTAATGAATAGCATTATCGGCCAAAGAAAATGACCCCATTTTGAGAAAGCTGGACAAAAATATGCTTAGGTTTCATTTATTTTTAGGGTTAAAAAATAATTTTTAGTCTTTAAACTTTCATGAAAGTAACAATTTAGACTACGAACTTTGATTTATTACGATTTAGTTTATATACTTTCAATTTTGTAACAATTTACTACTTGAATTTTAGTATGTAGTCATTGTACTTTCAAATTTTTAACATTTAGTCTCTGACATAAAAAAAAAAAACATCAAAATTGGATGTTAATTTTTATTATTTTATGATGTAGACTTTATATTTTATAAAAATATTGACTCCTTATTTAGTTTATCAATTTATTTATGCAAAAAATCTCATTAAACCTTAATACTAATTTCTACGATAGAGATTAAATCATTACAAATTTTGAAATACAAAAGCTAAATTACTACATAATAAAGTTTAGAGATCAAAGTGTTACAGAATTAAAAGTATAAGGATTAACTCGTTATAAACGAAAATTGAGAGACCCAATTGTTACTTCTATGAAAGTTTGAATACTAAAAGTGATTTTTAACCTATTTTTTTAAAAAAATTTATGCTTGTTTTCTCCTAAATTTTTTACTATAGTTCTCAAAATTTGTTAAGAAACATTTGAATTCTTAGTTCAGTTCTAGAAACAAAAATAAGTTACATTAGTGGAAATGAATAACAAAACAAAAAAGGACTTAAGTGATAGTAGGGTTTATAAACTTAATTTTATAAAATAAATAATTATCAAATAGATCCATAATATAATATTAGAAAATACAATAATATCACGTGGAAAATTAAATTTTAATTTAACTTTCAGCAAATAAAAATGACCTTCAAGATCAACCAATTTGTAATGAAGATAATCCTACGTTGTATGCATTAGTTTAGTCATAAGTTTATAACTAAATGGGTATGATATCAATTACCTTCGTTGGAATGAATTGTTGGTTAAAGATATCCTTTAAATATGTTTGATTTTGTTTTTCAAAAAGGAAAATAGAGATTAGATTTTGTTTCTTTTTTCCTTTTAATAAACAAATTAAAAATCAATGTTGAATTGACACATCAGTCCAAGGATCGAAAAGAATTGATACGAAACTGATAAATTCAGATCAAATCATATCAAATCAATTCACTATTTGAGAATTTTAGTACATGGTTAAGTGTGAGAAAATTTGTAGAGATGACTTAAAATTTGAGTCTAAAATGGCAAACAATCATTTTTTTTTTTTTTAAAATGTTATTTAATGTCAAGTGACCTCTGACATCATATTTGAGTAAAATTACTAAAATAAACTTGCAAATGCTTAAAAGCCATATCACTCTCACTCTCGATCTCGAATTCATTCTCGCTATTGTTTTCCTTACTCATAAATCACTCTACTCTTTTACAACTGAAGCTTGTGCGTGGTTTTTCTCCAAAATTGGTTGTGCCAGGGAAAGAGATAGTCGGAATATTTAGAAATGCTTGGAATTGTAATCGAAGTTGATCTTTTTTTTTTTTTAAAATTGAGATAGTCATAATATTTAGATATGCTTGGAATTGTATGATTCATTTGATAATGTTCCTGTTCTTACTTCTCCTTCCATGTTTCTTCTTTTTCTAGAACAAATAACAAAACTATGTTTGATAACTATTTTTGTTTCATGTTTTTTGAGGAAAAAGAAAAAACAGAAACATAAATTTGTTTGATAGTTATTTTTTGTTTCTTGTTTTTTTTTAACAATATAATATTAGAAAAAAGATATGTCATACATTGAACATCAAAAAAGATATTATCAAAAGTTCATGACATCTAATAGAAGTAAGTCTTGATGACAACTAAATATAACTATAAAGTTGTATCATATCTTTCATATGTTGCCCAAATTTAATCGACACTATCATTTCTAACTCGAGCCGTTCACCTTGAATGATGTCGAGTTAAATCCAACTTAATTATATCGTGGTTGTAAAATATTAAAGTTAAGCTAAATGAATGTCTTAGTCACCAAAATATATATTGTAAAATTCTACTCGATTTTAGATATACTAAAAATATTAAAATTAAAATAATATATAAACACACATATTGCAAAATTTAATACTCAAAATTTGAAATATAATCAAAATTAATATACATATTGAAAATTAAAATAATATATAAATCTAAACATGGAAGAATTTTAAAATTCAAAATTAAAATAAAATATAAATATAGCAGAATTATTTTTGTGAACAACAAAATTAATAAAAAAATATAAAAAATATAAAAGATGGAAACAAATATAAAATAAAAAAAAATAAAAAATAAAAGTGTCCAATCTTATAAGTTAAAATTTGAAATCTAGAAAAACTAATGTACATAATGAAAATTAAAATAATATATAAATTTAAATATTGAAAAATTTTAAAATTAAAAAATAAAATAAAATATAAATATTGTAGAACTATTTTTGTAAATAATAAATTAATAAAAAAATAAAAAATAAAGAAATATAATGAAAAGAACAGATTCTTAAAAAAAAAAAAATCGAAAATGTCAAAAAAAAATTGTTTCTCAATTTTGGTCATTTTGTAAGAAATGTTTCTAAAAATTTAGAAATAAGGAACATAAACAAATATCAAATAAGTCCGTTTCTTAACAAAAAAAAAAAACATAAACGTTATCAAACGTGCCGGTAGATACCCAAATGTTTGATATATTTAAATAATAGGATTTGTTTAATTGAAAACATACTATTCCAACAATACCTTTCTATTTTTAGATAACTTATATATTAATTGACTATAATTAAATCTATATAGCATTTTAGTATCCTTGATAATTTAATATCTTATTCTTATGAATTCTAGTTATATTGATATTGCATGTTGGATGATCACAGTTGGAAAATTAAAATAAATAAAAGTTTTAAACATTTTCTTTTGGTAAATGGAAAACATAAATATAGTTAATTGAAAGGCAAAAAAAATAAAAATAAATAAAAAAATTAAAAGACGACTTCAACATAAGAAACCTCGAAAATACATGTTTCATGAGAATTTCAAATGTCTATTGTTCTTATATTGCTGCAAAACAAACGAGTAATTAAATCTATATACCATAGAAATATTGGATTAAAACAAAACAAATTGCTCCTAAATATCTATCTATCTATCTTTTTAGGCTATCGTAATTTATGAGGTGTTTGAAGCAAAAAGTGGAGCTATGAAATCTTTAACGTTGTGAAACCATGGGCCACAATGTAATGCTTTAATAAAGCATAAATTTGACTTTTTCAATCATGGGCACAAAATTTCTTAGACCAAACAAGGAATGAAGTTCACACTTTTATTTTACCCTACTTCAAACTTCAACCCTTTGGCTAATCACCCCTTAGGGTTGGTTTGTTTTACAAGTTTTGTCATGAGTTTTTAGACATACATTTAATATCATTATTTGTTTCATAAGATTTCACTTTTTAAATTCGAAGATGTTATTATATAATGGACTTTAAAACCCACACAACATGAGTTTTCTTTAACACCTTTCTTGTGTAATTTTTATTCCCGAGAGATCAACATTAAAAAGAATACCTAATTAAATACTATTATCAATTAATCATTATTATTAATTTTAATGAAGTATTGAATATAATTATATTATTTAAATGTAATAGATTTCAATTATTACATTTACCATTGATATTTTATATCATTATAACTATTTAATACAAAAACTTAGGGATGTTTCAAAATATAGCGAAACAAGCAAAACATCATTGTCTATATGGTAGACTATTATTCTCTATTATTGTCTATTATTGATAGACAATGACATTTTGTTATTTTTGAAAATATTCTCAACAGTTTTTCTATTTAAAACAATTACTCAAAGTTTATTATACTTATTAATGTTACAATAAAATTATGGATTGTTTTAAAGTATAGGAAAATAAACCAAAATATTTATAAATATAGCAAAATTTTACTGTCTATTTGCGATAGACCACGATAGACTACTATATGTGTCTAATAGTAGTCTATCACAATCTATTGGGGTTTATCACAGATAAACTGTGATATATAGCAAAATTTTACTGTCTATCACGATCTATTGGGGTTTATCATAGATAGACTATGATATTTTAGTATTATTTGTAAATATTTTTAATAATTTTGTCATTTAAAATAAATTTTCTTATTTTATATTGGGTTAATTTTAGTAATTAAACTAAATAAGTTTAATTAATATTTATGTAAAAATACCCGTTTGTGTTTTATTTTAAATGCTTAAATAATTAATTAATAATAATACAAAACAAAATGAAAAATTATTTAAAATGGAAAAAATATTAAACTATTTACAAATATAAAAAAATTTAAGCGATAGACCATGATAGACTTCTATCGCACTTTCTATCTCTAAGCGATATAAGTCTATAGCGGTCTATCTCTAAGATTTTTCTATATTTCTTTTTTCTATAGTTGAAAACTACTCTTAAATAATATGGAATTTAATTTATGACTATTGTTAGGAGTGATTTTGGACCAAATGATATAATTGACAGAAAATAATCATAGAGTCAAGAAAATAACAAAATTTGAAAGAAAAAAAATAGTACACTAAGCCCAAAATGGGCCTAGGGAAAGGGTTAGTTTGTGCCAAAGCCCAAATCTATATGTTCAGCCTCGGTCTCGACCTCGACCGGGGTTGACTCTAAAAAAATAGCTAATGGGCATGTCCTACGTATGCTTCAACCCAAAGTGTCGACCTAGGACCAAAATGGTCCTAGTGGGAGATGCTTGGCTTTGGCCAATGTCGAGGCCGACCCAACCCAAGCATGAAAACGGGCACGCCCTTCGTCCCATTAAGTTATTTTGTTAGGGTCAACCCCAACCTTGGCTCATTTAGCCTCCAATTTTAGGTTTTCTTTTTTGCAGGTCACATTTTTCTTCCTTTCAAACAAATTCACTATTGTTACACTGCGTTTTCTTTCCAAATTTTGCCATCAACAACTACATTATTATTCCCCTATATTTAATTAAATAATTATTAAATTTTATTTTTATATAAAAATTTGTAAATCAAACAATATTTAACTTCCAAACATTAATTACTTCACATATACAAACACAAATATTAAGTAATTATCTCAAACATGTAAATACATCCATAATCTAAGTGTTATACAATCATATAAATTATCTATTTTTTTTTTTAAAAGAAAAAACAGATATAAAAATTTTGGTCATTTGTGATTTAGTGATCAGAAATAAAATAAGTAAATTAAAAAAGAATAAATTGAAAAAACGTTCCCAAAATAAGTATGATGGTAGTTTTAATTAGAAGTTTAAATTTTGAAAGTTTAACTCTCAAAATTATATAAATGTTAGAATGAAGTTAAATTCAACAGCAATATATATATATATATATATATATATATTTTTTTTTTTCAATTTGTCCAGAAAAAAAATCATAAATCAACAAATTTCTTCTTTATACGGCCCGACTAAGTCGTAGTTGGGTGTTCATCGATCGAAGTAGTCGTGTAAGCGTCACTGTCCCCATCTCAGCAGAATCGCCAGCCAAATATCTCTATTTCTTCACTTTCTTTATTCTCACTATCCGTCAGAATCTCCTCAATTTTGCGCATAAAGCTTTGTTCTTCCCTCAGAAAGACGGAAACGAATTCGATTCCGTTGTCGAGCCTACTTTGGAGGAATGTAGTATATTGATTTTGTCTGTTGTAGCGTCTTTTGAGCTTCTGCCAATTCGTCCATGGATGCTAATGTACGAGCTCGTTTCACACTCGGCAAACAGTCTTCGCTTAAGCCAGAACGTGAAGGTTCGCCTGTGGTTACCGACGAGCTTGATGATTCGATCGCGATTGATCCTGGGATTAAGCTTATGTACTTGGCCAATGATGGTGACTTGGATGGGATTAGGGAGCTACTGGATTCGGGTACCGACGTGAATTTTCACGACACTGATGGCCGAACCTCTTTGCATGTTGCTGCTTGTCAGGGCCGGCCGGATGTCGTTGAGTTACTACTCGAAAGGGGTGCGGACGTCGACGTTCAGGACCAATGGGGCAGCACGGTGAGTTTTAAGATCCATATCTATTTTTAAATTTTGGATGATTTTCTTTTCATATTGGGTTGAAGTTGAATCAATTTATAGTTTAGTTTCTTCATTTTTTCATTAGCGAAGTCCTTTATCGTTTTAATTAGTACTATTTACTTCGGCCTCGTAACTGAACAAATACCTCTGGTGTTGTAAAATGACGTTAGCAGTGTCTTAAGTTTCTGATTGGTTCTTCAAGGTTCAGCTAGATATCCACAGTTGTTAGATGCTTCAAACAAGGTAGGTGAAAACTGAAATAAGTGTCAGAAGACAGTCGGATTGGTATGTTGGACATTGCATAGTCGATTGGTCTAGGACCTTACAATATAAATTTTCCTTTCCTTGCAAATGATGTCAAGAGGGGCGGAGATTTGAACTATGACAAGTCTTTCTAGTGAGAATGTAATGGATTGTAACTTCTAACAGAACAGCAGTTAATGCATTTACTCATGATATCTATTATCCATTTTTTATACGTTTAATACTCTGGGTTAAAAATGGGAATGGTAGAAGAATTTGATGTTATAGAATCAGGAAATTGAGAATTTATTTTGTGTTTAATAGGCTCTTGCAGATGCCATATATTACAAGAATCATGATGTGATCAAACTCTTAGAGAAACACGGTGCAAAGCTACCGGTAAGAAACTGTACTCAGTACAGGTGATGTGCAATTGCTTTTCTTCTGTATGTGCTTTTCACCTTACTATGTTCTCATTGTACTTACAAGTTGCTGGGAATGTTCCCTCCTGTATATCCCAGATGGCTCCAATGCTCGTACAAAATGCTCGTGAAGTTCCGGAGTACGAGATCAATCCAAATGAGCTTGATTTTTCTAAGAGTGTGAACATTACAAAAGTAAGTTTTTGCCTTTTCCTTGCATTCACCCATTCTATCAAATTTCTTTGATACATTTTCTATTCTATGGGGTATTTTTCTTTGTTTATTGGTAACAAATTCAACAGTTTAGGCAAAATTGAGGTACCTCCAAATGAATTAACTGTTTAAAAGTTCAGTTGAATATCAATACTACTTTAAGGATTCTGAATTAGAAAGAACAAAAGAATTTCAATCACTTTTATAATCCTGCAAATGCAAAATACAATTATCAAAAATCTCTCTCCTGGTCTAAGCGTGGTGGCAAAGACTTGGCCTGCTAAGATTTGAAAGCTTCCATGCTTGGGTCTCAATTAAAACTATGTCAATATTCTCTAGCTTATGATCCCTCCTACTTGCAGTCTGATTTTTGCTAACACGCCCCACCCTCAAGTTATCTTACCCAACCTAGGACGTGAATGCAACAATAGATCCCAACTAAACTATGGAACCTATTGTCCAATTTAGAAAAACTAGACACTTTTTGAAATCAATGAGTGGCTTACACATTGATAAAACCTATTACAGTTTGAAGAAAAAATTGAAGGAATTAGCCAATTTATTCTAATACTCTCTTAATGTAGAACCTTGTTGATACGTTCTTAGTAAATTTTTTTTTTTTTGGGGGGGGGGGGGGTCTACTGACTTCACTTTTTCTTGTCCTCTGAATCCATTTGAATATAATTACACAGGGAACTTTCCGCAGTGCTTCATGGCGTGGAATTCAAGTTGCTGTGAAGACACTAGGCGAGGAAGTTTTCACTGACGAGGATAAAGTGTGGGTTTGATTTTATGAAATCAGTGTTTCTGTTTCTTATGTTTATTATGCTTCCTTTGACTCATCATATATTGGAGGCGGACTCGATAATTCCCCACAATTTTTCTTGGGTTCCCTGCATATCAGATTATTGGAGTTCCATCACAGATTTGGATAGCTCTACAGCTTTTCCTTCTATTCTATTAGATATGGGAACTTAATCTCTTATATCTATTTTATAGTAAAGTTCTCATGTTACAGGAAGGCATTTAGGGATGAACTTGCTTTACTTCAGAAGATACGGCATCCTAATGTTGTCCAATTTCTGGGAGCTGTAACACAAAGTAGTCCAATGATGATTGTCACAGAGTATTTGCCCCAGGTCTGTCCTGTTGTCGAACTTTATTATATGAAGGAAGTTTGAGCACTTTCATTCTTTGGGGAACTTGGAAATAGTTGTTCACTTTCACTGTATTCCTTTAAACTTTGTCATGTTAAATGCTCAAGTGACCAATCACTATGGTGAAATAGATAGCTGTTTCATGAAGTTTTAAGATTGCATGTTTCAGTTTGTCAATGCATTAATGTTATGATCTAGGTGCATTCTATAAACGTCCGCTAATGATTTTGTTTACCATAGGATGTTTTCTTTCAAATTGTTTCTAAGAAAATCAGCTGTCCAGTATTTCTTTATAATACTACGTTGTAAGATTAAAGTGGAGCAGTGGCCTTGATATGTTAAAATCATTCACTTTTGTACGAGTTGATGTCTGCTTGAAATTAGTCTCAAGGTATAGTGAACCTGGAGAAAGAATTAATGCATATTATGGAATACTTGTGTAGGATAGAATGTAACATTTCAATGCTTAAGTCATACCTACGGTTTCTAATCTTTAATTCATTCACACATCTACATGTTTAATGCTTAATGCATATTATGGAATACTTGAGTAGGATTGAATGTAACATTTCAATGCTTAAGTCATACCTACGGTTTCTAATCTTTAATTCATTCACACATCTACATGTTTAATGCTTTTGTATGCAGTAACTTGAAGAGTGTTTAACGACACTTCACATAAATTTTGACCAACTATGGGAAGTTATTGTTTTTATTTCTTTATCTTGGTGTCATATATTTACCCTTTTTATAATTACTCTCTCAATACCTTGTTTTCAATATGAAACAATTTTTGCATTGCCTTGTACATTTCATATATCACTGATTTGTTCTTTCTAATAAAAATTTATTTCCTTTTCCAAGGGGGACCTTCATGCATTCTTGAAACGTAAAGGTTCCTTGAAGCTAGCAACAGTCGTAAAGTTTGCTCTTGACATTGCAAGGTCAATTCAGTTTTATGTTCCTTAAATTTGTTAGAAAAGGTTTTTCGGTCTGGAAAATTGGAAATTAATCAATAACTAGAGTAAAAAACAATTGTGCAAAAATATGGGCTAGTTATTTTTCATATCACTAATGTTTGCATAGAGCGCATACTGATCCTAGCATTTAAGGTGAAAGAAGTTTTTTACATAGTTCTGAAATTGGATTATCTTGATCGTCACTCAAGATGGCTTCGCTGTGAAAAAAGTCATATAGCATCCTACTTGGGATTTTGGAGGAGATCACTTTTTCATTAGAAACAGCCAAAGAAGTTGTTACCACTGATTTGGATATTGTTCTCAACCAAAAATGACTAAAAGTTGCCCCTGATTAATGGAAAGCGCACATGAGATAAAGGTGCATGTTAAGATTTGCACCCAAGAGAATTATTTTTATAACAGAAGATGACATTGGATAGACTGCATTTTGACTCTTAAGATTTTGTTTCTAAACAGTTATATAGATATCTTCTACCCAAACCATGTTAGAAAAGTTGATCGACAGATTTTTGCTTTAAGTTTCTACTATTCATGTAACTGAATTGTGCCGTCCATTATGGTGTATATGGCCATTTCATTTGTTGGTTGTTTCCTCTGATATGTTATAATCTATCTATCTGTGAGGTCGTAATCGTCTTGATTGGAGTTCATTTCTCTAAGGGCTCTCCTTTCGTGGTCTTAGTTTCTTTTGGATGCCATTATAATTTTACTAACATCATCATAATATATTTGACAGGGGAATGAATTATTTGCATGAGCATAAACCTGAAGCAATAATCCATCGTGATCTTGAACCTTCGTATGTTCTTATCTCTTTTCCCTCACCATTTTATCTTTAGAGATAGTTACATGAAAAACGAATCATGAAATGGTTAGAGTAGATCATGTCAAGTGCCGATGTATGGTTGAGCTTAGTTTCTTATTCAAAAAAGAAGTGACAGAATCCAAACTGAAATTACCATGCCAGAATTCCTTTTGTAAATTGTTATCCTTTTCCAAAAAAAGAGGAAAAAAAACTGTTCTTAGATTTTTTTTTTCAAGGTAGTGAAGAAAACCATGTTAGAGAAGAAAGGGTATGATCATCTCCTGAAATAGGCACTATACGATTGCATGCAATTATTTCTGATAATATCTAATAATCGTAAGAGTTTATGAACTGATATTTGTCTGGATTAATTTGGAACCATCGTATAGCAACAATCTCTTCACAACCATTTATCAAAAGAAATACAGTGCCAATCTACACGGAGTGACAATTTTGAACTCCTGAAGGTGATGGTTGAGACTGTACAACTATAATTAACTGTAATTATCTCAAATTGTCATGTTCTTTTTGTAACCCTCTGGTGTGTGTGTGGGGATGTCTTATCTCCCCTTCCTTTTGTAGCCCTCTTTTGATAATGAAAAATCTTATTCTTATTTAAAAAAAAACTATAAACAACTGTAATGCAGTCAATAGATTGAATTGCCTAGTATTTTTTTCCTTGGGGTACACTTAGAGTTAGGCTTGTATTGGCTTTGGCACGAGTTGTAAGTTATCACATACTAAATATTAATATGGCATGAGATATAAGTTATCAATTGCTGAATAATTTGAACTTTGAAGGTTGCTTATTTGTTTATGAGTAAGACAACAGAAACATACTGCGGGATGATTCTGAGCACCTGAAAGTCGCAGACTTTGGAGTTAGCAAACTTCTAAAATTTTCGAATAGGGTTAAAGAAGACAGACCTGTGGCTTTGACATGTCAGGACACTTCATGTATGTTTATGCTTCAGCTAAAATTAGTTTTCTTTTTCCTCCCCCCTCCCAGAGGGATCATGTTGAATTTAATAGCATATGTATTTATGCTGAGCACGGTCTTGATTAAAAATATGAAATATCGATATGAGGATTTCAAATTTATGGATATATCGATATCAAAAGATATTTTTATAGATAAAAAAATTTGTAAAGAAAATTGAATTAATAATTAAGTTGTTATTAGTTAAAACTAAGCTATTCATGTCGTTATTAGCATTTATATTGATAATGGGAGTAATAGATACTTCTTTTGTAGGTATTTATAAAAGATAACAGAAACATTGATTAATTCTCAAAATCAATGTCGAACCTCTAATTTACGGATATATGGACGAAAATTTTACTCCTTACTTGGTAGGAAAACTACTTTGGTCCTATCCACCAGTACTGCTTTGTGTCCCTTAATGTTGATCCAGGTCTTGGTTTGAATGATCCTTTTGTTTTTCTAAAAGAAAATATAGAATGAAAATCCCTTGTGCAGTCGCTGTCATGTATTTGGACAACAATATATGCTTATGTATGTTGCGTGTGTGTATACTCTCCATACCCATTTATTGAAGTTGCTGGTTTCTCTTGTACAGGGCGATATGCGGCACCTGAGGTTTATAAAAATGAAGAATATGATACAAAAGTGGATGTATTTTCATTTTCTTTGATCTTGCAAGAGGTGAAATTTCTCTAGATGATCATTCTCCCATGTATGCCAGTATCCAACTTGTGGTCTAGTTCATCTTTTTCTTGGCTATGACATTTTTTTTGGTTTTGTATGTGCACATATGGTCATGCATTGTCAATTATCCTCAGATAAACTAGTTTGAATGTATAAGTAGTATTATTTTCGCTCAAATATATTTTTCATATTAGTTGGCAAATATAAGGGTGACTTCAATGCTCACTGAGGAAAATAATTACTATTGCTGCAAGGCAATGGATTTCAGTATAAATTTCCTACGCATGTCTAATTATTAAACGGTACTTATCTGCAGTCAGTCCTCAAGCCAGTCAATAATTTCCAGTCGATTGGTGAAGGGTTCTCCAAGCTATGTTCATAGGCTATACTTGCTTTGCTTTCTTCTGAGCTGACTAATTAGTAGTATTCACATATCATCTAGTTGAAGATATGCATTTTTCAAAATTTATTTATTGACTTGTTCTATTTTAAAGAGAATGGTAACTTAAAAGTGGACTTTGATGTAGGATAAATGAATCGGTTATTTCAAAAGCTCATAACCATATTAGAGAGTCACAGTGTTCTCCGTTAAAACCAAACTCAAGAGTACACTATTCAAGCCTAATCTGTTGGGCCATTTATTTGGAGGCATTCCTGATGAACCCCGATTTTGTGCACCCAACTAGTAGGAGGAAAAACTCCATAGGCTTACCTGTGTTCAAACCTCTCAAACTTACCTGTGTTCAAACCTCTCAAAATCTTCCTCAAGGCTGCAGCCCAAGGAACTTGAACAGGAATCTAGCCCCAGTATTAATTGAGGTAGGAAAGATAAACCTATTCTATTCTCCTATAAGGTGCGGTTGATTAGAAAGAGCTCAATTTATTCCTGTATATCAACCATAATATAGAGGGCATATTTGAAACCTAATTCATTTGCGCCCATCTCTTTAAAGCTATCCATTATGACCCTCATTAGACACTCAATGAAAGAAGGAAAGACTCCATTGGTCCATTCCAGAAAGGTTACCATTAACAATGGACAATTATATAACTTACAAGATCCAAATCAACAGACATTTGAGATATCGGTACACTCAGGATTAAATCTTATTTCTTCTTGATACTCCTGTAAAGAATCTTTGATAAGACATTTACAAATCACCCACCCAACGGCCTAACAGAAAACCTACTAAGCTGGCCACTCAACTATCAAAAAACCTCCAAAGGGTCGTGCCATGTTTGGAAGAAGTAATGGTCATGGAAGACACTTCTCACGTCATCAACAGGAAACCAACGCTTAAAATTCATGACATATCAAGAAGTTCTGATATTTGTTTCTCGAACTTGATGTTTCTTTGATTGTCCCTTTTCCTTTCCATGTGTACTAAAAAACAACTATCATGAAACTTCCAGATGTTTCTGTGTTGTCCAATTTAGTTACTGACGTGTATATATGGGTACTGTGTTGAATATTCATAAAATTTTAGGCTTTCGGATTTATAATTCGTAATATTGGTCCGGATGTGCTCTTGCTAATAAGATTGCAATATTTTATGGGATCAATTTAGATGATAGAAGGCAATCCACCTTTTCCAACAATGCCAGAAAATGAAGTAGCCAAAGCTTATATAGCTAATGAACGCCCACCATTTACGGCTCCACCAAAGCGCTATGCACTCGGAATACAGGAGTAAAGTCCTCTTTTTCATTTTCATGCTATATGCTCGCCTGCTAGATATCTGTAGACACATTTTCTTTTGTTTGCAAGTCACTTCGAGAAGTTAGAATATTTTCTTTTTCGGTGGGCTCATGACAAAGCTTGCTAAACTTCTTTTAATCATTGTCAAGTCAGTTAATCTTAATTACTGCATTTTCTTGTCTACAGGCTCATTCAGGAATGTTGGGATGAGAATCCGCATAAAAGACCCACGTTTCGGCAAATAATAAGTAGGTTGGAGGATATTAACACTCGACTCATGCAAACGAGAAGCTTAAAGGTTCACAAGCTCTCTCTCTCTCTCTCTCTCTCTACGATATTAACAGCCATTTTGCTTCTCATTGTAACGGAAATTTGAAAAGTAACCACAGAATTTTTTGTCACTTAAAATTTTTTACAGGCGAATTCATTCTGCAGTTGTTTCCAGAACCTGAAAGCCTTATTTACAAGTGAAAGGACTAATCCAGGCAGCAGATCTTCTACCTCGGAAAGCAAATGAGTTAGTATTCTTTGAGATTCTCGGCCTTTTCCTTCTCTCTTTTCCACACACGTTATGATGTTTTTAACTGAAACATAATGTTTTAGGCATTTTTGTTTATATCTTTCGCTTATTATGCCTTTGAAATATTGCTCAAACAATTTTGGCTTGTTCTGTTTTCCTTGGTTGGATGAGAGAGTTCTAAACTAAGCTGTGCCTTGACTGGTATCTTTCCCATATGTCTGCTTCCTTATTTCAATTGGACCATTCTTGTCAGTTGAATGTTCTCATTACCTATTTCAGTTGAACCTCTTTTCTTTTTTCTACAGCATCCACAGACGAGAAATATCCTTCATCTTTATAGTTGATACAATAATGATGCCACAAAAAGACCTGATTAAACTTGCAAATCAGGATTATGAAAGCATTGTGTACGAGATGGCATGATTTAGTGACCATTAACAATGATGTAAAACCAAAACCAGGTAGTCCGTATATGAAACAATTCAAGTACTTTGATTCCTTTCTTCATAAAGTTGTTAAAACAGGCATCTTTTATATATTACTTCTACTTCACATCTCTTTATTTTGTTATCTATTTTTTTTTTTCATATTTTAAAAAGTCGGAACTATAGAAACAGGCCATGTTTGATTGAAAATAATTTGGTTTTTGAAATTTGATTTTCCTAAACAAAAGTATGAATTCTTTGCTAAATTTAAAAAATGAAAACAAGTTTTAGTGAATTATTTTTTTAGTTTTCAATACTTGGCTTAGTTTTTGAAAACAACTTACAAAAAAGTCACTGAAGCTCAAGGACAAGTAGCTAGTTATCAGATGGAGTTTTAAGAATTTGTTGAAGAAATACGGTAAGAAAAGTACAATTTTTAAAAGCTAAAAAATAAAAAAAGATTAACTAGTTATTGAGTGAAACCTTAATTGTTGACTATAGAAAAGTCATGGGGCTATTTGTAAAATGTTTGAAGGTTAACTGAAAAGATCTTTCTTCGGGGGATAGTTTCAAATAAATAATTTCATTTTTTAACTTAGTCGCAGCTCATCTTGTCACTGGCATGAAACTAAGCAATTATGGGTGTGTTTTATAATTGACATGAGAGACTTCACTCATGACTATTAGGAAACAAAATAGAAAGATCATATAAATTATTACTTTTTGGCCCCCGCAGTTAAGTTAGTGTTAAATAACTTAACTTTAACTGTGTTCTCTATTGAAGTTTGCACATATTGAGGAACTCTATCTTACACCTTTGCGTACCAAACATAGACTTCCTGCATAAATAAAAAAGAATTATACATATCCATAAACTATTTCAATTTGAGCACGATTCTTTTTCAAAAAGAAAAAAAAAAAAGCTTGAGCACGATTAAAGGGAATAAATTTTATTTCAATTTGAGCACGATTCTTTTTCAAAAAGAAAAAAAAAAAGCTTGAGCACGATTAAAGGGAATAAATTTTATTTCAATTTGAGCACGATTCTTTTTCAAAAAGAAAAAAAAAAAGCTTGAGCACGATTAAAGGGAATAAATTTTATTTCAATTTGAGCACAATTCTCTTAAAAAAAAAAAAAACTTGAGCGCAGTTAAAGTAAATAAAATTTAAAAATATATATTTAAGTAAATATACACAAATAAACTATAATCAGAATTTGGTGTTTGAATGCTCAAAGTTTTCATTTTAAACTTAAAAATATCCGCCATTTTGCCAACTAACTTCTACAAAATTTATTTTGGTTTATGGATTTTTATAGAGCAATTATTTTTGTAACTTTTTTTTTGCAAAAGTAATATATCGCTAAAAGAAAGAGGGATCTCACAACCTCATTAGTGATTGATATATTATTCATACCCAATATTCACATATCTAATACTCGTCTACATGCTCGTGCCAATATGAACTATGAAGAATATATTTTAACAATTACCAAAAGCAAACTAAAGATAATGACTAAAATGATTAGCTGTCAAAAAAAAAAAAACATGAGAGTTTAAAGACCAAAATAAGCATAGAAGCTNAGGAACCCATTTTAAAAAAAAAAAAAAAAAAAAAAAGAAAAATTGTAACCACTCTACTTGAGGGTCAATGTTTAGAACACATTTCCTAAAGACATCAACTCACCCAACAATAAATTTGTTGTTTAAAAAAGTTCTTCGTTCTCATCACAAGGATGAAAGGATAATAACAAAAGTAGATGAATATGGACTAGTTTACAAATTATGAATAATGAAAAAGTAAAAGATTTATTTAGAATGATCTATCTAAATGATTAAAAAAAAATATTTTAATTATAAAAAAAGAGTTATTTAACATTTGAAAGTCGATAATTCAAGCATAGTTAAGTAGATAAAGACATCAATAACTTATTTTCTAGGTTAGATGAATTAATTTCTACCTCCATCATTATTATACTAAGAAAAAACATGTGACAAGTTATTTCAAAATCCCCCTAAAAAAAAAAAAAAAAGAATTACTTGTATGTTGAGAAGAAAAACAAGTCAATTTTCATATTCACTCAATTTTAACTTTGCCAGTACTACACAAAACAAAGTAAGAGCAGCAGTTCGTAAGGAGTGATCTAAGACAAATCGTGCAAAAAACATCTGAAAGAGGTTAGTTTGACAATTTTTGAAATAGTTGACTTGGCCCAGCCCAATCGCAAACCCTAGGTGGCGCAAAAGGAAATGCTTCATTGATACCGCATATTCGGCGTCGCCATCACTTCCCACCACCTCTTATCCCTCCTTTCCCCCACTCTGTTTCGCTTCTTGTACTACTCTTTTGTGGAGGCTCAAGGGACAGTCTCTTCCTTTGCTCTCCCTTCATCGTCTCTCTGGTTCTTCTTTCCCGTAAGCTCTCTCTCTGCTGAATTTCATTGCTATTGTATCTGTTTTCGTCCACTCGCGCTTTCATTTATGTTTGGAGCTTATGAGATCTGTTTTCTTAATCTTATATATTCGAAGAATTTGTCCGAGATCTGTTTTGGTTGTTGCTAGTATTCGATAGATTGAGTAATTTAATGAATTGTTGCGATGCGTAATTAGAGTTGTTTCGTTCAGGTTATGAGTATTTTTTTGATGTTTGTGTAATGAGATTTAAGCTACGACGCTCTATGTTGTGATTTTCTCAATTGATATAAGTTGAAGATAATTGTTCAATTTGGTTCTACTGTTTGATCTGATTATTTGATCGTTTGACAGTGATACATATGCTTTTTTTCGGCAGTTAATAATCTCTAATTCTTGGACATCGGGAAGTTTGAAGACTTGTCAAGATGGTCAGTATGCTCTTCTCTTGACGATGTTAATTTTGCGATCTGAAAAGTACTTTTGCACTTTAATAATCATCTTTAATCTTTTCTGTGTTCAGGTGAAGTTTACGGCCGAGGAGCTTCGTAGGATTATGGACTTTAAGCATAACATTCGTAATATGTCTGTTATTGCTCACGTCGATCATGGTAAAATATTTAAATTGGACTACTTTTTGAGGGTTTTCAAATGTTAGAATTGTAAAGATCTTTCTGCTGGAAATTAAGTTATGAAGACACGCACCAAATATTGGAAGTTGGAGCCAGTTTTTTTTGCTGATCTATTGCTACCTCTTTGGAAAGAAACAGTAGGATATTTAACGATCTGGAAACTCATGTATACTGATTCATTGACTATATATTTGGTGTTACCCTCTCATGGTGTAAATTTTAATATCCTACGCTTGGCTGTTATATACTCACTGATCTCTAGGATAACAAGAGGACTTTCTGTTTTTTTGGGTGATCTTCCTCTTGGCTTGGCTTGGCTTGCTTCTCATGTTTTGTAATTTCACACCATGTTTCCTATTCAAAACAATTGCATGGACTTCTATTTGCTCATTGATCAAAATGATGAATATTGACAGTAAAAAGAGAGTTTTAAGCCTATTTTGAACTAATAATAAATTGTTACTATACATCTTTTTTAACCCTTATTTTATCTCCCCCCTTCCTTGCATTTCAGGAAAGTCCACACTTACAGACTCTCTTGTGGCTGCTGCGGGTATCATTGCACAAGAAGTTGCCGGTGATGTACGAATGACAGACACTCGCCAAGATGAGGCAGAGCGTGGTATCACCATTAAATCTACTGGAATCTCCCTCTACTATGAGATGTCTGATGAATCCTTGAAAAGTTACAAGGGAGAGAGACAGGGAAATGAATATCTTATCAATCTTATTGATTCACCTGGGCATGTTGACTTCTCATCTGAGGTTACAGCTGCTTTGCGTATTACCGATGGTGCCCTTGTTGTGGTGGATTGTGTCGAAGGTGTTTGTGTCCAAACAGAGACCGTGCTCCGTCAGGCTTTGGGAGAGAGGATTAGACCTGTCTTGACTGTTAACAAGATGGACAGGTGCTTCCTTGAACTCCAAGTGGATGGAGAAGAGGCTTATCAAACATTTCAGAGGGTGATAGAGAATGCCAATGTGATTATGGCCACATACGAGGATCCACTTCTTGGGGATGTTCAAGTGTACCCCGAGAAAGGAACAGTCGCTTTCTCTGCTGGTCTGCACGGTTGGGCGTTTACCCTGACTAACTTTGCGAAGATGTATGCCTCCAAGTTTGGAGTAGACGAGTCAAAGATGATGGAGAGACTTTGGGGTGAGAACTTCTTTGATCCTGCAACCAAGAAGTGGACCAGCAAGAACACTGGCTCTCCAACATGCAAGCGTGGGTTTGTCCAGTTCTGCTATGAACCCATCAAGCAGATCATTGCAACTTGCATGAACGATCAGAAGGACAAGCTATGGCCCATGTTGCAGAAGCTTGGAGTTGTCATGAAGTCTGAAGAGAAG
This sequence comes from Citrullus colocynthis, assembly GCA_031780015.1. Classification (NCBI taxonomy): domain Eukaryota; kingdom Viridiplantae; phylum Streptophyta; class Magnoliopsida; order Cucurbitales; family Cucurbitaceae; genus Citrullus; species Citrullus colocynthis. The sequence goes on along the minus strand of QLSR01000238.1, from coordinate 390,816 downwards.
GATCTGATGAGTAAAGCATTGATGAAGAGGGTCATGCAAACATGGCTCCCAGCAAGCAATGCTCTTTTGGAAATGATGATCTTTCATCTTCCATCCCCTGCCACGGCTCAAAAGTACCGTGTTGAGAATTTGTACGAGGGTCCACTGGATGATGCTTATGCCAGTGCCATTAGGAATTGTGATCCTGAAGGACCTCTTATGCTTTATGTATCGAAGATGATTCCTGCATCAGACAAGGGCAGGTTCTTTGCCTTTGGACGTGTCTTCTCTGGGAAAGTTTCAACTGGTTTGAAAGTTAGAATTATGGGACCAAACTATGTTCCTGGCGAGAAGAAAGATTTGTATGTGAAGAGTGTCCAGAGAACTGTCATTTGGATGGGAAAGAAGCAAGAAACAGTGGAGGATGTGCCTTGTGGTAACACTGTTGCCATGGTTGGATTGGATCAATTCATCACAAAGAATGCTACTCTGACAAACGAGAAGGAAGTTGATGCCCATCCAATTCGAGCCATGAAATTTTCTGTATCTCCTGTGGTGCGTGTGGCTGTTCAGTGCAAGGTGGCATCTGATCTTCCCAAGCTCGTGGAAGGGCTTAAACGTCTGGCAAAGTCAGATCCTATGGTTGTATGTACAATGGAGGAATCTGGTGAGCACATTGTTGCCGGTGCTGGAGAACTACATCTTGAGATCTGTCTGAAGGATTTGCAAGATGACTTCATGGGTGGAGCTGAGATCATAAAATCTGACCCTGTTGTCTCTTTCCGTGAAACTGTCCTTGAGAGGTCATGCCGCACGGTGATGAGTAAATCCCCCAACAAACACAATCGTCTATACATGGAAGCACGACCGATGGAGGAAGGACTGGCAGAAGCTATTGACGATGGCCGCATCGGACCGCGGGATGACCCTAAAGTTAGGTCTAAAATCTTGTCAGAGGAGTTTGGTTGGGACAAAGATCTTGCTAAGAAGATTTGGTGCTTTGGTCCTGAGACTACTGGCCCTAACATGGTGGTTGATATGTGTAAGGGAGTTCAATACCTGAATGAAATCAAGGATTCCGTTGTCGCCGGTTTCCAGTGGGCGTCGAAAGAAGGTGCATTGGCTGAAGAAAACATGAGAGGCATCTGTTTTGAAGTTTGTGATGTGGTGCTTCACGCTGATGCCATCCACAGAGGAGGTGGTCAAGTCATTCCGACCGCTAGGAGGGTAATTTACGCTTCTCAGCTGACCGCCAAACCAAGACTTCTTGAGCCTGTGTACCTAGTGGAGATTCAGGCTCCTGAGCAAGCTCTTGGTGGTATCTACAGTGTTCTTAACCAGAAGCGTGGGCACGTCTTTGAGGAACTGCAGAGGCCCGGTACCCCTCTTTACAACATCAAGGCGTATCTCCCTGTCATTGAGTCCTTCGGGTTCTCGAGCACATTGAGAGCTGCAACTTCCGGGCAGGCGTTCCCACAGTGTGTTTTCGACCATTGGGACATGATGTCGTCGGATCCATTGGAACCTGGTTCCCAGGCTGCACAGTTAGTCGCAGATATCCGCAAGAGGAAGGGATTGAAGGAACAAATGACCCCACTTTCCGAGTTCGAGGACAAGCTGTAGATCACTTGAGAGGTTATTTATTGAGAAGCAATTACAAAATTTGCAGAGGAGGTTCTAATTGAGTTGTCCGCCTTGGCTTACCGAATGTTCTTTTTGATATTTATCTAGAAGACACTTATTTTACTTTTAATTTTCCTTTTTGAATGTGAGTGGAGATCGTTGTTTTCGCACAGCCTAAAACTTCACAATGGAGACCACTAGAATTGGTTTGCTTCCCTGGTTTGGATATGGTTTTTTTCTCTGTTTCATGCCAGATATATTTTTCATAAAAATGAATGTGGTAGCCTCCCATGAAGTGGAACAATTTTGTCTCTTCGTAACTGAAAATTTGACAGTCAATCCTTTTTTGATGCATCAATTATATGCAGGTTAAGGCATTCCGTCATTAAGCTCGTTGTCACTTGTATAAGATGGAAAGGAAAGGACTAATTCAAGCTACAGATCACCTTACTCCTCGAGCAAATGCGTAAGTATTGGTTTGCAGCATTTTTGATGTTATGACTTTTGTTATCGAACAAAGTGATTTAGGCTTCTTGTGCATGTCATATCTTTCCCTAGACGAATTGTTTGGCACTTTGTCGAAAATCACTTATTTTAACATGATGATGTTTGTCAATGGTGGACAAGTGATATTGAATTTTGGATTTAAGTGATTCTTGGTCATGATGTGGTGGTTTTTTTTATAGGTGATGGGTAGAAATTTTGTTTGGAAAATTACTATTATTTCAAATATAAAAAAAAAAAAAAAAAAATCTTCCTATTTCGTTTTATCTTGTCCTAAAATGGTGTGAAAGTAAACTTTTTGCTTCGAAATTTTCTCTTCATTATTATTTATTTTTACTTTCTTTGTGCCCTCATCCTTCTCTGTCGGGTTTCTATGATCTATATTTCTGACTTTATTCTCTCCTTGAAACATTTACCTTTTTTTTTTTTTTTTCTCCAAATATATATACACACACACACCAAATGTATTGTCTCTGGAAGTTTTGTTTCCCTTTCTCTCTCCACAATCTTTTTCTCTTTACTTTTCTCCTCTGGTTTATTAATTCGTTTACTAACTTTTTCTCTCTCAAAAATTTGTGTCCCAAGCTAGCTTTTTCTTCCTCACTCTAAATTCTATATATAGTTATATCTTGCTAATTTTATTCGTTTATCTTTGAATTTTTGCTTATTTGATTAAGATTTTCCAACTTATGCCCTTCCTTGTCTTACCACCCCGTTGAGATTTTCCTTCTCTCTCTCTCGAAATTTTATTTCTCACCTAATTTTTTCATCCCTATAATTTTTGTATTGCACACATACTTTTTTTTCCCTAGCTCTCAAAGGGAATATTTTTCATTTTTGTATTTTGATGATTTAAAATTATCTTTGAAAATAAACGATAACCAAAACAATTTGTAATGAAACTGAAATCTCTTTTAGGAATCAAATATAAAATAATTTTTAATTAGATGCTTTTACGAAGTAATTACAATTATAAATAAGGGACCATTGCAAAAATTGCAAATGTGGCATTGTAGATATAGTATACTGCAAAAGAATTTTTAAATATTGGTAAAATTTAGAATTTGCTTTTCAAGTCTATCCGTGATAGACCATATCATTAGCGAGAGTTTGTCAGTGACAGACCATATCGTTGGTAAGAGTTTATTAACGATAAATGAGAGTTTGTCAGTGACAGATCATATCGTTGGTAAAAGTTTATTAACGATAGAATTGATAAATGTTGTTATATCTACAATTTTTTAAAAATGTTGCTGTGTAAAACGAAATTTAAAAGTAGTGTTTGTTATATGAAATTTAATTTTAATAATTATTTATAAATAAGTTATTTTCTCATCAATTTCAAACACGCTCTACTATTAAGATAATTGTGATCTAACCTTTTTTTTTTTTTTCTTTATTTTCTTTCATTCTTTTTACCCTCTTTTTCCTTTTTTTTTTTTTCTTTATTTTCTTTCATTCTTTTTACCCTCTGTTTCCTTGTTCTATTTTCCCTGGTTGGATCGGAGGGTTGCAGGCTGCCATAACTGGTTTTCTCATGTCTGGCCATCCATTATTAACTTTGTAGGAATATTGTTTTTTTCTTTTTTCTTTTTTCTCCCCTCCCTCTTTTTTAGCGCAGAATATTGGATTTACTTGTATCAATCGGTTGCTAGGAGTTTAGAAGAACATTATTATTCGTTAGAAACTCTTTTTGTTTACAGCTATTATCCACACAAAAAAATACAAAAGAAAAAAAGAAAAAAAAACCCACAATTGTTTTCCCTCTTGTGCATAATACATAAACACACAAAGTACACAACGTGAAATCGTACTAACAAATACAACCCCAACAACCCTTTCTCCAGCCTTATAAACATTAAATCATCCATGATTCTTCAACTTCATCATAGAAGGATTTCGTCTCAGTGTTTCCTTGCTTCTCTTTCAGCCTACAAAATCAAGTCTTGTCAGGATTAACATCATAGATACCTATACACATCATAGCAACAAAATACCGATAGAAATAACGACAGCTTACAGCTTTTACAACTTTTTCAAAAGCATCCGGTCCATATCTATCGATGTAACGCTCCACAGATTTCCTAGAATCCAAAGTCATCATCTGAAGTACTTTCTTTTGATTCTCTGGATAGTTTGGATTAACATATCTTCCAATCTTAACATATTTCCTCACTATATTCTCATAGATATAAGCTGCCCCATTGAAAATTGGTAGAACCAACCACAAACAAGTCACTAGCTTAATGTATCCCCAAAGTGGAATCCTGTATGCCAATAATTCCCTTTGAAAATTATAAACTTGAAGAAGAAAAAGAAAGAATAGTTTTTGTATAGAATTATACCAAACCAGAATCTTCCAAAACGTTAGTTCAAAGAGGGTTATAAGAGAGTATATAACCCAATAAGTAAGCCACTGCTGGTCATCAAGACTTGAAGGACTCTCAATTGCTCTAATTGATGCATATCTGTTCATATTCATATGTATAACTTTCAATAAATCATGTCTTGAAACCATGGAATAGGAGAGAAATATATAATAATAATGCAAATGGGTTATGTGCACTTACAAAGGAAAAAGAAGCATAACACCAGGCCTGAATCAAAAGAAGAAAGTTTAAAGTCATTGAGAAAAACAATGGGATCATAAACAACAAAATATTTGGGTTTTGAGAGTACCCAATAATTGCATCCAAATGTTTAGCCATAGCTCCAAGAATACCCATCTCTGTGTTGGAGTAGTTCTTTGAAGATAATGAAAATGAATGAAGGGAAAGTTTGGGTACGTATATTATATACATAAGCAAGTGCAATAATTCTGGAGGTGAATAATCAAGCAAGGTAAAGAATGTCTGTTCCAGGTGTTCTTCTTTACCTACACAACAAGCAAAATCCAAAATTTTCAAAGGAAGTCAATCAATGCATGGAAAAACAAAAGGGGGGGAAAAAAAAAAGAAGAAGAAGAAAAAAGAAATAAAGAAAAAAAAAAAAAAAAGGAAAGTAGAAGAATATAAAGGAACTATTCCCTTCATTCCTTTCCATGCCTTTTAACCTTTCCATCTTGCATATATAGTCACAAAGGTCTCTGTAGATATATACCTTCCTTTTTCTTCTTTTGCCTTCATTACTTCTTTGAGGTTTTTCCAACCTTATTTGATAGAAAATTTGAAAACATAAATTTAAATACAAGAGATTTAATGAAAATAGATTTGTATTTCATATTTTCAGATATGTATTTGGTAACAGTTCTAAAAATTGGTTTTAATTAAAAAATATATTTTTTAGGGTGTTTAATACCATATTTATAAACTATACAATTAGTTTTAGTTACCTACTAAATAATAAGTTGACTATAAACTATTATTAATAAATTTATGAACATGGCTAACCTTTGGCTTTTATTTAAGAAAATACTTCTATTCTTTCAAAAGTTGCAATATTACATTTGACATTTCATCAAAGTTTCAAAACTACTATTTGAATAGAAAAACTGTTAAAATGTTATAAGAAAATTCGACATGTCTGAATCTATTCTTTTAAGTTTAATCTAAGCAAACGTCTTAGTCAACACCACCCCGTTCTTGGTCATTGCCATATTGTTTTTTTTTTTTTTTTTTTTTTGAAACATTCTAATGGATTTATATTTTTGAAACATTTATTAAAATTCAAAGATAAGATTGCAACTTCGTGTAATCAAATCAAATGGCAAACTTTAAGTTTTTATTTATTTATTTATTTTTATATTTTGCATTTTATATTATGGTAATGACACCATGATTATTTAATTCAATACTTTACTTAATGTGTCCTAAATTACTTTTGTGTTTTACATGTTTATTCTTTAATATTTATATGTATGTTTGAATCTCTCTACCACTCACTAGAACAAAATTGAAATACTTAAAAATTTTCAAATTTAAAATTCGTGACAATTATTTTCGCTTTAAAGAGCTTCAATGACATTTATGACAATAACTAATTGTCAACAATGAATAATTAGTGACGATCATAATTTGTCATTTTCAAGCATACTATGACTTTTTATCTTTGTCACTGGTTAAGAAACAAAAAATAATGGAAAAAAGTTTAAATTCAAACTTTAATCACAGGATTCACTTGATCAAGCTAAAAACCTAAAAAACATATTCCAATCAAATAAACAAGATTATGAAACTCTGCGTAAATCTATTCATTAAGCTCAATGAAAGCTTCCCACATGAGTGAAGTACAAACTTTGAAATAACAACAATGAAAGGGTATTCTAATTCGACAAACAAGTAAACCAGTATTTATAATTGCAAAAAGTGTTTAAATTCAAGAATTTAAGAATTTAATGTACCATAAGCATGCTTAGTGTTGAAATAAGCCCGAAAAACTAGAAATCAACAAAAATGATATAAGAGAGCATAGCTTGAGGTTCTTCAAGCTCTAAGAGAAAAAAGCAAAAACGAAAAGATATCTAATCAAGAGCCATCAAATGAAACATCCAACGTTTATTTTATATTTAATGATATTTAAAAATTGTTATGGAGTAATGAGACTTAAAAAATTGTCATAAATTATAAAAAAATCGTAGATTAGAGAATTTGAGCAAAGTAATTATCTCCCAAGAACTATACTTTGTGAAAAGAGAGCGAACTTTATTAGAAGTTAGTTTGATAGTTTATTATTATTTGTTAGAATATTAGTTATTCTTTATAACCGCTTATTATTCTTTTACTACCATTTCTCTCTTCTACCTTCCGATCAAGAACAGTTCTCCATAAGCTCTCTTGGACAGTGAAGAATAAGCTCGGCTTCGTTGATGGCAGGGGTGTGCACACCGTTCGGTTTGGTCAGTTTTGACCAAAATCGGAGACCAAACCGAATACCTAGGTTCTGATAGGGCAGAAACCGGTAAAAATCGAAGCACCTTGGTTTTGATTAAAAACCGAACTAGTCAATTTCGGTTTTGGCCGGCTCGGTTCGATTTTTAACCAATTTTTCCTGTTAGCCCCTTGACTGGAACACATGATGAACGAGAGAAACATTTCTCGAAGGAAAAAAAGAAAGAAAGAGATGAACAGATAATGGAAATTATAGGAAATAAAAGAAATGTGAGAATGAATCACACAATTTCGAAGCGGCGTTGTAATTTCCCGAGCAGTGAATAAAACGGGCAATGACAAATAGCCCAGGAGAGAATGAAGTGGATACACCCAAGGGAGAGAGGGGGAGAGATGAAGAGATGTGGGGTGATGAGGGGAAATTGAAGGAACTTTTGTGGTTGCTCACAGAAATTGAAGGCGGCTGAAAAATTAGGGTTCTGGATGTTGAAATTTATTGGGTTGCTTGGTGGGCCCGAATATTTTTGGGCTTGCTCTATTTTCGGTAGAGCAGTAAATAAATTTCTAATTATTGGTCTGGTTCGATTTGGTTCGGTTCGATTTTTTTTTAGTAAAAATTCATAAGTAAAAAGTATGAAGTGCCGAAGCTCATACACCAAATGAAACCTAAACTCAAAACTAAATGGTATAAATGTAATATTCTAAAAGGTATAAATGTAATATTCTAAAATTTAGGAACTAAATAACAATCATACTCAAAATATAGGACAAAAAAAAGTATTTTTTTAGAAGTGAGTCACAAAATTGTAAAAAAAATAACCTTATTTACGTTTCATTTTCCAAAACTAACACACTTTTTGCAAACTTGTTAAAATAGTTTTTCTCATTATTTCTTGGTTGAGATCGACCGCTAAAATCTATATAAAAAGTTTATTCTTTTAAACTTTATATCCAAACTATCGATTCTTTTGGGCTTTTTCGGTAGAATCTTGGCCAGGATGAGGACCGAGATTCACATAATTTTCCCAAATCTTACTTAATCTTTATGATCTATCTAAATTAAATATCACATTACCAAGCATTACAGAATTTGGAGAAATTTCAAAAGATAATTGGTAAATCATTTAGATAATCAATAATTAGATCAATTTAGAAATATGTGTAAACATAATTGGGCGAAAGATTTGCAAGATTTTATATAAGATTTGGAAGGATTACTTGAGAAAATTTGAAAAGAGGTAAGAGTTGGTATAAGATTTGGAGAGATGACATATAATTTGAAAAGATTATATATTTGGGCTATCTTAATGAAATTTGGAGCACAATTAACACAAAAATTCTTATATATTTAGGTGTTCTCGGTGAAATTAGAATTAACACTGAGGTTCTATAGATTTACTAACTCTTGCCCACATTTTTGCAAAATTTGATTTTTGCCAAAATTTAAAAATGACATGCAATAATCTAAAATCAATTTGGAAAATATATTTTAATAATTGGTAAACGCACTTGCAAATTTAGAAATTCCGATAATTGTGAAAAAGAAATTAGGTGAAATAGTTTAAAAATTACAAATATTGGAAAAGATACAATATTTGGTATCAGCTTTGAGATTTTTTTTTTTTTTTATTTATTAATCTCAGTGTTAATATTGTACGAGATTTCATCGGAAAAACCCAAAACAATTGATAAGATGGAAAAATGAACTTTTTTTTAAAATCTAAATCTCGATAGTCGATCTTGGTCGAGATGGACCGAGAAAAACTAGCGAGTTTACAAAAAGGGTGCTATTTTTTAAAGATGGAAACTTTACGAGGCTAATTCTAACAATTTTCCATGTTAGTCTCAATCTTAGTCCTATGGGTCCTTGATCTATTTAAAAGAATCTAATAGGTTGCTAAATTTTTAATCTTATGCCTAATATTACTATGAACTTTTAATATTGTACCTAATAGGACGTTGGCACATTCAAAATTTGAAGATTTATTAATTATTAAATATAATTTGAATTTCATGTTTAATGAGAACCTAAACTTTCACTTTTACTTTTAGTAGATTTGTGAACTTTGAAAAATATAAATATTTAGAGACTAATATAATTGTAAAAGTGCAAGATCAAATAGACACAAACTTCAAAGTTTAGGCTATTAACATGCCAAAACAATAAATAGTCAAATAAAAAATATATTTGGCTATTAACACACACTCAACCACTAACAAATAACTTTGTTTAAATATTTAAGTCCTAAAATCCCATGGTATTTCTATTATTCTTTTTTTCTCATTATAGTTCATATATCTTAATTGAAATGTGTAATTTTATTTATTTATTTTTTTTTTAAAATATATATGTCAAACATTTAACAAAAAGGTAGAGTAGGAGAATATTGAAGAAGAGAGAGGAGAAAAAAAGAGGAAAAATAGAGAAGTAAAACGATATTAACGATTTTTTGTTCATATAATAGTAAGGGTATTTTTTTTTTTTTTTTTTAGTTTAATAGTATTTTTGAAACTTTTGAAAGTTTAGGGATAATTTTGACACAAAATACTACCAGTTTTTATCCGAAACTAACAGCAAGGGTATTTTTGAACTCATCTTTGTTAGTTTAAAGGTATTTTTGAAACTCTTACAAAATTAAGAATAATTTTTTTACCTAAGGTACAAAGTTTAAAAATATTTGGTATAATTTAACGTTATTATTTTTAGTTTAATATAATAATAATTGAAATTAAACCTCTAACTTCCCCACGAAAAGTAGACATTTTAGACAAAGCGACATGGGATTCATGATATTAGGTAATATGCATTGACGCAATCTGGCATCTTTCGCCATCATTTTTATCTTTCTTTGCATTTATATTTACTTTATGTACCCTTTTTTCTCCCTTTCCTTTCCTTTGTTTTTCCCATCATTTTTTCCCTTTAATAAATTATTATGTCATTCCTTACCTAATTTTTTATTTTGTGTAGTTTGCTTATTTTGATTTTAATCTTGAAATGCTTCAACTTTAATAAATAGTATTGATGCCAACATGCAATGGTAAATTTGTATTTATTTCTTTTTTTTTTTTTTTTTAAAGATTATTACATGTAAATTAATGAGAACTACACAATGGTATAGTATAGATTACGTATACTCTTATGCTTAAGTCATAAATATGAAAAGTCATTTTAATATGAAGTTTGTTATAGTGGAGAAACAACTTACCTCCTTTTTCTCTTCTTTCTTTTCCTTAATTAAGATTCTAACTTAGATCTTCGGATATTATCTTTTCTTCTAGGAGAACATTCTAAAAAAAAAAAAAGTATGATTCAGTGGACTTGACCAAGTAGGCTGGTTTGGCTTTGTGCCAAGTCAACCATTCTCCTAGACCCATGAGAGTTTGTATCATGTATGGTCAATACATGATATGATGGGGCCGAGGTCGACCATGCTGGTTTGGCTTTGGGCAAGTTAGCCCTTTCCCCTAGGCCCATTTCATCATTTAGATACGGTAGCTTGACCATTTATTGTCATCTTCTTAGCCCAGTAACTTTTCCTTCTTCGATACGTTAATTTTACCTTTTAGTCCAAAATTATCCTTAACAAATAGTATAATTAAGTGAAATTATCTCAAATGGTAAAACTGGTGAAAATATTTACAATTAATAGTAAAATATATAGTCTATCTACGACGATAGATCATAATAGACTACTATAATTAATACATTATAAAAAGTAAATTTTACTTAAAACCAATAAATTATACAAATCATGAAATTACCATTAAAACTGCTTAAAGGCCAACGTAAAAGTGCTTCTTTGAAACAAATTGGACAGTGCTAGGTTAAAATTTTAAATACTAGTAAAGGATCATTTTTTTTTTTTTTACAATTTGAAAGTACTTTCTAATTCTTTTTTTTTTTTCTTTTAAAGGATGGAGGCTGTTTGTTAAATTCGAACATGTGATAAAAAAAAAAAAAAAAAAAAAAAA
>QLSR01000238.1:306420-379755 GCA_031780015.1 Citrullus colocynthis | reverse complement strand
AAAAAAAAAAAAAAAAAAAAAAAAAAACTTAAAAGAATGGTTTTACAGTAATATTTAACTAATTTTCAACATAATATTTTAAAAAGCATGTCAAACACACACAAATTCTAATTCATCCCATCTGCATGTATATAGTTCAATTGGTTAAGACATATTATTGACCAAACAGTCAAAATATATTCAAATCTCCATACACTTTCAAGCCTAATCAAAAAATAAAAAATAACAACAGTACACTCCAACCCAACTACAAAAACCCATCCTAACACACAAACTATACATAACCAACTTTATAGATTAAAATTTCAATGGGAAACTCTAAGAAAAATGCATGCTTTTATATAATTTCCCCTACATCCAACTCTCTTTCATTTTTACTCTTTGACTATAACTTTTTTGAAGAAAGAAGTAAAGAAAAGAGCATGTGAAATTTAATTATTCAAACATTATATAACTTATATGTGTGTGTGTGTGTGTAGGTCTAGATTTCTGAATTGATGAAATGGTTGAGAAAATTAAAGCAAAGAGAAGCATGCATGCACCTCTTTCCTAGTGCTTTAATTAACAAGCTTCATGTAACATTGACAAAGGGGGATGCTTTTCTTCCCCTTTGTAGAAATCCCACTTGTTTTTTTCCTTTAATATTGTACTTCTCTTTTCCTGGTACTGTCAGTCTTTTGTACTCTCCACACATTGTTTTTCATTCATTTTTTATCACCATACATAACATAACAACGCCCATAATCATCATTATTATTCAATACCCAAGTAGCAGCTTCAACAACTACCCATTATACTTCGGAGTAAACACTTTTGTTTTTAATGCTTATTATATTTTGAGATTGGAACTTTATCTCCCACAACTCAACTTCACAATCTTGACTTACTTCAATCATATTAGTCTACTAATTCAAACTTCCTCTTATAGACGGATCTTATTCATATTCATATTTACTTTCTCGGTCTCTCTACTTTTTTGGATGAATGATATGAGCTGATTTGGGAGTATGATTAAGGTGCTAAAAATGTGTAACTTAGTTGAAATATTCGCGTGCATCTATTAATCCGTCTTCGATTTTGTTAAAATATATATATATATATATATATATATATATATATATATATATATATATATATATATATTAACTTTCTCATCTATATATATTTTTTTGATTCTCTTGATTAACTTATTGGGTCTCTATATCTCAGGTTGTCACATATGCCAAGTTGAGCACAAATCTTGTAAGTTGGATCTAACATTGCAGTGAATAAATGAATAGACTATCCATATTTTCTCCACTTTGTTTGCATAGAGGACACTAGTTTGGATTTTAGAGAAATACTAGGAAGCCTCTTTTGTAAAATTTTCAGGTGTGCTGAAGCTCTTGTGAAGGATATAGTTCATATAACAAACTTGCATTTCTTTGGAATGGATGATTTCCCAACCGGAGAAAATATTGTCTATTGACGATCGGAAGGTCTCTTTGTTCAGGTTGATACAGAGCCTCTTTGATCGTGGAGACATGGAAGGTGAGCACAATATAATGGTTAATGTATTAATTCGATGCAAGTTTAAATCTTTGTCATTGATCTATATAGATGTAATTTTATTTAATTTGAGGGGGAGAAACACACACCCACATGTACAAAAATTAAAAGTTTATATCGTATTTAATCAAATTAAGCTTTTGAAGAATCTAATGATGACTATTTAACAATAGCAATTAGAAGAAAGTAAGGTTAATTGATTAATGTTAATCTCCACCCCCATATTGATGCATTTGGCAAGGGCATTATATATTTTAGAGTATAAAGATGTGAATTTCTAACTTCAATGGTAGGAATACATGTCAATTACGGATGAACTCTACACTCAAACTATTGCATGATTAGTTTTGATGCTTATATCATATTTTGACTAAACATTATCGGTTAGAGTTATTAATAATAGGTTATCTCCATTGGAAAACGATGTTGTACGTGGAATGCAACGGTGATGGACGATTTTGATTTGATATAAAACAAGAGTAGGAATAATTGCATATGTAGTTTTCCCAATGACCTAATTTCAATTGTGATAAACAAGAAAATGGTAAAAAAATCAAGTTAGGGTATGGGAGAAGGGAATTCAAAAGGGTGACCAAAAAAATGAAGAAATAAAACATGGGTCATAAAATAAAGAGTACCAAAACAAGGATGGATAATGGCCTTTCATCGATAGTTGTACACCTACTTTAGCCTCATGACCCTACCAAAATAAGGACCCTCAGAATGGAAATTTTTGCAGCTCAATATATGAAAAAGCTGCACAAAATATTATTTATTTATTTATTATTATGAATAATAAACTCAAGAAATAAAGATGATGAACAGGAAATTACATAGGATTCTAGTTTCAACTTGGAAGATATTCTTACATGGAGTGATCTTGAGTTTCTATTGCCATCTCTGTCGACAAATCTATAATTCTATCGCTATCTTTTGCGACAAATTTTTATTTCTAATGAAACCCATGTGTCCTTTCAAAGAATTGAATATTGGTATCTACACAGTAATATTAAAGACTTAATTATACGTTTGATATTGATAAAAATATAAATGTTCTAAGAAAATCTTATAAATATTATATATGAGATTTCTAGACTTCATTATACATTTGATATTGATAAAAATATAAATGTTCTAAGAAAATCTTATAAATATTATATATGAGATTTCTATTGATGTTGATAAAAATATATCTTGACTTTTTTTATGTTTCATTTTGATGTTTCTACCTACTTTGAAAATATCCATTAATCTTTTCTGTCTTTATTTATTTTTTTATTTTGAGGGAAACAATCCTTTTACGTCTTTATCGAATTTGAAAGATATTTGACTCTCACGTCTCCATTCTACTAAAGGATTTTTTTTTTTTTTTTTTTTAATCAATTGAACTCTTTTGGTTAATAAAAGAGAAATTGTTTTAAATTAGACCTATCAATATCTATCGCTAAAGTTATAGATGTCTATCTAAATGTCTATCACATATATAAAGTAAAATTTTATTATATTTGTAATTATTTTCAACAATTTTGTCATATTTTAAAGAACATATAGGTATGAAAAAGTTGTCAATGCCTGCATTGACTAATTGTTTCTAGGAAATACATATGCCCTTTTAGTCAGTAAATTTTGGATCTATTTTTCATTTGGTTTCTAGATTTTTCTTAATGTTACACTTTTGGTCTATAAGTTTTGAGTTTGATTACAATTTAGACCCTAAGTTCTAAAATATTACAATTTTACCCTTGAGGTTTGAGTTTTGTTTCAATTTTGGTCTCTAGGTTTCAAGATTTACACTTATAATCTTGATTTTTAGCGGAATACTCATTTGTAGTCTCTAGTGTTAATGTCAATTGATTAGTTTAAAAGAATAGAATAATTGTAATTAATTAAGTTTCACTCTTTATTATTATGATTAAAATTAATTTTAAATTTTTATTTCATAATTATTTTAAATTAATTAATAGACATTGATGTCAAATACTGAAAGTGAGTATTTAGTGAAAAATTGAGATCAATTAAAAGCGTAAACTTTCAAACATAGGGACAAAATTTAAACATATATAACTCAAACTTGAAGAATAAAATTACAACATTTTGAAACCTAAGGACTTCTCTCCTTAAAAAAAAAAGGAAGAAAGAAAGAAAGCAACCTAAAGACAAAAAGAAATCAAACCCAAAATTTAAGGACTAAAAGTGAAACATTTTGAAAACGTAGGGACCAAGTAAAAACTACACCAAAAACCTAGGAAAAAAAAAAAGATATTTTTCACTTTGTCTATAGGCTAAACTAAAACACCTCTCAACTTTGTATTTTGTTTAAAAAGTATCTCTAAATTTTTAAAAATTTCAAGTACTTTCCAAAAAAGATAAAAAAGAATACTATACATACAAAAATCATTAATACGTATAAAAAATACCCTTACACTTCCAAATGTTGAAGGTGAAACTTATCAAAGTCCTTGTAATTAATTTTTTTAATCAATTATTCAACGTAAAACTAATTTTGTTATAATTAAGAAGCAAACCTTATTGCCAAAATAAAATAAAATATGTACTTAGGGGATTCATATATACATATGTTCAATTGACTATAATAAAATACTTGAAAGTTTTAGGATCAATGGTAAAAAATTTATTGCCAAAATAGGATTTAAAACTATGGAAATGCAAATTGATATTCAAAATAAATTTACTTGTTTTTGTATATCTATACAAAGACATATTTTGAAGCAACTTTCCTTTGATACTTGACCCTTATTATCAATTATGGCTTCTCTCTTTGCACACCATCAAAAGCTCACTCTCTCTCTATATAAATGGATAGAGTGGGAATTCTCTTTATTGGATATTAATTTCATATTCTAAAATCTATTTCAAAGTAGTTTTATAGCTAAAATACAGGGTTCTAAGCTCAACCCATTAAAAACTGAAAAAAGAGATATTAAACCAAACTTTTTTTTTCTTTCATTTTTTTTTTTTTTATTTTTTTTTTTTTTATTTTTTTTTTTTTTATTTTTTTTTTTTTTATTTTTTTTTTTTTTATTTTTTTTTTTTTTATTTTTTTTTTTTTTATTTTTTTTTTTTTTTGGACTTCACCCAAATTGGTCAATTGGTCTGTGAGAGTCAGATTCCAAATGAATATACACTGTCATTAATTTTCTAAATCATCAATTTCAAATTTTACTAAGAGAATACTTTATCAACATGCCTATGTATATCAACATACCTATGTAAGTAAGAAACATAATGAAGATAAGGTTCGCTTATTTTTTCATCATTTATATTATAAATTTGTTACGAACTTTGTTCGAAACCGACCCTTTTACACCCTTAGCTAAAAGATGATCAATAATGCAAGCAATAATGTAAAAGGAGGAGAAGAGAATATACATTAGATATTGATGTGTGTGTGTATATATAAAACCTAAACTCCATAATTAACTTGAAATATTCTTCAAAAATGCCTGAGCTTCATCTTGAAAATAGTGAAGGAATCTTCCTATGAGACCATACCCAAGAAAGCTATCAAATTTTCCTCATATACATATATATAAAAATCTGTCTGTATTTGTATATATGTAAAAGTAAGAAAGTGAAAATTAGAAAAAGGGAAAAGGAAGAAGAGAGGGTTTCCATGAGTAAACAGAAGGTGTTTCCAGCCAATTTAGAGGGGTCACTTTTCAGAGAACCTTTTATGGGGAACCCATTTCTTAACTTTTTCCCATACATGAAGAAATGGATGGGTAATGGACTCTGAAAGTGAACCCTAAAACACTATCTCTCAATAATTTCATTTTTTCCCCCTAATTTCTTTAAATTATTATTGCTTTTTCTTCTAATTAGATAATTAAGTCATTGATTAACCCTCTTTAATTTCACACCAAGAAAATAGTAATATGAAAATTTTCAATCTACTTTTCAGCTTTAAATACTCCTTCTTCTAAACCTAACCCCACACAGGTTCTTCCACCATATATCCTTTCTTCCACTCTCTTCACTAAAATCTAATCTTCCTTTTTTCTTATCTCACCAAGGTTTGTTTTCTTCAAAACCTTAAAACCCCATCTTCAAAGTTTGAAACTTTATATCATTTTTTTGATAGATCTAGTGATAAAAATCAAAACCCATCTTTTAGTTTTTTTAATTTTAATTTTAATTTTATTTTATTTTATTTTTATTTTTTTGGGGGGGGGGGGGGGGGGGATTTAGATTTCAGCCACGGAGTTCCCAAATCAAGCTGGAGAAGGATCTGCCTCTTCCCAAAAAAAAATGGGAAGAGGTAAGATTGAAATAAAAAGAATTGAAAATACTACAAATCGTCAAGTTACCTTTTGCAAGAGAAGAAATGGATTGCTCAAAAAAGCTTATGAATTGTCTGTTCTTTGTGATGCTGAAGTTGCCCTCATCGTCTTCTCTACTCGTGGCCGTCTCTATGAATATGCAAATAATAGGTAACCATAGTTATTAATTAATAAATTAATTTCCTCTTTTCAAATTCTTTTTCTTCCTCTTCTTCCTCATCAACTTTATAATTTATCGTTTCTTTGAAAGAAGGGAATTTTCTTTTTACAAGAAATTAATTATTATTTTTAATCTAAGAGGAGAGAGGGGGGAGTAAATGAAAATTCAATGGGGTAATTGAATTATTTTCCATTTTGTTTGATAAAGTTTGAGATCCTTTTCCTCCAATTCTTAGCTACCTGTTTATACAGATCTATGATTAATTGAATGGCTATGAAGTGGAGTAGTTGGCACAAACTTAAAGCTTAGGGTTTTACTAAGGGATTCCATGTTTTAATTCTCTCTCTGCTTTTTTTTCTTTTCTTTTCTTTTTTTTTTTTTTTTTTTTTTTTTGAAGAAATTAATGAATTCTTTTAGGGTTTTGTTTTTTTTTTTTTTTTTTTTTTTTTGAAGAAATTAATGAATTCTTTTAGGGTTTTGTTTTTTTTATTTTTTTATTTTTAGTTTTTGGTTACAAATGTCATCCATCTATAAGTTCGTCAGCCTAAGCTGTCTGTGACAGATGATGATGGTGTCATTGGCCTGATTATTTCCATTTTTTGACTCTTCTTTCATTACTTTTAATGTTGGTACTGAACTGACCTTAGAAAAATTATAAATTTTTGCAAAGGGGTTGGTTAGACATGGTTCGATTTTAGTCATTATATTCATGTTTATTGAACATTTGAACATTCAACCTTAAGAACCTTAAGAAGAGAAAGTAAAATTGAATTAGATATGGAGAAATTTTTTAAAGAAGTTGATTTAGGTCAAATTTTTTGCATTATAATTTTGTTTTATGTGGTTTAATTTCTTGTTTTGGATAGACGCCTAATTTTTTATACACATTATTTTAAGTGAATTTTCATGAATTTTTATTTTATTTTATTTTATTTTAAGTGAATTTTCATGAAACTTTTGGCTTAATACATAGCTTGTGGTTTATTAATTGAACAAGTTCTCTCTTCTAATTTGATAATAATCTTATCTTTGCTTTCAATTTTAGAGGACGAGTAAAAATTTTCTTTTCGTATTTACTGTGTTATGAAAAAGACTTTGAAACATTAGTCAAAATATTAAAACTAAATTAAAGACTTAATTTCCAGAATTTGTTTCTAAATAAAATATTTTGGTTTTTGTTTCTAGAAAATAAAGTATTTTAATTATTTTCAGGAAAACCAAAATATAAAATGGTAATCAAATTGATAAATAACTTCTTAATTATAAATTTTTGTTTTATTAAAGCCTTTTTATCGAATGGTAGTCAATCTAAATATAGTTTAATTAGTTAAAACATATATATTCTTAATCAAAATGTTAGAGTTTTGAATTTTTACTTCACATGTTTATTAAGAAAAACATTGAAAATACAAAAAATAAAAAAATAAACTAAACAAAACTAAAAACCAAAAGTATACATTACAATAATTTTTAAAATTATAATTTTCTACCATTTGTCCATTTTTCTTTGGGAGGTTTTCAAATATAGCAGAATGGGCCAAACTATTATAAATATATAAAATTTTCAATTAGAGATAGACCGCGATAGACTAAGCGATGAGCTCGATAGATTTCTATCACTCAAGGAATAGGAATTTATTGCTGACAGACAGTAAAATTTTTATATATTTGTAAATAGTTTGATATTTTTTTATTTATAATAATTTTTATTTTTCGTTTGTACAAGCGTGTAATACTAAATGGAAAAATGTTATGATTGTTTCCTTAAAAATTGCTACTTGTTTAGGAATTTTACAATTAATTTCTTATAAGTACTTTTCAGTTTTTGCAACTTATTTTATAGTAGAAATTAATGAATAAATTTGCCACCTAACTGGTCAAACTATTACCAAACAGATTAAAATTTTCTTTTAAACAACTTAAGAATGATTGAAAGGTAATTTAGATTAACAATGTTAGTACCATATATATTCATAGATATATTATTTTTGCAATATTGAAGAACCGTGCGGCCCTCTAACTTTTATTTGTAGCATAGAAATAGAAAAAGTTGATAAATAGCTTCCTAATGCTAATATTTTCAAATTTCATCACTTTCAAACCCTTTCTCTCTCTCTCTCTAGGAATTTAGCTTCAGTCAACTCAGAAGTGATATTTCATTAATCAAATCCGACAAGAAAATGTTGTATGCCACCATTAAAAAAAAGTTTTTTTTTTTTTTTTGTTTTTTTTGGTGGGATGGGATGAGTAAAAAGAAAGAAAGTGGGGAAAATTGAAAAATCCCATTTGAAAATATATTGATTTTAGGATTATGAAACTTGAAAGTAAAAGGGAGAGATAAAAGGGTCAGTATGTAATTCATTTTCTTTTGCAATGGAAGAGAGAATCATTCCATTTCTATGAAACTTTGATCCTTTCCCCCTTTACACTAAATTAGGCCTTTAAAAAAAAAATGGTTTTTGAAAGCCACAACAACCTTACCACACCTATTTCTAATAACTTTCTTTGATAGAGAAAAAATAGCCCTAAGTTCCCAAAATGTAAGATCTTTAATGGCAATTAGAGTGTAGATTCAACATTTTAAGCTTGGAGTTATGTAAGAGTATTTAGGAAGCTTATATTTAAGAAAATTGTGTTTAAAGTATAGATTTGAAAAGGTATATGTTTAGAAAACTCATATGGTTGGAGAAATTATTCGAGAATGTTGGAACAATGTGATGTGATTGGTGATTGTATACCATTAGATCAGGATAAATTATTCAATGTGATTGCCTCAATTAATAACTGTTAGGTAATGTGGAATATTAAAAAAAACATGCATATTTTCTAGTAACTACTAGTTATAACTTGTCAAAGTGAGCTGAGTTCAATTGACATATAGATATATTAACAATCAAGAAATTTGTGGTTCAAATCTCCTCACCTTTTACTGTACTAAAAAAACTACTAGTTATAAATTTGAGGTATTTCTCTCTCATACATTCAAAGGTTAAAAAAAACTACCATCCAAATTGTGACAACAAACTTAATTATTAAATGTCAAAATGAGCATAGCTCAATGATATTGACATATGCTCCGTTCCTAGAGGTCGAGGTTCAATCCTCCACCCTACAATTGTTGTACTAAAAAAAAATTTGAATTACTAAATAATTTCTTGTGGTATAGAGATCAGAATGTGATAGAGAAATGACTAGAGGAGACGGTCATGATGTGACTAATAATTCTACACCATTGAATATATATGTGAGAAGTTATATGCCAATATAGAGAAAGTATAGAGAGAAGGGAAGTGAATGAGGAAGAAATAAGAATGGAGTGTGGGAAGCCATTTTTGAGAAAGAAAAGAGAAGAGTAATGTGGATTTAGGTTTAGGGTTAGTTATTTTATCCAATGTACAAAAGGGAAAATGGGAGTATGATAATAGAAAAATGAAAAGAAAATAATATAATATAGCAGTAAAGTAAATGGATAAAATTCTGTGGGATCTTCTGACTTCCAATCACCCTCGACGAAATTAAGGTATCACACGCCACCACCCACTTTCTTGGAATCCCTCCCTTTTTTCCCTTAATCCATTGGTTCTTGGGTGTGTTTCTCTTCATTATATATATTTATAAGGTAAAATATTTTTGTAAAAATAACATATTGTGTAATATTCTGAGTTATTACTTATAAACATTGGGACTCATCTCTTAATAAATAATACTTATTTAGGTACATTTTGGACTCTATCTATCTTTTTTATAGTTTAATATAGTCCAAACACGTAATTAAAAAAAAAATTTAATATTTAAGAGAAAAAAATATATATTTATCACATGAAAAACTGTAATTGAATAATTAGGTGAGCTGGAAAAGATGGGTATAGCTCGAGAAGTAGTTTATATCTTTTTTCTTTTATTACGATAGAGAGTGGGGGATTCGAACCATAGACCGCTTCATATATTATATGCCAGTTGAGATATACTTACTTCGATGAACATATAGGATTAAAAATGTGGAATGTGAAACGTTTAATATATATATTATATGAGTTTGTGAAAGGATTAAGTTTGAAATGAATAAAATTTTGGCAGTGTTAGAGGAACAATTGAGAGGTACAAGAAAGCATTTGCTGACTCTTCCAATTCCGGATTGTCAGTTGCGGAAGCTAATGTACAGGTAATAACAATTTTATTTTCCTTAATATATATAATTAAGATTGTGGTATTTTGTTTTATAATCATTTAATTTTCGAAAATAATATATTTACCTTTCCTAACTAAATATTTACGCACCGTTTTAACTATTTGAATTTTTTGTTTTTAGACCTAATCTCTAGAATGAATTTCTTCCTTTCTCAACAAACATACATGTGAATTCTTACTCATAAATATATAATTTTTAAATTTTTTTAATAAGTTGATTACATAATACAAAGAAACTCATAGGTATAATAATGATTATAAGCTTAATTTTTCTGGAAAACTAAATGGTTATCAAGTTGGACTTAAAAACTTGTTCTTGAAATTTAGGTTGTTTTCTCCAATTTCTTTTACAGAATTTCACATTTTCTTAAGAAACCTTTGAATTTGTGGTAAAAATCCAAATAAATCGTTAAAATTTAGCTTAGTTTTTGAAAACATTCATAGAAATGGACTAAAAATACTAATAAGTAATACCTGTGTTTATAAATTAAACTCTTGTAAGTTCATATTCACAAGAAAATTAAAACGACAAATTTTAAATTGTGTGATTTTCACATTTATGAAAGAAACATTTCAATTTTTCATCAAATTTCAAGAAAAGATCCTAAAAATTACTTTTTCTTCTTTTAGTTTTCAAAATTATTTTATAAAATTGGTAGAAAGTGAGTAAAAAAGAAAAGTTTAGAGGTAAAATTAGTGTTTAGAAGCCTCATTTTCAAAAGTAAAAAAATTAAGGTTTCGTTAGATATATGTTTGTTTCTTCTTAAAACAAATGATTGTCCAACGGGCCTAATAAAACCATATGATTATCAAATGGGCGTTAAAGTTTTTGAATCCAAAATAAAATAAAATATGAAATCTTGGGCTGATAAAGATGCTGGATATTTATATGTTATTTTGTTATGTTAATGTGCATTAGTAATTTATTGTTCTGACCCAAAATGAAACATTCCAGTTTTACCAACAAGAAGCCTCCAAGCTGAAGAGACAGATTAGGGAAATTCAGAACTCAAACAGGTTGGTGTTAATTCAAGAAGTTCTAAACACACAAACTTACATTAAAAAAAAAAAAAAAAAAAAGTTGAAAATTGAAAAAGCACTTAAATTTGCTATAAATTTACCTTCCTCAGGCATATTCTGGGAGAAGCACTCAGCTCATTGTCATTAAAGGACCTCAAAAGTCTGGAGGGCAGATTGGAGAGAGGAATCAGCAAAGTTAGGGCCAAAAAGGTCTCTCCCTATCTACTTAAAATGCTTTTCGTGTTAAAGTCAAATGTCTCACGTTCGAATCCCTTAATATTATTTCCTCTCTTTTCAACTCCTAATCCAATTCAAATAACTAAATTCCACCAGAATCTATTGTAGCTCTGACTCGTTTTTGTATCAAAGTAAGGAAGTTATGTGTTTGACTGTATTAAAGTAGTATTGATGTTATACTCCCATTGACTATTTATGCTTTTGAGTTCAATAATAGTGATTTAGAGTCTATTGGGTATCTTATCTAGATCTATCTTTTGTTCGATGAGTTTATTTTATATATATATATATAGCATTTAGATTGGAAGGCTTTTCTTTAACTTCCTTTTATTCCTTGGTTTCTTCTTTAGCTCTTGGTTCAGACTCTCTTGTGCTTTTTTTTTTTCTTTTTGGCAATGCATCGCTTTTGGTTTTCGGATACATGATGGAGGTGCTACAAATGTATCAACTTAGTTGTGATGTTTCAGTGCACCTCCTGACCCTTCTACCATTTGTCCATTGTTAAAAAAGATATAGCATTTAGACTGTTATTGGATTATGTGAGGCATAAATGTACAACTTTCAAACACATGTATTTTCAAATCACGAATGTGTATTTTAGTCAACGAATGGATGAAATACAACTCTATTTTTCTTTACATCTTTTAGTTTCAAATTTCTTGTTATCAAATAAATATTGAACTGGTCGTTTTCATTATGTGCAGAACGAAACCTTGTGTGCAGAGATGGAATTCATGCAAAAACGGGTACGTATAATTCACAAAGTGAAAAAATATATATAAAATACCGTGGTTTCGATCACGCCCATAATCTCTCACTTGTAAATCATAATTTAAGCAACCCCATTTCGGTCTGCAGGAAATGGAGCTTCAGAACCACAACAACTATCTGCGAGCACAGGTCAAATTCTCACCTTTTATACAAAATACCCCGTTTTAACTTTGAGTTTATTTCAATTATGTCCTTCAATTTTTTATTTTTATTCTTCAACTTTGAAAATTGTTCCAAAATATATTTTTGAGAGTTTTTTTTTTTTTTTCTAGAAGTTTGATGCAATAGTTAATTAATTAATGTGTGAAATTGAAAGACCTTCGTAGTATTTATTTACAACGTCATTCACGAAAATTAACATGACACGTAATGTGTTTAAATTGATTATGTAACCAATTTTAACCATTACCATTTTAAGATGATATAAATGCTAATAACAACAGTCAACAATGTTAAATCTTCTAGAATTAAAATTGTAAAATAATACCATAGGCTTTTTAATTTTTACCCAAGCATCAACTATCACATTAGTTTCCATCCTTTATTTCAATAGGAAAAAAAAAAAAAAATCATTACCATCATTTAAGAATAATTTCAAAGTTTAAAGTGTCGTAATTTATGCCCTTATCAAATTTGTCAATTTAGGACTACAATGGGAGCAAAATATGTAACACATCAAGTCCAGGATTCGAAATTTTAGATTCGATGGTTTTGACATTCCCTTGCAACCTAGGGAATGGAGGGGCCATTAGATGTTGAATTCAAATTCTGAATCTTGGGCATGAGACGTTACAAAACAATATTTTCATATTTTCATAAATAAAAGCATAAAGTGAGGTTGTAAAATTCAAAGTCTAGAGATATTTTGTATAATTTAACCCAAACAATAAAAAACTTACGATATGTTTTTGTCGGTTTATATAGATTGCTGAACACGAAAGAATACAACAACAGCAGCAACAACAAACGAACATGATGCAAAGGGCAACATATGAGAGTGTGGGAGGGCAATACGATGAGAATAGAAGTTATGGGGCTGTGGGACTTATGGATTCAGACACTCATTACGCCCATCAAGACCATCTCACTGCCCTTCAGCTTGTTTAAATTTTATAACCCCAAAAGAAAAATGAAAAAAAAAAAAAAAAAAAAAAAGAAAAAGAAAAAAAAAAAAAAAAAAAAAAAGAAAAAGAAAAAAAAAAAAAAAAAAAAAAAGAAAAAGAAAAAAAAAAAAAAAAAAAAAAAGAAAAAGAAAAAAAAAAAAAAAAAAAAAAAGAAAAAGAAAAAAAAAAAAAAAAAAAAAAAGAAAAAGAAAAAAAAAAAAAAAAAAAAAAAGAAAAAGAAAAAAAAAAAAAAAAAAAAAAAGAAAGGAAGAAGAAAGAAAGAAAGAAAGAAAGCTGCCCTTTTTTCATCATCATCATTATTATTATTATTATTATTTCCAATCTGCAATGACCCAGGATGTCAAATAATACTGCCTTTTGAAGCTCTCTGCTTAAGGCTGAGATAATTCTCATGCTATTTATTTTTGTGTAGTGTTGTTATGGTACAATCAAAATGACTCAACATAGACTCCTTTAATTATATATATATATATATATATATTGGAAAAAGAAAAAGATGTTTTTTTTTTTTTTTTTCATCATTCTCAACTTAGCTTAATTTGCCCCCATTAATTATTAGGAAACCTTTGAACAATATAGAACAGACAATGATATATATATATATATATATATTTTTTTTTTCTTTTGTAATAGATATATGTTTTTGGTGATATATGTTGATCTTTGTTCGTTTTGGGGATGTCCTTTGGAATTTGTATTGTGGTTTGTTCCTTTTAAACAACTAGTTTACACTAATTTAGGCTTAGTTCATGGCAAAATCTAGTCAAGAGAAACTTACTTGATTCTCATATATTGTCAAGAGTGAATTTGTATTTTGGAGAAAAGGTCCCTTGCAATTCAATCATAATTACACAACGGCTTGGTTCTGGCACAAAGGTCAAAACAAGTTGTTAAAGAAGAATATGAATTTATTACACCTCATGTATAGCTGTCATGCTCTATATACAGGGAAGCTAAACCTAGGATTTCCTTTGTCCTCTTATGAAAGAGTTCCAAAAAACTAGATCGAGCCACAAAAGAGTGCTAGATAGGGGTCTAATGAGAATAGGTCTAAAAGAGTGGGGCAAATTGGCCACCGAGGTCGAGGCAAGTCAATTGGGTCAGGTTGGCCGAATTGCTTTCCCCTCTCTTCTTTAGCATCTATCCAAAGGAGAGGGAGTTTGCCTCAACCACCGGGGCCAAGGCAGGCCAATAAGGTTGAGCAACGCAATTACTTCACCCAACACTTCATTGGCATTTCTCTAGGTTTTTTTTTTTTTTTTGGATGAGACAACTTTCCTAGTTTTACCCTTAGATAACATGCTCCATTTGATAACTATTTAATTTTACACTATTGATTTTCGAAATTAAGTTTATAAACCCTATTTTTGCTCATAAATTTTCACATTTTATTATCTACTTTCTATCCATGCTTACAAAAATTAAGCCAAATTTTAAAAATTAAAAAAATGTAATTTCTAAAAACTTATTTTTGTTTTAAGAACTTGACTAAGAGTTTAAGTGTTTTTTTTTTTTTTAAAATGTAAAACTATAATTAAAAATGGAGAGAAAATAATATATAAAATCGAAAACTAAAAATGAAATCATTACAAAACAGAGTTTTTAGTGTATGCATTATGAAAAATGGTTTTTAGGGTTGTAGTTAGGGAAATCAAGAAATTCATATAAGATATCAGCCTGTCCAAGTGTTTGATATATCATATAATCAAATCACTATTCAGCTGAAATAATTTCATGTGTATGCCATATTGGTGCTTTTTTAATGAGATTGACAAGACTAAATAGAATTGAAAGAAGGATTATCTAACCGAGAATGCCATGAGTCACACACAATGTAATAATAAGATCAATAACAAGAATGCCAAAAAATTTTGCAATCTAGTGAATTATCATGTGATGCTTGTTTCAAGGCAAATAAATAATTAAACCATCACCAGCTATAGTGGGAATTGAATCACCTGCTTTTTTAGAACGAATTCATGGTGATATATGTGGGCCTATTAACCCACCAAACGGACCATTTAGATATTTTATAGTATTAATAGAGTTACACATGTGCTTATTATAAAGTTGAAACCTTGCATTTGCAAGATTACTTGCTCAAATAATTAAGTTAAGAGCATAATTTCCTGATTATTCAATTAAGACCATTCATCTTGATAATGCTGGTAAATTTACATCCAAAGTTTTTGATAATTATTGTATGTCAATTGGGATAAATGTTGAACATCATGAAGTCATGTTCATACACAAAATGGTTCATCAGAATCATTTATAAAATGTTTGCAATTAATTGCTAGACCATTACTTATGAGAGCTAAACTTCCTACATACATGACATGCTATTTTGCACGCATTAAGCCAGTAGCTTATCATAAATACTCTCTATGACAATCAACTTATAGTCAGGAGCAAAATATTTCTTATCTGATAATTTTTGGATGTGCAGTATATGTTCTCTACCATAACATACTAATATGAGTCATCAAAGGAGATTAGGAATATAATTTATTGGATGTTGAAAACACACACATTAGTGAGAAAAGAAAAGAAAGAATTGGAGAAATTTGAGAGATTTTAATTTTTCATAAAATTCTATTTTCATTTATTTTCATTTATTTTATTTATTTTAATATTATAATTTTTTGGTATTCGCATTCTTGTTTTTCATCATTTTACTCATCAATTTTACAACAGAAATAGAGTTTTCAGGCTCTCCAAAACTCAGTTTTGGGGTTAATACCTTTAAAAAGTATTAACTAAAAAGTGAAGTATTAACCAGTGTTTAGAGCTAACTCGTGTGTATCTGAATTCTGGACTAATCTCACAAGATCAAAATCACACGATTCTGCGACATTTGATTGACAAGAAATTCATGAGCTTTTAAATATAGATAGATAGGACCACCACTAAGTTTAGAATTGTTCTTTAGAAGTTCTTTTACGTTTGAACATATCTCGACGTTATCTGGCTAACTCACGGCATTTCATGATGTCTTGTCTAATCAATCTTTAGTGCATAAAGTAATTCAAAATCCTTGCTCAAACCAACAGAAAAACCATTAAGGGTGGTCCTTTTCATTTTGCCAATACCCAAAAAAAGATCTCAAATATCAAGTTGTATACAATATACAATCTAAAATGCTCAAACGGCTTTACCACACCAATAAAACAACAATAAAAACAAAATTTGCAAGGTTGTTTCCCAATACCCCAACTCATTGCTTTCATTCTTTATTTATATAGTGCGCCATTAGATAATGGCTATCAATTTCGTCTCTCAAAACATTATAAACTTCTTTGGAATTACTTTCTACGTGCTTTGGGAAAAGAAAAGTCGTTTCAAACATGTCATGTCATACATATACAGTCACCAACAATTTTCATAACGACATTACTCAAAGTTAATACAAACAATATTCAGCTAAAATAAGATATATTTTGATTAAGATTATAAAATTGATATACAAAGTTGTAGATAGTTACATCCATGATCATATATAATATATATCCTCAAGGTTGTAAGACTGATCTGATTGTATTGTGTAATATTGCATAGGCTAATGGCTACCTTCATCTATTACCTAGTAATAGTATGGACATAATATTAACCAATATTTCATATTTTTGTAGAGATTAATCTGAGCAGAGACTGAAGGCAAAACCTTCTTCCCTCTTATCTCAGACTATATCTTCTTCATTTGGTATTCTAGTCCCAAAATGAATAATTTAGTGCTAGAGTGAGACAACTTCGTTTTCCTCACTCCATTATTCTACATCTTTTAATAAACTTGTTTGAGAAATTTACATGTTTATTCCATATGTTTCGTACCTCTGGTGACCCGATCTCGAGCCATGGCTTTGCCGGGCCGCTGAAATGTACGACCACAGCATCTTCGAGGAACTCTGTGGTGAAAGTTTTTGGAGGTCTTTCACCTAATCCACCTACATGCCATGATGGATCAATGGGATATATCTGACCCTCAAAAGCCATCAAGGATGGAGCAAATTCCCCTGGAAGCCACAATGCCAATCCGGAATTGAGATTCTGTAAAAAATAATAGAAGTATTTATCAAGGCTGAACTAAAATTCTCGTTCCATTTGGAATTTAGTATAATAAGAGTGGGAACTAACATGTTTCAGCCACTGGTGATATGTGGATGTGATGTTGGTTTTTCTCCAAGCTTCGAGATCGAAAATGTTCATGCCATAGAGCCATGCGCAGCGATCAGGGTCAAAGTTGGAAGATATCAAAGGATGGGAGAAATTTAGGTAGTGGCTGTATTTCCTTCCTGAACAACAACCATCTCCACACCAAGAATCAAGGACAGCACCAACAACATTCCCACCAAGGTCCATGTCCCACAGGGAGGATATATCATGTTGTACCACAATGTCGTCGTCCAGGAACACGATCTTATTGAGATCTGGAAACAGCTGAATGAGACATATTTGTAGCTTTAAATCAAGGGGTGGACAAATCATAGGTAGAAAGTTCAGTTCGGTTCAGTTTATCCAAATCCCTAATACTTTTGGTCTATTCGGAATGACTTTTTAAGTGCTTAAAAATCAGTTTTGTAAGGATAAATTCTAAATCACATCTATAAACTTTGCCCCCTGTTGAAAAAATACTCTTATTCTTTCAAAAGTTGCAATATTATCTTTGATGATCTCTCACAAATACCTCAAAACTACCCTTGGAGTAGAAGTATGTTAGAGTTTTGGATGGAATTTGGGACTTGAAATGGGTGAGGCAGATGACCTAAAACAGCAGTGTGGCAGGGTTTGTCACAACTTCTGTTCCAAGTCACCACCACACTATGTCAGTCACAACTCCTGTCCAACATTCTAATGGACTTCCACTCCAAGAGTGGTTTTGAAAGAATATGGTTTTTCAAACAAAAGACAAAGTTTAAAGGTATTTTTTGTAATTTAGCTTTTTTTTTTTAAAATATTTAGAAAGTCATTTCAATTCAACCCCTTATAGGGTTCTAGTGTGATGAGATAACCAGAATGATTACCTCGGGAACATAAATGCGGAGGTGATTCAAGAGGGAGAGACTGCTGGGGCTAAGAACATCCAATTTTCTTTCATCTTCATCAAAGTCAAAGTTACCTCCTTTAAATTCATTATAGTAACGCTTCCAGATCAAGCGATGAATCTCTAACATATCTTTAACTCTACTGTTGACCTCCTCAGACCAGTCAAATTGATGCAGTCCCTTAACTTCCACCACAACCGAATCATCAACCGAATTGGTTGCGAACCAGGCATGCATCGGCGTGTATGTTTTCTTGTCAGTGACAATGTGAAAGACCAATTTATGAGGGTCAACCGAATTCCGAATAGCAGAAGAGACGACAACAGAGGCAGCAAGAACATTATCCGTTAAGAGAACAACGTGATGAAATAAGGGGTCAGTAAGGCGAGAAACATACTCGGGCTGTGGTAAACGAGCTCGAGCTTTGGCATTTACAGCATACTCTTGAGCAAGTTTGAGAGAAAGACAATGTAGGCCCTTTGGAATACCATGTGAAGCTAAATACCAATACACAGATTCACGATTTCTAGCAGATTTGACCTTTTGTTCCATAGTGTGTAGCTGCCATGGAAGATATAGAAAAGGAAATGAATAAAGTTCGGATAAATTTCATTAGATTTCATTGAGTATTACCATAGCTTTAGTCTTTAATGCAAAGGCCTTCATGTCTTGTCGTTTAGAGATCATATCTTTGACAAGCTCGTTGAAGGATGCCACTCCATCTTCGATCCCCACAGATCCACTTTCTTTTGAATCCACAATTGCTCTTGACAATTCCTCGCTCAGTCTCTGTCATTCATTATCACAGCAAAAACAAATCCAAAATACACTGTCACTTCTCTGTTCTTGTACCTCTACAACCTCTAATCTGTTATTGCTAAAGTACAATTTCATTAATTTAAGTCCCATTTGATAATTTTGAAAATTGTACTTGTTTTCTAGTAACTTTTGTCTTTCAAAAACTATAGCCCCATTTGTGATACAAATTTACTTTAGTTTATTGAAATACAGTGCTAAAACATAGGCAGTCACTTATCTTGCTTGTACCTACTTCTTTTAGTTTTCAAAATTTTGCTTGAATTTTGAAAATATTCTCAAAAGTATATAATAAAACAAGAAAAATAAATGATAGGAAAAGATTAAAAGTAGTGTTTATAACAGACAAAATTTTATTGGATTATGTTGGGAACACATGACAGATTTTTATTCTATCGTATTCAACAAAAAAGACATATATCAAGATAAATAATTTTGAAATGCTCCTTAGATTTGTTTAAGGATCTCAAAGAGCTGTATGAATGGAACATTGATGATTATGATTATGATTATGTAACCATTGGAGTAGAGTTGATATTTGGGTGGAATTTGTGGCTATTTTTAATTGGAACAAGAAAGCAAAAATAAAATTCACTAATTTGGGTTTCTTTTGTTTAGTTATTTATTAATATATCTTTGGATGTAGCTTATTAATGGCTGAACCCATTATTTTCCTCAATATTTATAGACCATCATAGTCAGAGCGACGTGGGATCAAAGATAATCAAACAGAGGGTTGAGGAAATATGAATAGAAGACAATAATTGTGTGCATTATATTTTTCTTTACTTTTTTGGCTAATTGAATAATTATTTATTTTTTCCAATTTCAAGTGGACCAAAATAAAATGATTGCTAGCCAGTAGCCGCATGTCTCAAAAGCTGCCTAGTGGAAGAAAAATTCATTTCCATTGTTTTATGACCAAAATGCCATCTCATCTTTCTAAATAGAATTTTAAATAAAATAAAGTAAATCGGGTAAATAATTTAATATATATATATATATATATATATATATATAATTTAGAGTATAATAAAATCCGAATTAAGAAAATGATGGGCTTGGATTTACGAAGGTTAGTCGGTCACTGTCGAGTCAACGCAATCTCCATATTTCGTATTTACTATTTCGGACGGAAGGCTTTCAAAGTTTTAGCATTTTCTTAAATCATTTTATGACAAGGGATTTTTTTTTTTTTTTTTTTAATTTTTTAAATTTTTTTTTTTAAAATAAAAAAAAAACCAAAGAAGAAAAAAAAAAAAAAAGCAAGCAAACTCCAAAGTAAAACCACCCTACTGTTTGTGTTTGGGTGTCATTAAAATCTTTCTATATATAAAGATTTACGTTTCTCCAACTACTTTATACTCTTTCCTATAAACCGTAAATATGCATTTATGGTACTATGAGGTTATTTATTTATATAATAAAAAGTAAAAAAAAAAACTATTTTTAATTATAGTAAAATATGCCAAAATATTTGTGATAGACTACTATCATTTATCATTATCTATTAGTGATAGACAATAAAATGTAAGTAATATATTACTTACATATTGCTATATTTAAAAATATTTTGTTTTTTTTTTCTTTTTAAATTTTTTTCTTTAAATTTTTTTTTTTAAAATAAAAAAAAAACCAAAGAAGAAAAAAAAAAAAAAAGCAAGCAAACTCCAAAGTAAAACCACCCTACTGTTTGTGTTTGGGTGTCATTAAAATCTTTCTATATATAAAGATTTACGTTTCTCCAACTACTTTATACTCTTTCCTATAAACCGTAAATATGCATTTATGGTACTATGAGGTTATTTATTTATATAATAAAAAGTAAAAAAAAAAACTATTTTTAATTATAGTAAAATATGCCAAAATATTTGTGATAGACTACTATCATTTATCATTATCTATTAGTGATAGACAATAAAATGTAAGTAATATATTACTTACATATTGCTATATTTAAAAATATTTTGTTTTTTTTTTCTTTTTAAATTTTTTTCTTTAAATTTTTTTTTTTAAAATAAAAAAAAAACCAAAGAAGAAAAAAAAAAAAAAAGCAAGCAAACTCCAAAGTAAAACCACCCTACTGTTTGTGTTTGGGTGTCATTAAAATCTTTCTATATATAAAGATTTACGTTTCTCCAACTACTTTATACTCTTTCCTATAAACCGTAAATATGCATTTATGGTACTATGAGGTTATTTATTTATATAATAAAAAGTAAAAAAAAAAACTATTTTTAATTATAGTAAAATATGCCAAAATATTTGTGATAGACTACTATCATTTATCATTATCTATTAGTGATAGACAATAAAATGTAAGTAATATATTACTTACATATTGCTATATTTAAAAATATTTTGTCATTTAAAATAATTACCTAAAAAATTTAAATAATAATAAATTTTATTTTTAAGGAAATTAAATAATTATATAGTTAAAAAAAAAAAAAATTCAAAGGTAAAAATTTAAAATATTAAAACTGAAACAAGAAATGAAAATCTAAACTCAAAACATACCTAAGGAGGAAAAAAAAAAAAAAACATTTTGAAATTAAACACAAAATAGAAGAATTGAAGTTGTAGAGAGAAAAGTTATAGTAATGAACTTCATAACATTCTGAAATCTGACATCCAAATAAAAATGAAACCTAGAACTTAAAAGTGCATTTTTCGGGGAAAACCAAAAAAACAAGAATTGAGTAATAGCAATAGCAATAGCTAAATCCTTAATTCAAGAAAAGAAAAGTTGGAAATTAAAAAGGCGGATTTGTGAGTTTTGGGGAAAAGGGGAAGAAGAACTAACCAAAGAGGCGACGTGATTTCCGGGGAAAAGCGTCCATCCAGAGCAATCTGCAAAAAGAAGAAGGAAATGAAGAAATTTAGAGAGAAGATTGAGAAATTGAAAGAAGGAGAGGAGAGGAAGATAATTACGGAGAGAGGAAGAACAAGCAGCGGCGGATTCGAGGAGCAAGAAGGCGAATCGAAGGAAAAGGAAAGGGAGAAGAATAGCGAGAGTTAGGAAGAAGGGGAAAACAGAGCGAGTGGAGAATCTACGAAGAGACGCCGTGGAGGAGGCCGGAGAAGGCTTGAGAGCGGCGGAGTTGGAGTTGGAGTTGGAGTTGGAAATAGTGAGTCTCTTAATGCCGGTGGTGGAGATATAGAATTTCATGGTGATGAAGAAGAAGAAGAAGGAAAATATTGAATGGATTCCATTCAAGAGAAATGGAAGTGAGGGAAGAAAGGAAAATAAAGGGGGGAAATGGAATAGGGATAATAAAATGAAAACAAGAATGAAGCACTCAGGTTTTTACATACAGTCACGGGTTCATACTCTGCCCAACTGCCCTTTTATGTCTTTTCCTTTTCCCTTTTTTCTCCATCCATTATTATTATTGTCGTCTATTTTAGTCTATAGTTTTAATAATCATCTAAATTAATTTAAAACGCTTTTTCTGCTTACTAATTATTGTATCTTCCGTTTAAAAATGTTGCACTTTTCATTTTGTTTTTTTTTTCTTTTATTAAATATTTATTTTATCTTTACCGTTTATCTCACTTGTTTAATTATGAAGTGAATTTAGACCAAATTGATACAAACCTAAAACTTCAAGAAGATAAGATTGCAACATTTTAAAATTTATTGATTAAATTGAAATCAAAATCAAAACTTAAGGATTAGTATAAACACCTTTTAAAATTAAAATTAATAAACAAATAAAAACTGTTCTTGAAATCTAGAGACCCAAAAGATAATTTTTGTTGGACAACCTGGGTTACATCTCAATGATAATAAGAATAGTAACTTGTGAATTAGATGGATTTCAAAGCAATGGGAAGAGTAATTTATCTATTTTATTAAGATTAAGGGCATGCTTGGGAGTAATTTTAGAATTGTTAGAATCACTTATGTCATTTTCATATTCACTTAGAAAATATGTTTTTAATCATTCAAATTGTTTTGGCGTTATGAAAATTGCGTTTAAAGTGCGAAATTAAACATTAATTTATTGTGCATGATTAATGATTTTTTTTTAGTGATTTTAAATATGATAAAAATAATTTTAATAATCTGAAAATTACTTTCAAATATGTATTAAATTTGTGAAGTTGTTTAATTTTTTTTTTTTTTTTTTATGGTAAGATCCTCCATACCATTTAAGATATATTAAGAGAACATAAACCAAAATTCATATTTGAACTTTTGTACTATTTTTATTTTAATACCCCAATGATGTTATTTTATTTATTAATTTATTTTTTGAACTCAATACTGTGATGTTGATCAAAGGGAAAAGAATTGGAAAACCAAAAAAAAAAAAAAAAGTCCAAAAGTAATGCCGCGTTCGAAGCCGCGGGAACGAGGGCAATTATTAAATATCACCCTTGATTTTCAAGGTAATTACGGATCTGCCATTAGCCTTCCCACTTGTCACCGACAAATTACCCTTTAGCTCGAGGCCATTACGTTTGTCTATAACGGAGGAGCTAAAAGGATTTTCCCTCTTGGTTTGGCCTCAATTTCAATTAATACCAAAAATGCTAATTTATATAAAAATAAATAAATATCTCTTTAGCATTTCACTTTATTAATAAAAACGGATATTATTCTTTTAAAACTTGTAATATTATCTCTATTTTTTTTTATATAAATATTTCAAAACTTATATTTGATCATAAATAATTACTAGAATGTTAGACAAAAATTTGACATGTCCATTAGAGTTGATACAAACAAGTGGTTAATCATTGGCAGATTTCACTGATATTTTGATTTTTCATTTTACATTTTATGGATTTCTAACTCAAAAAAAAAAAAGGTTTTTAGATGTTTATAAAATGTTAAATTTAATATCGTAACTTCGAAAAATAATAGTTATATATTTTAAGTAATTGGCAAAAATATAAATAAATTAAGAAATTTTTTTTTAAAACAAATAGTATCGAATTTTACTCTTTACGTCTTTCATTTTTGTCAAATTGTATTCCAAAATTTAGATGAATATTCGTAATTTTAACCTTAAACTTTAAAAACTCTAAGGAATGTAGCAATTTTTTCTATCTAATTTCTTTTTAATTCATTATTTTCAATGAATTAGAAAAAGACATGTATATTGTAAATAATTAATGAAATTTCTAGAAAAACAACATTAGAGCTTTTCTATTTAAAAAGTGTGAATTTTATCCATTAATTTTTTAAAAAGCCTTAATATATTAGGATTTGAGGGGTAAATTAGAGGTGAATTAACGGATTACGAATATAAATGATAGAAATTATAACATTTAAAACTAAGTCTAGACTTCAATTTAAGGTGAAGATTTATATAAGTTTAAGAGTAAATATTGATTATTAAAATAAAATAATAATAATGTTAAAGAATTCAAATAAGAGAAAGTAAGTCACGTCCTTGATAAAAATAGACAATACCACATCAAAAATCCAACTGTCCTAACATTTTAGAAACCGAAATTATTTTATATTTCTAACTAACGGATCATATTGATATTTACTTATATTGTCATTTTTAAGTTGAAATTTATACTTAATAAAGTGTAGCATAAAGACATCTAATTCAGAAACTAATCTATTGGAAATACTATTAATCATCATTATTATTATTTATTTCTTTAGTTAAAATATCATTTTAGTTCCTAAATTTCGAGTCTCATTCAATTCTAGTTTTTATATTTTTAATAAATCTTAAATTTAATTTTTCAAAATTAATTTTTATCGTTAAATTTATTATAATAATGATTTTCCTGCAAATAAATATGTTTCCTAGGTTTATAATAAAAATAATAATATATAATTAAAAAAAATTTGAGAAAATACAACATATGTAGCTTATATTCAGAAGAATAGACTTACAAAATTTGACAACAAATTAAAATATTGTCCCAAATTTGAAATATTCTATATAATTAGCTTTTTTTAGGAGGAGATTAGATTTGTAGCTAGATTATAAAATGTTGTTTCAATAAATAGGGCTCTTTTTAAATATAGCAAAAAGAACTAAAATATTTATAAATATAGCAAAATTTCACTGTCTATCTGCGATAGACCGCGATAGATCGCGATAAACTATTATCTATGTCACGATAGACACATATAGTAGTTTATCGCAGATAGACAGTGTATTTTGCTATTATTTATAAATATTTTCAGCAATTTTACCAATTTCTCCAATAAATATACGTATTTAATTTCTGTCATATTTGTACTAAAAAAGGATATTGTCATATTAGTATCCACCTATATTGGCATTTTAAAGTAAGATTTAAACTGAATTAAGTATGAAATAAATGAATTTAAATTAGTGATACGGTTGAAAACGTCCATAGAGTTTCATAGTTATTTTTTTCCAAATCGTTTGCATGCTGCAAATCTTAAGAATTTTGTAATTAAAGAACATTTCAAATTTGATTAGACCAATCATTAACCTATTATAATGAAAATTCAATGTGTTATACATAATTATTTAGATTATATATCTTTCTTAATGTATACACATCATTTAGGAATTTAATTTGAAACTAAAATCCTGAGATTCAATCTTAGCTTTTTTATTAAAATATCATTTTAGACCATTGTATTTTAAAAATTGTTTCATTTTGGTCTATAAATTTTCAATTGTCACAATTTAATCTTGATATTTTCAATAAATCTTAAAATTAGCCATTTAGTTTGTAGTTAATTTTTTAAAGGAACAAATAGTCTCAATTAACTTTCTATGTATAGGTTTTGGACAAATATTCATATAATTATTTATTTTCTTAAATAATAAATATTGTTTCTTACCATTCATACTTCAAAAAAAAATATATATGTTTTTCCCCTTTTGCCAAAAGAAAAAAACAAATGGGAATTAACTATATAAACAAACAAACATTTTAATTTTATTATTTTTTTATTTAGGAAAACAAACTTTTCGGAACTTGTTTGTATAAGGTTGTCCATTTTAAATCTTATAATCAAGGGTAGTGGTTGAAAGTGAATCCTGCCAGACTGTAATTACTTTGTATTTTCAGAAAAATAATTACTTTGTATTTATATATATATATATATATATTTTTTTTTTTTTTTTAATGTGATATGTGATTAGTTATTTAGTTTCTTTATTTATAAGTCAAAAGAAGAAATTGCATTGATAGATATATATGGAAATGGGAGCAGCCGTGGCCATCATGCATGGAAAATATTTTGACTTAATAACAAAGTTTGACGTGACACCATTTTTATGACTTGATTTATGGAAATCTTAGCCTATAATAGGGAATCTTTTATTTACTTTTTCATTTCAATTTTTCTTCATCCCTATCTTATAATTGTTGTTTACATTTTATTAATTCTGTTACATTATTTCATATTATTTTGAATGCTTTGGTTTGCTTCTCAAATTTCCAATAATGTTTTCTTTTATTTTTGCCATTAAATTTATCGAGGAAGATCATTGAATGTTTGTTTTCCTCAAAAAAAAAAAAAAAAAAAAAAAAAAAAATTTTTAAAAAAAAAAATTAAAAAAAAAAAAAAAAAAAAAAAAAAAAATTTTTAAAAAAAAAAATTAAAAAAAAAAAAAAAAAAAAAAAAAAAAAGACATTTTTGTATAAATTAAGTTTATGATCAAAACAAATTCTTGACAATTTTACAACGATAATGATGAATAAACAAAATACAAGTATGCTAGTCAATAAATAAAGTAGAATTTTAAGAAATATATAAGATATATTTAAGATTTATATTCATTAGTTACATCTTATAATTATAATTATTATTATTTTTAAGTACAACAAGGTGGAGTATAGAGAATTGAATATCGACCTCATAGAAAGAAGTACATACCCACTATCGATAAGCTATGTTCAGTTTAACTAAAAATTTAAATTATTTAGTTTAAAATACCTGATGTTGATATTAGTATTGACATTTCAATTTTACAAATATATAGACAGATATATTAATAACATTCATTATCAATAAGTATTTCTGTAAAAAAAAAAAAAACTATAAATTATTTAAATTAATAATTAAGTTGTGTGCACTTGAAATTAAGTAAGAGATCTTGGTTATTAGGATTTATATCCAAATCGGGATTGATAGATGAGCTAGGTTAGTATTATTATTATTATTATCGATTATTTTTAAATATAGCAAAATGAACAAAAATATTTATAAATATAGTAAAATATCACAGTCTATTAGTTCTAGATACTAATAGACGTTTGTGAGTGTCAATCACTGATAGACAATAACATTTTATTATGTTTCTAAATGTTTTAAATTGTTTTGTCATTCAAAATAATTACTTATTATTATTATTATTATTATTATTATTATTATTATTATTATTATTATTATTATTATTATTATTATGTTTCATGTGTATTTATTAAAAATGTCGGAGATAATATCGATGAATCCTTAATAATATGTCAATATTGAAATCTTTAATTTATAGATGTAACAATAAATTTATTGATGTTGTAAGATATAGTTTTGTCAAATTTCACGAGCTTTTGGTAAACTTATATGCATGTGGAACTTATTATTCTATATCATATTATTATTTAATAATTATTATGAATTAGAGATTCACCGACCAAATATTATATGTTATACAAATTACAAAGTATATTTTTCTTTTTATAAGAAACAAACTATAGTTTCTTAACTTTTTATTTGTTGTAGGATAATGTTTTGGAATTAACCTATGAACTTTGATTAGAATCATATGAAGGCTTTGTTAAGATTGCGTCTTACAATGTTCCATTTGGCTCTTTGTTCCATAAATATTAAAGAAATAATGTTGAGATTTGGGAAAGAATGTGAGTCCAATGACTGGATGAGAATAAATTTCCTACAACCCAAAAACATTGTTTGTTGTACCTATAGATTCTTTCTTCTTTGGAACGTTTTGAAAAAAAAAATTAAAATTTCTAATATTCGATGCACAATATATATATATATTTTGAATCCCCGGTGTTTCGATTGACTTATGTGTTCTCACAACTGACTTTTAGATATTTTAATATCTCCATAATATTATGATACATATATTCACTTAGGCATATACCTTCCTGAATTTTGCTTTTGGTTTCATCAAAAAGACTTCATACCATTGGAGATAGTTGTTTGGCCTCCCTAATAAATTCATGCCATCTCTACTAATCTAGGCAATGTGGGATACCAAGACTTTGGTTGCCTTTCCAACATGTGTACATTGACTAATCTCACTAGACAACCTAGGTAGGTGGTCACCATGTATGGATTAAACCTATGATCTCTTGGCCATTTATCAAAGTCATGCCCCTATTTACCACTAGGTCAATGATACACAATAATATTGAAATTTGTGACAAAGGGTATTAGCCTACAACAAAAACAGGTTTATATATATGACTCTAAAAAACTGTCATAAACACATTCTCCTATCGTCGGATACAATGGCGTCGGGAGAAATGCTTTCTCTCGACGCAAACCAACACATTTAGCTTCAGCTCTCATAAGTTGGCGTAGGGAGAAATCACTTCTCCGGACGTTAAAATGTATTTTAGCTTGCATCCAAACATTTATTTTTTCTGACGCCCATAAGGTGGCATTGGGAGAAGCCATTTTTCTCGATACAATAAATCAATCTTTTGGCGTCAGGAGAAAATCACTCGAACTTTTCTATCGAAAAATTATTTATTCCCGACATAATGAATTTTTTGCGTCGGGAAAAGGCTTTCTCGACGACGATCTTGATGGTATAAAAACCGTCGGGAAAGGTTTTCCCGATAGTTTTTTGGCTTTTCACAATGGTTTTGGTTGTTGGGAAAGGGCAAATTTCTTGCGACGAAAGTGTATTAACAACACATCTAAAATTTGTCAGTTGTTTTATGACTTTTCAATAAAGTCAACGATAAACAATTATTGATATTTATTTTCTGACATTGTAACATTTTCTATGACAATTTATCATTGTCAATAAATGACCCAAAAGTAGATTTTTTTTTTCAATTAAACATTTATATTGATGTAGAGAATATGTTACAAAAAAACGTTAATAATGATATATTTATAGTGTCAATAATGCTTTAATCATGACACTTTCTGAACATCACATACTTGTGCATACATTGACACTTATTTATAGTACTCACTCAAGTTTGATGGATGACGGTATTCTAATGTCAAATAAATACATCTTTATTACATTTGTGAAATGTCAAAGAAATGCTTATAATGATGAAAAATTATTTGCTCTGTCATAAAAATTTACATTGTCTCGTTGCATCCATGAAAATTATAAACTACTAATTATATCAACTTAGACTCTTGTTTGATATTTTAGATCTGTTTTCATTTAATTCTATTTAAAATTAGGTATAAATTATCAAAATAAGCACAACTTAGTGGTAATTGAAATGCACTCAATTTTCCTATAAGTTGAATAAAATTCTTAGGAAAAATATTATTTTTATTTCTAGTCTTTGGTATAGTTTTCATTTGATTCCTAAATCTATATTTTTATTTTGAGTTTTTATGTTTAGTTTTCATTTGATATTTAAGTTTACAAATATAAGACTTTTTACAGTGAATTTTGAGTCTTATTTCCATTTAATCTTTAAAAAAAATTGCCCTTCTACCCATGATTTTTCACCAAATCTCACTTCTAGTCTTTAATGTTGATTTTTATTAAATAATATAAAAGAATTAAATTATTTCCACTAATTTTCTATTACTATTAAAATTAGTTACAAAATTTTACATTATAACTATTTTAAATTAATAATTAATTGATCAAAATAATCGCACAAAGATCAAAAATAAATATTAATAAAAGTGTAAAATATTAAAATGCAATGATCAAATTAAAACGAAATTCAAAATTGATTGAAAAAAAAATCTACACTTTTGAAATCTAAACTAAATAAAGATCAAACAAAAATTTTATGAAAAAATGTAACATTTTAGAAGACGAGAAGTAGACAAAAATATAGTTATTGAAAGAATATATATTTTTTCTTAAAATTATTTCCATCGTGGATATTATTGAAGTTATAAAAAATTAGAGAAATAAAGAAACAAAAAACTATTTCCCACTCCCAGTCAAAGTTTGAAAGTTGTTATAGAAAAATAGTTGGGTGTGAGAAGGTTTGGTTTTATGAGGATTAATTAAATTCATTAAATACATGGACTCCACATTGGTCATTTTTCTTGACTTTATCACAAATATACGTGGTCACTTGTCACACGTAGTCTTTAAAAATAAACATAATAAAATCAATGCATCCAAACTGATATTTTTTGTTTTCATTTTTAGTCAAAAGTTATATACACACACACACACAACATTTAAATTAGTTAAAGTATTTTATACATGGCCTGTTGGGTTTACAATGATAAGTCTCTTAAGTACATTTTGCCAATTGTTAGTTTAGTTTAATAATTATTTCCTTAATGATAAAAATTGAGAAAAAAAAAACATACTTCCTTTTTAAAAATCAAAACACAAAAGTTATCAAATGAAATCATATATATATATATTTCAAATAAGCTCTAACTTAATTTTTCAGTTGACAGTGTTACATATTATTTTTAATTGTTAAAGATGTATTTTTATTATTATTTTTACTTTTTTACCGTGATCTAAAATTCCCCGTTACCTTAATTGTTAACAACTTAACATGTCTTTTAGAATTAAATTTTATTTTATTTATTTATTTACTTATTTTAACAATAGTCATCATATGGATGTATTCAAATGAATAAAAAAAATGGAAGAAAAACTAATGATTGAGACAAGTAATTAAATAAAACAAATTCCCAATGTGATGTAATTGATAAAAGGATGTATAGTTTGAAATAAAACCAACGAAGAGATTAATATTATTTTACAGGACTTATATATATATGACATTTGAAAAGAGATATGCTCGAATCTTTTGAACTTATCAATAATGAAATTAAGAGAAAATTATTTTATTAGTCTTTCTTGAAAAATATATATGTTTGGCTTGAGTTTTTAAAATATATATATATATATTTTTTTTTTATCCCAAAATTGTAAGAAGATATTTTAAAGGTATAAAGTAATTTTTTATAGTTTTAAATTGTGATGTGACATTTTAAATTAGAAAAGACATCTTCTCCCTCTACCTCACCTAGTTTTTTTTCTCCTCCTCTTCCTCCTAAACCAAAAAGGTCGAGAGAGGAGAGAAAATAAAATTAAAAAAAAGAGTAAGATATAATTTTTTAAATAAAAATTATCTTAAATGACAAAATTGTTAAAAATATTTATAACTAATAGCAAAATACACAGTTTATTTGCTATAAACTGCGATAGACAATAAAATTTTGCTATATTTGTAAATATTTTGGTTCATTTTGCCATATTTAAAAAGAGTTATTTTTTAATTTAAAATATCATTTTATTATTAAAAATAATAATAATAGATTACTTGTCTAACATTTTTAACTTATTTCAGAAAATTCGAAGACTAAAAAACTATAGAAAAA
The DNA here is from genome assembly GCA_031780015.1 of Citrullus colocynthis. Taxonomy (NCBI): domain Eukaryota; kingdom Viridiplantae; phylum Streptophyta; class Magnoliopsida; order Cucurbitales; family Cucurbitaceae; genus Citrullus; species Citrullus colocynthis. The sequence goes on along the minus strand of QLSR01000238.1, from coordinate 348,049 downwards.
GTTTCATTCCTTAAAATTATTTGTCTCGTATGTATAATTGCTAAAACAAAAAGATTAAATAGTACATTCCCATTTTTTCTTACCATTCATACTTCAACCAAAAAAAATAAATAAATAAATAAATGTCCTTTAAACTTTTTTAGTTTAAATTTTATTTTAATTATCAGACTTTTATATTTATATTATTTTAATCTCTAAGGCCTTCACCTTAAAATTTTATTTATTAATTAGAGGGAGTTGCAAAGATGGCTAAATGTAATCTAGAAATTACATGCGCATCATCAATTTTGTGATATGCAGATACAGAGTAGAACATCAATTCGCGTTTAACTCGAAATCTTAATATGTTTGCTAACTGATGCCTGATAGTCTACAGATGTACCTAAAATCTTAACATGCTTGCTAATTGATACCTAATAGTCTGATGATGAATTCAAAATTTTAGTTTGTTTGTTGACATTTGATATGATTGTACTTGAACATTATATGGTTGTGATACACTTGGAATATTGATCGTTGTTAGATATATAGTTGATACATTCATGTCTAACTTCATATATTTTCTGATTAATGTTTGATATAGTCGATTTTATATATGGTATATTATTGTTGATACAGTTGAAATATCATGCTTATAAAATGAAACACATATGTTTTACTTCAAAAGAAGTCACTAAATATCATGTTGATATGTCTTATTTCAAATATTTTATTGATTGATGTCCGATACACTTATATCTTATATTTCATATATTGTTGATACACTTATAATATCATATTTATAAAATTAAACACACGTGTTTTCACATGTTTTTACTTTGAAATAATTAGTTATTGATTGATGTTATGTACATTACTACTACACTTGAAATATTGTTTGCTTTTAGTATACTATTGATAAACTAAATTTAAAATAAAACATACATACTTTACTTCTGAATAAATTACTGAATTGTTATTAGATATATTCAATTTGAACCCAAAAAAAAAAAAAAAAAAAAATTTGGTAACGTTCAAGCATGATTTATGTACCAAACATAATGTTATTACATTTTTCTTTGGTTTCAGCTACATGTGTAAATCTTATTATTATTAATATTATTTTTCTATCATTTTTGTTCTCATGACTTGTTTGTTTAAATTTTAAAACCCATCCCTTTGAAGAAGCTGAGACCACAAAGAAAACAAAATCACAATGAATATTCACAACCCACGTATTTTGATCTTGAAGAGAGAACATTAAAAATTACTCCACATAAAATCACAACCAACATTAGAAAAGAAAACAAAGGAATTTTCACATCCCACAAATAAAACATCACGTCTCTCCTTAAATATAGGAAAATGAACCAAAATATTTATAAATATAGTAATATTTCATTGTCTATTTATAATAGACCACAATAGATAACTATTTGTGTATATCTATATCATGATAGAACATCAAACAAGAGTATTAATAAAAGAAAAACATACGAAGAGGTATAATAATATAAAAACGCTGCATGCTTTTTGCTATAAATGCAAAGTTGAAAAAATGAAACTACAATGGCAAATATACAATTATATTTTGCTATCCAATACAATTTTCCTATTAATTATACATTTTCTTCCTTCTAATTTAAAATATAGTAATGCAAGCATTAGATTTAATTTAGATGGGTTCCAATTTATATTAAATAATTGGACAAATTACAAATATAGTAATCAGGTCTAAAATATGGGTTTCAATTTATATTAAATAATTGGACCAATTACAAATACATATATAGCAAAATTTAGATTTAGCTTTCGAAGTCTCCTAGTGATAAACTATATTATTGATAGGAGTCTATCACAAGTAGAAGTCTATTATCAATAGTCTATATTTTGATGAATTTTGTTATATTTGTAATTCTTTAAAAATATTGCTATAGACTTAACTACTAGCCTTAAAAGTGCTACTAATTGCAATCTCATAAATAGTTTATGAAAATTAAATTTCCATAATCTAACCAAAAGCAAAACCATAAAGATTTATGCCCAAAATGGACAATATCATACTATTATGAAAATATTTGGAGGGTTATTGTCCCCAACAAGTGAATCAGAGTCGTACCCTTGACTTAGTGATGTCGGTAGAATGCTCAAGTGCTGAAGAAAGATGTGAGCAGCCTCAAAAGTAGTCATAATGTGATCTATATATGATTATTTTGCGAAAGGTTATTAACTAGAAATTGAAAAATTTTCTTTTTTAACTCAATATATAAAATCATTCGAACAGTTGTATGTGATTAAATAAGGCAAATGGGAATAAAGATAAAGAAGAATCTGTCAATTCTGATTTTACATTTGAATGAAAGTGAGCATAGTACAGAATTGAAATTCATGTGTGGGCATTAAATTTAATAATTGGCACTCCTCTCTGGCTCCCACCCTTACCTTCTACCACTTTCACATTTCCCTACCAATAAAATGAGTAATGAGAGTTATAAATATTTTATTTTATTATTATTATTTTTTTTTAAAAAAAAGACCATTTGGGAAAAGGGTACCAAAGAATGTTTTCCCTACTTACAATCTGTTTGCTGCTAATGCAACTTCATGTTGTCATTGAGAGGGAGTGATCGGCCCTCATGCCTGTAAATGGAGGGAGAAAAAGGCTATAACGGTAATTTCATTATTGAAGTGTGTATATATATATATATAATTTCCTATAAATTGTTGAAAAGGTGTCTACATAATGTTAGGAAATTATTTTAAATACCAAATCTGTTGAAAATATTTACAAATAATAATAAAATATTAAAATCTATTTGTGATAGATCAAGATAGATAAGTCTATTTTAGTCTATCGCAGATAAACAGTAAAATTTTGCTATATTGTAAATACTTTGTTTCGTTTTTCTATATTTGAAAACATTCCATATAAAAATAATATTATTTGAATAAATAATGACAAAAATAGGATAGAAGGGAAAAATTGACAAGAATAGGTGACGAAATCGTAGATCAGGTACACACTTACTAGAAATTGTGGACCGGTTCCATGCTTTCACTAATACGTGGAACGGTTCACAATTTTGTTTTAAACGTGGACCGAGTCTACGATTTCAATCCAAATAGCGTCATGTTCGGCCAACATTTACTGCAAGACTACCACCTTGCAAAGGATAGAAATCATAGACGCCATCCATGAGTAGCTAACAAAACATGTAAAAAGGATCAAAATAATTTTTTTTTTTTTTTTTTTTAAAGCTTATAAAGGTAAAATGAATTTGAAATTTCAAAGAAATTTTAAAAGTAGGCAGCAAAATCAATATTATATATATTAAAATAGAACGATTTTGGTGACTAAATAATTAGATCATTTGAACCTAGAAATATATGGACGATATGGATATGAAAATCAATATTGTGATTGTTTATTAAGTTTACATTAGAAGTCTTTATTTATTTCTTAATGAATGTTTAATATTCATGATTTTGTTTCCATGACAATTGTCGGTTAATCATTTTATTGATATTTAAATAGATAAATGTTTTTAAATATGAAAGGGCAATATTTTCAATATTTATGTTTAATTCTTCATAGTTTACAACTACGTCCTAACATTATCCAAAGTATAATTCGAATTCTAATCCTTAAATCTATATATTTGCAAATCACCAGTCAAATACATATTTAGATTTGCTAATAATTTTTATTTACAAAAAATTGTTTTCATAAGGATATCAAACAAGAAGCCTCTAGATTATATTGTTTAGGTTGAACTTCTTAATTAATAGAGAAAAATACCTTTCTATCTCAATTTGGAGTGTACGTTTTATTTTATTCATAAATTTTAAGATGTTACCCTTTTATTTCTAAAATATTAATTTAATTTTTGTTTTTCAAAATATTAAACATATGGATCATTCATCTATAGCTTATAACATATTCACCCTTTCTTAGCTATTTAGATTTGCTAATTAATACGAATTCCATATATATTTATTAAAAAAAGCGAAAGCAAAACTAATAATTATTATAAATTAATTGATATATATAAAAAAAATCATTAACGGTATCATGCCTTATTAAACATACTTAAAGTCAAGTTTAATTGAAGTAGAGTTAGGTATTATGTGCACTTTAATATTAAGGCAAAGGACTACCTATTTAAGGCGTGGAACAATCATTACTTTATTGTACAATATACAAGCATTGAAAATTAGTGCAAACTTATTTTGCAAAAGGTTGAATTAGTATTTTTTTTAAAAGAAAATATTGTTAAAAATTATGTTATGAATCTTTCTAATACAAAATTGATAGTTAAAAATATATTTGATGTTTGTAAGGTGTAAAAAAGACCTATTATATACAAACATGAAAATTAAATTTGTAATTTAATTAACTATGATAATAGTTGCAGTAGTAATAAGAACATTAATAATTTGAGTGTATCAACTAGTTTAGAAAAGGTTAATAAATTGCAAATTTTAACTTTGAGGTTTGTTTTTATTTAGCTTTTGAACTTTCAAAAGTGTCTTATAGTTCTTCGAACTTTTAATTTTGTGTTTAATAATTTATTAGCCTTATCAAAAATTTTAAAAATAAATTGATCTATTTGATTATAAATTTGAATTTTATGTCTAGTGAAACTATAAACTTTTTGAATTTATGTCTAGAAGATCCATCTTTAAAAATTATCGAATAAGTTAAGAATCTATTATACACACAAAATAAATTGAACTTGTTGATGCCAAAACAATAGATCAATCTTGAATTTGTTTTCACTGAGACGGGGGAGATTGTCTAAGTGCCTGCAAGACAAAAGAGGTTAAGCATCAGTGTGGTGTCAAGCACTACACACTACGACACTCAAGTCAATCTAGGGTTTGTGAGTAACATGATAGTAGAAAATAGCAAGGTATTTAGGTGTACCTTCAACCAATGACTTTGGTCACTTCTATAAGATGGTAAAATATAATCAATGTTAGGACTCATAATTGCTTCTCTTGAATGTTTGGAACTGCTGAGTTAATACTCGCCGGGTGTTTACACCATCACCGTAACTGATGCTTAAGTGCATCTCTCCACCCAAATTCTTAATGTCTCCTTTATAGCATGTTCATTGAGAATCTAGACGATTTGAAGTTCAATCACATTAAGGTCCCCCATGGGTCCTCTAAGCTCTCCCTACTCTCACATGGTTCTTTGAGCTCTCTTAGGTTTTTTCCATGGATCTTTTGAGCTCTCTTAAGCTCTCACATATGTCTTTAGAGCTCTCCTAAGTTCCCCATGAGTTTGTAGGTCTCTTATATTTCTAGACTCTTGGACTCGCTCTATATTGACAAATCTACCTATAACATAAGTCAAAATTGAACTTGTTCAATGATTTATTTAATTCAAAATTCAAAGTTTAGAAAGTTATAAAATATTCTAAAAAGTTATAGAAATCAATAAACACAATCTTTATCTTTAGACCAACTAACCAAACATGTAATTTAACTTAAAGAAAAAATTAGAGTCCTAAAATCACGGAATGTGATACTTGTGGCATTCCATTGAATTGGTGTCGGTGGAAAATAGCATAAGCTAAGAAATAAGATAAATTTAAATTAATATATGAAATTAAGTTTAAAAGAAAAGAAAAGAAGAGTGACAACGTGGAGGCTTTTCTCGACATAATAATAAATAAAGTTTAGTTTTAAATTTGAAACGACCTAAATGTCGTGTCGGGTTCCCACGAAATAGCGTAATCTAAGGTTTAACATTAGATGTCGTTATTGATTGCCCCAAAAGCCCAAACCAGTTTTTACTGTTGTTACTTACCCAATTAATAGTGACCACGTGGACATTAATTAGATTTGGTGATTATGTGGCAACTGATGTCGTGGTAATTACGTGACACAAACACACAAAAAAAAAAAAAAAAAAAAAAAAAAAAAAAAAAAAAAAAAAAAAAAAAAAAGAAAAAAAAAGACAAATATAAATAAAAAAATGGATGCTCCCAATCCAATCCCTTGTCGGCCAAAATGGTAGGCAACTAACATGCCGAAAGTTTAGCCCTTGGAAAACAAAAGCAACTTAGTCAATATCATCTTCGGATCCATGTACACGTGGCTTTCAGCTAACCCAAAAATTTTTAGTATTACCATATTACATATTATTTTTCATTTAACTTTTAATACCAAACTTGATTTAAAAATTATAAAAACCCATTTGATAACTGCCTACAAATAGCACCTAAGTTTTTCTCACTTTTAAATGCTTTTATTATAGTAAGCCTTGATCTTATTTTTTATTTTTTATTTTTTATTTATTTATTTTTTTATTTTTTTTTAACGATTGTAGTGCAATGCTTGATATTTTTATTGATCTAATTATCTAGTGTTCTTGCATTAGATACGCCTTTAAATTTGAGTTCAAATTTGAGTTCTATGTTTTTCTTTTTCCTTTTCTTTTCTTTATGATCAATCATTTTTCTATATCGGATTAGATAGGAAATTTATTTTATAAAATAATAATAATATAAAAAAAAATTCAAATATATACTCTTAAAGTTCAATATAAATTTAAATTCTAGAATTTTTTTATTTTTTTACTCTGATCAATTTTATCTACCCTACTGATTTATTATTTTCATTTAATTTTAATTTAAAATTAACTCAAAATTATCTGAATAAATTTATTCTTCTCTCAAAAGGCTACTAAAGTTGAAAAAAAAATTAGAATACAATTCTTCTTAAGCAAGTAGAGAAAATGTAGAAGTAGAAGAGTAATAAAAAATTAATAAATTCTGTTACTTTTTATTTCATTTTAGACTCTCTTTATTATATGGGATTTGAGTTAATCTTTGTACTTAAAAAGAATTTTATACATGTGTTAGAATTAGGGTTTGCAAGGAGGACGGGGCGGGGATTCTCCATTTGAAAAATGGGTCCTCACGGGCATTTTACGAGATAGAGCGAGAGTGAGACGTCGAGAGGGAGCGAGACTGCGAGTGCAAATTACGAACCAAATTACTACCAACAAGTAGAGTAAGACAGAGAGAGAGTAAAACGAGGGTGAGACATAAATATATCTATAAACGGGTGGTTGGAGATAAATCGGGACAGAGTTGGAGTCGGGGATACCCTCCCCGTCCCCGGACGGGTACTCAAAGAATGTCCCCAGTTTGACCCACATTCCAGTCAACTGGAGGTTCTCAACCCGATCGGATCAGGAGCCTGCAAGTTTTTTTGCCAACCATAGTTAAAATCGTGCATTATCGATTTTAATAATAAAATTTAATCGGAGAAGTTAAAAATTTAGTTCATACAAGTATCAATTCGACTTTTAATTAATACGACCTAAACTTGATTTTTTTTTTCCTTTTTTTCCAAAACTTTATTTGTCCTCAAATTAAATTAGTAAATGGTGAGTTGGAGAAAAAACAGTCTAAAGCTAATGAAAAGAATTGGTAAAAGATATATGCTACGCGATGAGAGGATACCAGGCCCAGCCCATTAAGCCCAAAACATAAGCCCATTTCTCGAAAACAGAGCACTGTTTATTGCCAGAGGATGTAAGAGAAGATCGACTATGCTTGTGTGGGAGCTTTTCTTTTCCGTTTCTACTGTGGCGGTTGAGGGAGGAGAGCTTTTGGAGGGCTTATTATACTCGCAGCTGGGTTAAAGACTTCAGATTTGTCGTTCTGAATTGAGAACCCTTTCGCCCTTTTTACATATTCAAGGTAACACTTTTGCTGTATAGTTAATTTGCGCCATTGTTGGATCAAACATGAGAAATTATGTGTTTGATTGTTGGAGAAAGAAAGGGGTTTAAATGAGAGAACAGAAATGAGCATTGCTCGTGTTCATATTTTGTTTTACGATCATTTTGTGCAAACCCATGTCGGAATGTTTCTGAATCACAAAGAATTAGCTCCTCAAATTGTTTTGGTTAATTCTTTTCAGCTATGAGGTGTTTCTAAATATATTAATTAAATATGTTTCTATCCAAAATATAATAATAATAAATTTAAGCCCTCTGTCTAGATATTGTATCTCAGTTTTTGGTTTTGTGAGGAGGAAGGAACGAGATGTGCTAGACTGAATGTGTTCGTCCTAAGAGCTCTAGGTCTGGCTTGCTGGTATGCAAATGAAATTATTTGTCAAAAGATCTTGGTCAGATAAGTTATTGTTTATTATGAATTTTATAATCCTGTTTGAGTTTCTGAATTGTCCTGTTCAGAGAGAAAGTGTTGTTCTAACTTTAAAGATTTCTACTAATTATATGAGATAACTACCTAAAAAGTGCTAGGGGTTGCTGTAATCGGAGACTTAGAAAGATTGAGGCTTTAAGGTAGGCCACTTGGATCAGTTGACTAGGTGAATAGGGGTTTGCTTAGTAGAGGTTCTAATATGATGGATAGTTTTGTCAAATCTCGTGTAGCTGAAATTATTTATGATGATCTTAATAGAATGCAATGGCTCTCTTTCTTCAGGTATGGTGAAGCATGGAAACAAATCAAAGGCATGGTACAAACAGCAGACAATCTCAGTTCTTATTGTGTCTGCTTTTCTTTTCCTTTTTGTGATGATGGTGTTATTTCGCAAGGAGTCTCAAGAACATGATATTTTAGTTGAGGCGACTCCAAAGCAAAAGTGGGATAGCTTCAACTCTCTTGTACAATTTAATCCGAAAAGAGAGTTTCATAATGGAACTGACATAATATCGCAAATTCCTGATTCTCCAAAGGCTGTTTTGTTCTTTGCTCATGGCTGCAATGGTAAAGCTGTCAACTTCTGGGATAAATCTCCGGGATGCCCTTTTTGTGTCGGTCTGCCTGAAGAACGGTTGATTGTCCTTCATGCTCTCAGCAGACATTTTGCAGTTCTTACAATATCAAGCTCTCAGAAATGTTGGACATTGGGGAAGGAATTGGCAGTTGTTAAAGACATAATACATTGGTGGGTTGAAAAGAACAAGCTCGAGAAACTTCCTCTTGTGGGTTTAGGCGCCTCCTCTGGTGGGTATTTTCTTTCAGTACTGGCCACTAAGTTGAAGTTTAATAGTATTACTTTGATGATTGCTGAAGGGTTGTATGAACAAATGGAGGTAACAGAGAGATACCCACCTACTTTGTTTGTCCACATGCCGAAAGATAATTTTAGGCAACAAAAGATCAATGAAAATATGGAGTTTCTGAAAGGTAAAGGAATTGATGTTGCAGAGATTGAATGCTTAGAGTTTGTTCTGTCGCCACATTTTTTGGCTGACCGAATCCCAGGACTTGACAAGAGTGTTTCTGCTAAGTTGTTTGAGCTTTTCCAAGCCAAGGGCTTTGTAGATGGAAATGGAAGAATGCTCAAAGATGGTCGTGCAACACAGTGGAAAGAAGCCCTCAAGACAAGTGGGATTAGTTTACCTGATAATAGTTTAACCAATCACATTCAAGAAGAGTTGAATCTTGCCTTTGCATACCACGAAATGACTAGCTTAGAGGCTGACAAGATTTTCACGTGGTTTGAATCTCACTTGAGATGATTCTGTCAACATTTAAAGAAAACCCAGGTTCTTATGACCAACACCTTCCCAAACACACACAGACACACTAAACACACTAAAGGGCACGCATAAGAAGAAAATGTACAGAGAACAGTCTTTCGTTGACATGTTTTGTAATGCTAGCAATGTTTTGTATTCGTATTTACACTGTTCAGTTAAGAAAGTTGAAGTAAGAGCATGAATAAATGATAATTTTCAACTCCCATTTTGTTGTTCTGGCTGTTGCTTGGTGGTCTACTATCTAATCTTCAATTTGAAAATGTTTGGTACTGTTATTTGAAATACTGTCATATTGTTCTTAAGGATCAATTGAATATCCATTGCTGCGAGATAGTTATCAGGTTATATTCATGGCTATGGACAACTGAACTTTTGGTTAAAGATATATGTCTTTGTTCCTATTATTACTTTTCCTGCTGTTTTACTAGGTAAAATATCTAGGGCGGTTGGCTTGGCTTAATGGGAGTTCTTAACTTTGCCGACCCACCTTCTTGGAGCACCGGATGCTTCCATATGAGTTTGTTTTCTGCACTTATTCTATTACGTCTTCTTTTGCACCGTTGATATTTGTGATTTAGCATTTATACTGTTCACAAAATCAAGCTCTGGTCATTAAATCCAACCAAGGGCATCCCAAGTTGTTTGTTCTTTTGTAGGTTAACCTTATTGAATATAGTGGATTTCCTCATTAATGCGCCATACATACAACAAGTTACATACTTCATGGATTTTGCTACCCTTTTAAAGCATAGTGATAGAAACAATGGATTAGTATAGATAAACAGCATCTGAACTTTTAATTTCAACCCCCATTTGGATAACATGATTAAACAAAATTAACTACTTGAAACAAATCTTGATTTCACAATGAATTTGGATAACAAAGACTGAGCATCTCTATGTTCAAATACATGAACAAAAGAGATGCAAGAAACTAGAAACAAGAACAAAAGAAAACAAAGAAAGACATGCAGTGGTAAATTGGTCTCACTGTCTCACTACTAACTGCTAAGCGACACTCATTAGTTATTAAGGTGATAAATGGCAAGGCAAAGGGGAGGATCAAGCTCTGGGTTTAATTTTGCCCTCGTTGGCTAACTTGAAGGTGTTAGCCTGATCAGTTGCTGCTTTGTTGGAGCTGAGTGCCGAGACGAAGCTCTTCCTAACTTGCTTGGTTGTGAAGGGGAATCTGTTACTAGCAAGAGAGTTGAGGTACGAAGCAGTGCCTTCTCTTAAAAGGGCTCCAAACCCATCAGTCCTTGTGTTTCCAAGTGCTTGGAGCAAGTTGAGATTTGTTCCGAACCCTGGGACATTGGTTGCTCCAAAAGCATTCCCCAATGTTCCCCACCATCCCAATACTCCCCATATCATTCCTGGATGATTCAGCCAATAACTGCAAACAAACACACTTTTAGAAACCAAGATGATGATGATCTCTTCTCCATGGAAAACAGTTACTATGAGTCTGTGACTTACTTGCAGGTAAATGGAGTAGTGGGAATGCTTGGTGTGCTTGGTGTGCTAGGAACGCTTGGAGTGCTTGGAGAGCTTGGAGTGCTTGGAGTGCTTGGAGTGCCTGGATCTACAGGGGTGGTTGGTGGGCTACCGCCACCTGAAGATGGAGGGTTGTAGTATCCACCACCACCAGATGGAGGCTTTGACGGTGTGGAAGGAGTTGGTGTGGAGTAATGCGGTGGTGTTCCTCCATAACCACGTGATGGTGGGATAGGGCTGCTATGTGAACCTGCAATGCAAAAGATGTAGAATGTTGTAAGCCTACTAGTCACTACTATTACTACTACGCTGATACTAAATGTGTGAGATTCATTGTGAATGTGTTAACCTGTTGGTGGAGTTCCAGCATGTGGGTCTGGTGGAGAGTAATAGCTTTTCTGGTCAGCAATGGAGGTGGAGAATACAGGGATGAGCAGGCTTTGAGAAAGCAACCCAGCAAGCAAAGTGAAAAGAAGAGCAGAAGTTTGTTTGCTTCTCATGTTTTCTTCTGCTTGGGAGCAAAGGGATTAGAGATGGGAAAGAAGGCAAGAAAATGGTGGGATGGAATGTTTAGAACAGAGGGAGGGGGGATATATAGAAGGGGGTTGAAGGAAAGTGAAGTTACTTCTTACAGGTGAAAGAGTGTGTGGTTAGTTGCTGTTTTGTTGATGCATTTATTTATATTGCTTGCTGCTTTTAATTGTTTCAAATAATGTTCAGATTTTCCAGGGATGATTCATTGGGGGTGAGCTGAAATCACATGCATTTGAAATTTTGAATCTCACTGCTCCTGATAGATTTATTAGAAATAGTCTCTATAATATAGCTACTATGATATATAATTCAAAATTATTATTATTATTATTATTATTTACTCTCTCATGGAATTGAATAGACAGGCTGACAGCTACGTTGTACTAGTTACCGCAAATTATTACTGCCTTATACCCAAGTTAAGTTTCAGCTTTGGCAAAACCAAGCTTGTCATTGATGGAAAATAAATAGGCTACATTATATATAATACACATGAATTTTGCCCTTCGTTTAAGAAAAAATCCTATTCTTTTATAAATGTTTCAAATTTATCTTTGAAGAAAAAATCTCTCAGAATTTTGAATGGAAATAGAAACTTAAAACCAGCGTAATAAATACAACTTGAAACAAGGATGGTTTTATAATATTGTTTTGTAAGGAGTTGAGTCTTTACTTAAAGAAATTAAATTATAACATTTAGAAATGCTTTTGTATGAGTCGATTTTGTGAATGGCAAATCTCCAATCTCCATCTTATGAATGAAGATATTAATTATTACATTCTGTTTTAAAATACATATAGAGAGTAAAGTTTAAGAAAAGCAAAATAGACCAAAGTAAAGATCACAAAAGCACAATTATAGACTAAGCTTCACCTGTGAACTAGAAGTAAATGAAGAACACAGTCATGTCAATGCAAACAAGACCAAAATTGTTGTAGGAGAAAGCTAAGACCAAGCAATTACGAAGCAATGTCCTTTTCTTTTCTTTTCCGTCAATTATTGTTAAGGACCATAAATTGATCATTACACAAGTCCTCAGTCTTAACAAATGTACAACATTTTATAGCAAGGACTAGTCAAACAATAAACCAACCAACCAAGCCACAGAGGCCACACAATTGGGTTAACAGGGAAGTAGTTGAGGCAATAGAAGAAAGAAGACCGAAGCAACAAAGAAATGAGCTGTCGTCTAGAACTAACAACTTGAAAATTCTAATATATAATGGTGCTAGCTGCAAAATAACAGCAACAAATGCAATTATATATTTCCAGATCTAAACACAACAGCTAGCAAATGCCGGCGTACAACTGCACCTCTAGCTGCCATTGTTTTGAGGAAGAGTTAGCTGCGAGTTTCACCCATGAACTTATGAGTGCTGATATGTCTCCATCAATGGTGGAACTATGAACAACTCTTCCATGGTAATTATAATCAGTTGGGAGAATAGAAAGTTAAGAAGGTACAAGGGAAACTCAAAATGGGGCAGTTAAAATTTGCCAAATTTTGGTACAATCATACAAGAATGCCTTGAAAACAACTCAGAAATGCAATCAACCAAAGTCAAGATCAAGTATAGCTGAAATATTTGTCTGGACGATCATCTATAACAGTGGGATTGAACACTTTGCTGCAGTGGTTCCTCAAAATATATCAACTAAATTGGTTAACCAACAAGACTTAGCTTCATAAGAACATTTGAAGCAAAAATTTAGCGCCAACCAGCATTTATTGGCTAGGAAAACACCAAATAAACAAACATATCTAACAAAACTGAAGCAGATTTGCAGTTCATGAACCCTACCCTTTTGGCTATATTCTGAATCAAGTCTCCATCTCAACTATCTGGCTTCGTTGCATCACAATTTATCTTTGCCTTCCATACAAAACAAAGGCCAGTACAGCGACGGCAGCAACAACTCCTGTTGAACCTGCAATTATAGGCCAGTTCAAGTTCAACTCCTTCTCTGCACCTTCAAAAGCCGACTTGAGTTCCTCTGCAGTTCCATTCAACGCATTCACCGCTTTCTCCTTTAATCCACTAATGACTTTCTGTGCTTCCTCTACTTCCTTCTGCAACTGAACCATTTTTGACTCAAACATTTTCGTTTTCTCCTCGGACTCCTTCAACAACTCTTCCACCTTAAGTTTCTCCTTGATCCACTTATCTAATTCCAGGCCGTTCTTTGTTACCACCAATTCCAAATTCTCAATAATCTTTTTGAAACTGGTGATTTCCCTCTCTTTCTCCTCAATTTTGTCTCTCATTTCCTCCTCTACCCTAACTTTTTTACTCTTCTCCTCTATCTCCTTGACCTCCAAAACCCCAACTTTCCTCTCCAATTCTCTGACTTTCTTTTCACTCTCTGCCTTTGCTTTCTTCAGGGATTCCAACTCTTCCTCCAGAGCTGCAACCTTCACTCCCTTTTCCCCCAAATTTTTCCTCAACTCCACAACTTCGGCATTCGCCTCATCAGCTCCATTCATTGCAGATATCAAATCATGCTGTAGCCTCGAGACTTCAGTCTCAAGCTCCAGTGCCCTCGCCGCAACCGACTCTACCACCTTATTTCCCTCTTCAGAACGTTCAACTTGTTTCTCCATTTCTTTCAGTTGTTCTATCAGCCTCCCCTCTTCACTCTTCAACCCTTCAATCTCCGCTGACAACCTTTTAATCTTATCTTTGATTTCTTCATTTTCATCAACCAATTTTTTCTTTTCACGCTCCAAAACCTCAATTCTATGGTTCAGCTCCGCGACCTTTGCATCGTTCTCCCGCTGGTCAACATCATAAAAATCCTCTGCGGTCTGATCGTCCCCCGATGCCCCGTCATTTACAATATTAATCTCGTTCTCCATTAATATTCCTATGTCCAGAGGGGAAAAAAAACAGCTCAAATCAGAACGTACCAATCCATTATAACACAATTTCTAAATAAATAATCCTAGAAAACGAATAAAGGTGCTTCATCTAGATCTAGAGAATTCAAATAGAAATGTTCTAAACACTATCGAAATAAAAAAGAAAAACACACCATACTAACGCATCAGGTAATATGGATTACAAATCAAACGAAGAGAAAACAACCCAGACAAAGTAGAACAAAGAACCAAGTGAGAAACTAGCGATTAAAGAGGAAAACAGAAAGAGATTACTAGAAATAACATTCTACAAAAGAAAACGAAGGATTCACCTTTTAATTTCTCCGGTTCAGCGGCTTACAGAATTCGAATTAGGGTTTCGGATTTTTCAAGCGACGGGAAATGTCTGAAGCTTTTCTTTCCCAATTTTCCTGGGAAAAGAGAGTTGTGAAAAGGGAAATTGAAGAAAGGGATGAGCAAATCTGATCTCTGGAAATGGACGGCTGAAAATGGTCGAAGGAAAAGCGCAGTGGTAGTGCGAGGCATGGGACCTGAACTACTTTTTATTTTGGATTGGGCCAAATTAAAAAGAATATTTACTTGGGCCCAATTATATTGATAGACCTCAGCCCTTTGTTTAGCTGGACCAAATCAGAATGCTTCGAACAGAACTTTTGATTTCCCTTTTTTTGGGAAATATCAATTTTTATCCATGGATGATGTGCAATTTTCTCTCTACTAATTCATCCATTAATTTTAACATATAATAATGTAAAATATCTAAAGAAAAGCTCACTAATTAAATGAAAATTAAATTTGATTAATTCAAAACATGGACTATTTCTTTACCATAGATTGCATACCAAATGTATGTTCTATAATATAGTGTCAATAACACCATTTTCCTGAAATTGAAGTTACAAATTGTAACACGAGATCCAACTTGCAAATCAATAGAATCTCTTTCTTCTAAATGTTCGCTCCACGAGATCCAAGTATATTGATAAAATAATATTTAAAAGAAATTTTAAGCATTAAATGTGGCAAAAGAAAGTCATGGATGAAATTGATAATTAACTTAAAATAAAAAAAATAAAAATAAATAAAAAAAAAAGGTTTAGTGATTAAGATGTCTGTACTTTCCTAAGAAGTCATAGTTTTAAATTTCAATTTAGTCTTCTAAAAATAAAATAAATATTATGAACAGTATTTAAGCAGGCTAAAAATAAGTATAATTCATAAATTAGGACATCACAACTTCTCATAACCAATGCCAGCTTCTCAAATCTTAGCTCAAGTTGACTAAACCAGATGACGCACCCAATAAGTAATTTTGATTCATTGATTAATCAACTAATTTCATCCAATTTGGTAAACCAAGAAGATGAGATCCCATAAAAATGCTCTCTCTAAAACTCATAGAAGTCATAAATATACTTGCTGATGCAGACACATTCAACAAAGTTACCAGAATGAGATAATTTCTTATTGCTGAATGAGAAATAAAAACATGAATCCATAAAATCAGACATCAATAACTTTGTTTCTGTATTGGGATTTAGATAAGGTGTCACTTCCTGCTTTGAAGGGGGGAGCTATAGACAAAGCAACAGACTGGGGGGGGGCTTACTACTCACAGTTTTCCATTTACTGTGTGTACATTCTTTTTATAATTTTTTTTGTTTTGTGTTTCTAAGATACAGTTTTTTCTTATTACAAGCTAACTGTGCATTTAATATAACCTGATAAATCTAATTTCATGAGTGAGGCCACTAACCTCTCTCTCGCCCGTCTATTACACATATAGCAGCCGAGCCGACGGCCATATCCTTCCTCTGAGTTCTTGTTTCATCCATGGCTTTTATAATCTGTATTTGAGGAAGGATTACTTGCCGGAGCATGCATCCGTCACTGACCAACTTATACATTTATTAGTATTAGTACATCTTCGTCATGCTAAACTGACCCGCAACCACCTTTCTGTGAGCAACTGATGTGGCGGTGGCTGTTGCTGCACTAAGACCACCGTATTGGGCGGCCTTGGCCTGAAGAAAGTTTGCATCGATGGATATTTGGTCCTTGGGTTCGACCTTGTTCACTCCAGCACGTGTCATGTAAAAGGGGTTCGAGTCGATGCTGATGGCAATATCTGATCCTAATTTGGAAGCCATGCCACACTGTGATGCTTGCTTAGCGGCCCTTAAAGAAATATCAAGGTTAGTTTCTGCTGCAGATCTTTCTTGATTTCCAGCACCGGGTTTTTGGTGGTAGTGATATGCAGGAGGAAGAATGGCACCTCTGATCAACGTTCTTGGATCGTATGGTTCCTTCACCAGCCTCCCATTCTCATCTGCTATAACCGGTCCAACCACTCTTCCAGGCTTAGCTGCTGCAGTCGAGGAATTAGTAAATCTGATATTTGAATTGTCCAACATATAAAGACGAGAAAAGTTGCACAGCAAGTACCAAATGGGATTTTTTGTGGTGCCTGCATGGCCCTCGATATATTTGTTAGCCGTCCTTCACTATCTCGGGAATTCTTGCTGTATGCCTCTTCAGAGATCTTCCCATCTTGGAGAGTTACATTATTTATTTGGTCCTTAGAATAGACCGGGTTCGAGTGTACAACTGTTGACCTGGGTTATATCAGGCGTCCATGTATATATGTCAAACTAAGGGAACAACCATGCCATGCATGATAATTGATGCAAAACAATAATCCAGTAGTTAAAGAAGAAGCGCAGATGATTGACTAATCCAAGCATAAGAAGAAGTCTGAGCAGCAAAGAACGTTATTTGCAGACATAATAGAACATTGCAACAATGAGATTCCAATGAGAAAACACCAACGAACTCACAGTACAACCCGATTGGAATAAGACTATACATACATTAGTGAAGAAGATAGTCAAATGATTGTGATGGCATGTGCTTAGCACGGTATGGTTGGAAAAAGACTATAAACATTAGAGAAGAAGGATATTCAAATGAATTGTGATGGCATGTGTTCAGGGTATGACGTTTATGTTTGCACTTATAGAACACATGATCCATAAATACCCTGAATTTTTAATACTAGCTAATCAATATAAATTATTCTAACAGCATTGAAGGTTAATCTATATCGACGCAATGCCTTGTTTTCTCACTAATAAGGAGGTGTGCAAAAAATTCGCTTGAGATGAAAAAATCATATTTACCTTGGAAGGGACACATGCTTTCTGTCAAGAGGAATAACTGGCGCACTTTTACCACCATTTTCCTCCAGATGCGCAAACTGCTTTCTAAATTGGTCAACAGCACTGCACATGTATTTGCAATAAGTCATTAGTGCAGTGAATACTAAAATAGGTAATTTAGAGGGAAAGACACCCCCCATCGCTCCCCCAAAGAAAAATAAAATTATTGTTATGATAAATTCATAATTTCAACCTTGGATATAGAAAATTCGTTCTCTCCGTCCCATTCATGTAGTCGTTTAGTAGCTGAGGATGATATTCTAGTATCTCCCGGAAGATTAGCTCTTGAATGTCTTCTTTTGTGACCCTCCGTCTCTCAAATTCAAATTCCATCTTTGTGATTGGCTGGCAGGAAGGTTCCCTCTCAATTTTTGCCAATCCCTTGAAGTATGGATCAGCCAGTGCCTGACAGGAAAACCGGGCTAATGTTTCAACTTCCCCAATAGTGACCATAAAATTGACTTTCCATACAAGCATATTCAAAAAGGTCCAGCAAGGTTAAGCGGCATGCATTGGCATTATAAAAGAATGTACTATAGAAGTAAACAATGATGAACGCAGACGCACTAGAATAAAGATTTTATAGAAAATGCAAGACCTCTTCAGCAGTTGGTCTATCTTTTGGATCAAAAGCAAGCAGTCTTTCTAGTAGCCTCAGCGCTAATGGATCTGCATTTGGGAACTTTTGAGAAAATGGTACCGGCTGCTTTTTCCTCATAGTAGTTAAATATCTTCTAGCCTTGTCATTACGTACCTACACTCAACAGAAGAACCTTGTTAACTACAGAACATCAATGCACGACTATAATAGTGAATGAATACAAAATTAGAAAGGAAGAAAAAGATGTTTATGATCAAAACCCAGGAATTTTTTACAATATAGTGTTGGGAATTGAAAACTTTGCCTACCCTGGAGATTGTATCTAATGAAGGAGTTCCAAGGAGATCTGTCATCAAATCGAGCTGGTGGACAACGTTTTTACCAGGAAAAAGTGGCTTCCCCATTAATACTTCAGCAAATATGCAGCCAATACTCCATATATCAATTGCAGGTGTATACTGTACATAAATAACAAATAATAAGTTCTAAAGAAGAATAAACATCAAATTAACTCCAAAAATAAATATGATAAAACCGATGCTAATTCTAAGGAAAAAGAATAATAAAGATTAAAGTCAGAGAAACCAAGTCACCAGTAATAAAATTTGAATATATAACAAGAAAAGCATTGAATAGTGGTCTCACTTTTCACAAATCAATTGCAATATCTAGCATTTAATATACAGCACTGTACCCAAAAGAGGAAAAAACCAAAAATTACTAATCCTACAGCTGTCTTTTAAGAAATAACCCACATGATAATTACAATACAGAGCTTCAATCCACAGCTGTCTTGGTATATATGTTTCATCAAATGAGCTTCTAAAACGCTAATTTCTACTCCCAAAGGATATTACACGATTATACAGACTTCAATACAAACTCTTCCATAGCGTTGACCATAAACAAATGAAGTTAGCCAAACAACATTAGCACATGCACAATATCCACTTGGCAAGTGGCAGTCTAGTATAGTCAGTTACAGAAAAGAAACTCTGGATGAAGCATACCTTCGAGAAAAATGAACCACACAGCTCTGGAGCTCGGTACCATCTAGTAGCAACATAATCCTATTTTTCATCAAAATAAAAAATGCTTTAGTTTTTAGTATTCAAACCAGGAACACGAGACACGTGATTAATTTTGCACAGATGAGTATTGGACAAAATAAATTATATTTGAAGCGTGGTAAACCACTGGGAAAATGACATACCGTCCAGAAAATTGTTGTTGGTGTGTCACTGAATGCAACTCTTGCTAATCCAAAATCACAAATTTTAAGTTTACAATTTGCATTTGCTAATATATTCTTTGGTTTTAAATCACGATGGTAGACATTCGCTGCAAAATGAAGCTTTGAGTCAGATGTGACCACCATAAGATCTTATGGAACCTTAAATAAAACAGATCAAAGTTCTCTGAGTGTCATGGTAAACAAAAAAGTCAATCATGGAAGGAAATGAAGTAAAGAATCATGTAAAGAGGATGAAAGCAATTAGCTAAGATGGTAAGATCAAAACAAAATTATAATGGTATCTTAAATACAGTAAGCCCGCTCATTTCCAGTTATACCAAGATTTTAGAAAGTCAACCCACATGATAGGAAAGCACGCCAAAACAATTCAAAGCATGACAAGCACCTGTATGGATATATTTTAATGCACGAAGAAGTTGGTAAAGGAAAAACTGATAATGTTCTCGAGTCAGATCATCGTTTGCTTTAATAACTTGGTGGAGATCTGATTCCATGAGCTCGAAAACAACGTAGATGTCTTTGAAATCCCTCCTTGAAGGTGGCAGCATAATGTGTTTAATTTCAACAATATCAGGATGGCGAAGAAGTCTAAGCAGCTTTATCTCACGAAGAATTCTAACCGCGTCAGATATATGCTCAAAAATGTTATGTATCTTCTTTATTGCAACCTTGTCGCCGGTGCGGGTGTCAATTGCGGAACAGACAACCCCATAGCTTCCTTTCCCGATTACTTCCTGAATTTTGTATCTACTCGCATCGCCATAATCAGAAAAGAACTCCACTTCGGTTGAATTCTGTTGCATAAACCGATTTAGATAAGAATACCCAACTGTTTGGAAAATGCAGAGACACTATAGTCTACCCATGATGAATAAAGTTACGGAAAAGAAGGAAAAACTCATGTTTTCGACAAACAGGACATTTGTCACAATTACTTTCCACCAAGATACACAAAACCCTCAAGCCAGAATCCAGAATGGTACAAATCAGTTAACGAATTTGCTCATAAATGAAATTAAACATAGAATGAAAAAGTCAATTTCACTCAAATATAATACATTATAGCTAAAACAGATCGCATTTATCTGAATTCGGACAAATAACATGACTTCATCTAAATGTGATGTAATTTCACGTTAACAGAAATTATAAAGATGAATAAATAACTAACTAAAGTTTATCCTTCTGTCAGAATCTACAAATCTTGCAAAAACCCATAAACCGAAAAACCAAAGACTTGTTGTAGCAAGAAACAAAAGGGGTTTCATCAATCAGCTAGTCCAGAGAGAGAATCACCTTTTTGGCTTGATCTTGCTGCATTCTGAGCAAAATGGGGGCGAAAGTGCAAATTTCTGAAGCAAGAACAGTTTGAAAAGATTTTGAAAAAGGTAAAACAGTCACTAACGACCAAGCAGAAACCGATTGGTTATCAAAAACTCAGCCACATTTGTGCTGCTGTTGCCCGTCTACCTACCGGATCACAAGTGCAGAAGCCCACTTTTCCATGAACCTTCCCCAATCCTCCATCAAACCAAAACCCAATAAACCTAAAGCAAATCGACCCCCCACTTCTATTTTTACACAAAGAATTCCAATGACACCTAGAAATCTACACCTCCTGCAACAGTCGAGATAAAATAGTCAATACAGATCTAGAAAAACAAAAATTATCTTCCAAATTCCACCACCTCGTAAACCCAAACCTATCTAAATCCAAAAGGAAAAAAAGAAAAAAGAAAAAAAAAAACTCAACCCCCTCAATCTCAAATTCCCTTCAGAATTAAAGCGGCGAAATAACTCGGAATCGACCGATGAAATGGAAGCTCCAAGATCTGCACCGCACCGACAAAAAAATTGGGAAGAGAGAAAGAGGAAAGAGAGAGGAAATCCAGAAAGGAAATGGGAGGAGGAAAATCCGGAGGTGTAGAGAGGAATAAATCTAGCAGTAATGGAGGATATAGGAACGCTGGCCGATTTTTTTCTGTTTCCCTTAAATGCAGAAATAATAATAATAATAATAATAAATTAATTTTTGTTTGGACTAAATTTAATTTTAAAAAATACACTTAAATTTTCTCCTCTATTTAAAAAAAAATATCTATATTTCTTCAAAATTGCAATAACCTCCCAAAATTACCATCCATTTGAATGTTGTTATACGAAAACAACAATTTTTTTTTTAGTGAATAAGAGTATTTTCCACGGCTTCTTTTTATTTTCGTTCCCGTTAATCTCAATATTACGAAAGGCACGCACGCACCATGCATGACACAAAGGGGGAAAAGGAAAGGGGAGGGCATGATGGTAAAATGTGTATTATTATTATTATGACTATTATTATTTATTTATTTATTTTTAATATTGAGTGAGAAGGGAGATTCTATAGTGCGATTCCATTGAGGTACCCGTGGGTGTTCCCAGATTAAGGTGCGGATGCGGTTGGGGAAGTGGGCCCGATTATTGCCACGTCATTCTGAAACGTGTTCTGTTTCTGAATAATAGTCGTTGCTCAGTCCTTCACCCCGGTCCCACTTTGGACGTTAAGCTGTCATACACTTTCTCCCTAAGCCCTACCAAAATATTTTGTTAACAAAAAATAAAAAAAGCAACAAGTCTTCATTTTCTTTAATTAATTACAACATCCTCAATATCGACCTCCAGTTAATTTAATCGTTATCTGACTAATAAAATTCCTTTTTAAAGGTTTAATAAAATAAAAATAACATGTCCACAAGCGACAAACTGAGACAAATGTAAGAGGATCGAATTACCATTTTCAACCATAATACCAGCAATATTTTGGTGTATTTTAAAGTGTACTTCTCTTTGTGGAGTACTTTCACCATTAAAAAAAATAATAATAATAAATTACTTTTGTAATTAAACAATTATGTATGTTCACCTCAAAATATCTTATAAAAATAAATTTAAATAACAAAATTGTTAAAAATATTTATAAATATAGTAAAATACCACAATTCATCAATACAGACAGTGATAAATAATAGTAATCTATATTTATAAATATTTGAGTTCATTTCTTGTATTTTAAAATAGCAAAGACGCTATGTATTTTTTTTATTATTTAATTTTACGATGAGAAGAATAGTAAAACCAACAATTCAACATTTTATTGGGTGAAATTAAAATTTTAAGTTCATAAATAAATAAATAAATAAATATATAATTGTGATTGTATGATATAGATTAAAAAATAAGGACATATTGCAAAAGAAAAGGAAAAAAAATCCTTCAAATTAAGTTTTTAAAATTGAACTCTCAAACTTAAAACAGTAGTTGAAATTAGACTTTCAAATAAAAATTGAAACCACAAATTTTTGTTATAGTCTTTACAATTATATAAATTTAAGAGTCTACTTTCAAAAAAAAAAATTATATATATATATATATATATGTAAATTTGAGGACTCAGTATTTAGAATTGAAAGTTTGAGGATAATATTATAACTACACACGAACCACCCGTAAAAAAAATAAACAAATAAAAATGTAAAAGGATACGTTTTAGTAAACTTGGCACGTGAAGCATATGTTTAGAGGCAATAAATGTGGGGGCCATTACATTACTATTTCTTATGAAAATCCCCAATAATATAACATCTATTAAATCTCAAACCGTCAGAAAAATAAACTAAAGTATGAAGCCTGCAACTGTCAGAAATATAATAAAATCCAAACGAAACAAATTTAATAATTTTAAATTTATTCCCACATTGTCGGTAGCAAAAAGGAAATGATATAATAATAAGGAAATGTACATACAATAATGTATATTTTGTCAAATAATATTTTTATTAACACAGATGTTGAAGAAGCATCCGCAGATAGAAACCAGCTAGCTGCAACACCAAATCCCAAACGTTGACGTTTCATCCAACGTGTTAATGGGCTTCGTAATTAACCTTAATTATAATATCAACGCTTCTTGATTAAAATTTAATTAATATTAGTACTTAGTTTATTGCTGACATATTTCATCAGTTTTAAAGCTAATTGCCGACAGGTTTAGTATTGTTTCACTCTTTTTCTTTTTTCTTCTTCCGTTAATTTTCATTCTTAATTCTCCCTATTGATACTTAAAAACTTAAAAACCAACAAGAGTTTCGTGTACAGCTTTAAACATTTGTAGTTATTTAGAGTAATGTTTTGTTGTGGACTTCTTTTTTTTTTTTTCTTGGTTTTGTAATTTGTGATTTGAATATTTAGGTGTTATGGATCACTTTTGGACTAAGAGTCAAAACTCAGGGAAACAAGCTACTAAGTGTAAAATCAAAACAATGACAAACAAGAGAAGTATAAAAAACGGGTCAATGGGTCGGGGGTGGAAAAACCTAAAGAAAGTAGAGGTGTTGGAACAAAAGGCCCAACTTTCCCTCCATGGCTGAGGTCGAGGTGAGTTGGGACATTTGGCCCAACTTGACCACCTCAGCCTCGACTATTTTCCATCTCTGAAAATTTGCTTCTCATGGACCATAATCCAAGCCCCCTTGATGGTCCCAGATCTACATTCCATCCTACTTGGATTCAGAACCCTTTTCTCTAAATCACACTGGATTCGGAACCTTTAAGTCCACCCCGCCATAAATAAGGGGTCATTGGCAACACCTAAGGTAAGTTATTCTCCATACTCCTTGTTTGTTCTAACTCTTTGCTAAATACTCAAAGGTTCTGTGGTAGGTACCATATTGTAGTTTTATTCTCTAGTCTTACAAGTCGTTTTTATTCTCCAAATTACAAATTTACTGTCGAAGGCCTGAAAAAGTCAAGTGAATTTCTTTGTCCCACAAACAACGTCAACGGTTGATAATTTCATACTTAAAAACTTAAAATCAAGCGGAGTTTTAGATTTTCCTTTCTTTGTAGTTTTGTAATTTATGATTTGAATATATGGGGAATTTTATTTTGTGTATTTATTTATCTACTTTATATGGGAGGCTAATGGATGGCTCTTATTTCATTTATTAATTAATATTTCATTACCACGAGATCTCTATTGAATAAAATCAGAAGTCATTTTTAGGTGGAGTTTAATGTCATCTAAAAATTCTTTCTATAAAGTTGTCAAGTCATTTTCATTTTCAAAATGGATTTCAACTCATTAACTATAATGTAAATTTCAACTCATTAACTATAATGTGAAGGGCTTGGAAGATTATGTAATTTTGAAATATCATTAATTCCATTTACATTGGCATATCTATTGATCGTGTTTTATAAGTAAATTGACCTTAAAAAATGTTTTATAAGATACTTTATTCAATAAACTTGTATTTTCTTAATTAAATAGTCATTTTAGCGTACTTAATAACAATATTTAATCAGTCTATCCGGCCCACTTACTAAAATAATTAAAATTAAGAATTCGCAATTATTTGGAGAGCTATCAATTTATTGTGAAAATTATGTGACCACTAATCTATTTTGGAGTATGACTAATTGATTAGCTACGCTATGTTCAAATGGCAAGTCAACATTCTTATTAGAGAGAATCAAAAAATGTATATTATAAACCCTTTTTTGTATATAACATTTTAGTTAGAAGAATAGTTCATTTATATTGCTAAACTTAAAAGATTGTAAACTAATAACAATGATATTAATTAGAATCTTAAAGTCCCATTTTGACAATAATTTAACATAATTATTTGGTTTTTGTTTTTTTTTTTTTTTTTAAATTAAACTTATAAACACTCTTTCCACCAAGAGACATTGACGAGGAAAGAGCAGGTATGGGGATAGTTTCCCCGTCCCCATTCGCGTCTCCGCCCTCCATTTCATTTCCCATTCCTGCGATATTTAACAGGGAGAATCAGAGCGAAGATTTCTGGTGAGAAATTTTTCCTATTAAAAAAAAATAATTAATTTTATTTCATTGCTATTGAAAGATTGTAATTAAATAGTTAAATTTCTCACTAATTTTTTTATACAATTAATTTCACATTGTCAATTTGAATTTAAAGAAAAAATATTCAATGTTTATAGTAGATGAAATAGTTACCAGTTAATATTTATTCCTTAATTTGACTATTAAACCATAAAACTTGAATTTTAAATATGATAATAATAATATATCATTAAGTTATTATAATAATAATTTGAAAAGAGAGACTAAAGAACAAGGACAAGGAATTGATTTAACCTATCGAAAAAACTTTTCCTCCACTCCCTCTCTCATTCTCCGCCCCGTTAAGAGCGTGTGCCCGAGAAGAATAGACATCTCTACTTCTATCTTTAATTATTTGCTTCATTATCTACTTTTTAACGATGTTTTAAAAAGCCAAGCAAAATTTTGAAAGCTAAAAAAGTAGTTTTTAAAGTTTTTTTTTTTTTTTTTTTAATTTGCCTAAGAATTCAAACTCTTATATTCAAAGATGCAAATTATAATTAAAAAAAAAATGGAGAGAAAATAAGCTTAACGTTCAAAAACCAATGATTGCCAAATGGGACCTTTAACTTTTAAACATTAATTTTAATTATAAACATCACCTCCTAAAGTTTTCTTTATTTTGTTATTTATATAAACAAAACCTTAAATAAATAAATAAATATAAACCTTAAATAAATAAATAAATATATATATATATATATAGAATTTGGCTAAAATTATGAATCTTTCATTAAGTAAGGTGAAAATAATCTCAATTATCAAAACAAAAAACCAAGGTGATTTGCTAAGGTCTCTTTTGATAACTATTTCAAAATTTATTTTTCATTTTTTAGAATTATATCACTTCCCTCTATTAGTTATTGTTTATATGTTTTGTTGTCTAGATTTTATAAGTGTTTCAACTTCAAAGCCATCGTTTAAAAACTAGTTTTCAAAAACTTGTTTTTATGTTTTAAAATTGGATAGAAATCCAAATGTTTATATAGAAAATATAAAAATGGGTAAAAATTGTGAAAAAACAACCATAATTTCTTTATAAAAAAGAAAAAAAAACGAAATGCTCATCAAGTGGAATTTTTAGTTTTCAAATTTTAACATTTAAAAATCAATTTTATTTGATATCTAATTGAGTTTTCTGTTTTCTCAATTTTAAAAATATTTTTAAAATTTCAAAATTTGAAAGGTAGGTAGTACTGTCTCTGGATTTAGTTTTAAAAAATAAAAACAAAAAATGAATTGATTACAAAATCAAACCTTAAGTATAATTTTAAAAGAAAAAACACCCATAATTTTCTATTTTAAGAAATAGGCAAGGGAGACGATGTGGTGGAGAGGTCAGCGCAACTGTCTTTGACCAAGCATCCTTTAAGTTTGAATCTCAGGATCTCCAATAATGTTTCCATCTATTTCTTTTCTATTGTGTGATAATTATTATGTATTATATAAAT
The DNA here is from genome assembly GCA_031780015.1 of Citrullus colocynthis. NCBI lineage: Eukaryota > Viridiplantae > Streptophyta > Magnoliopsida > Cucurbitales > Cucurbitaceae > Citrullus > Citrullus colocynthis. Next base: position 321,192 of record QLSR01000238.1, on the reverse strand, counting down.
ATGTAGTTTTGACACCAATTTAACATAAACAATTGCTCCTTCAATTCTCATCTATATTTATTATTGTTAGGTGAAATTACGAAAACAACCAAAAACAACTTTTGCATTTTCCTTTTTTCTCATCTAACTTTTGCATAAAACCATTTCGACCTACTCGACGAGATTTCAACGAAGAGAAGAGAGAAAAAGAAGTGAGAGACAGAAGGGGAAGCGAGCAGCGAGGAAAGGCTTACACGTGTGCTTTGTTGGTCATTTCGACAATTTTATCCATTAATGATTTAAGCATAATGTAAAAAAAAAAAAAATTGATTTTTCAAAAGTTATGTCAAGTTTCATTTAGCCCCATAATAAGCCATATGTACAAAAAGCTCAATTCTCCATCATCTCCCGAATTCTCCTTTACTTTATATGCATTTACTTACACATTTTTAGTGTTCGTTGAGTTGTGTGGTTGAAATGTTGCATTCATATGTTTAATAATTCGTTCTATATTGGGATGCAATTATTCATGACACTTTGAGCATTATATATAAAATAAAACTGTCTTATGAAAACAATGTGAAATTCATTGGATTCATATTAGTTGTTTTTTTTATTCTCCTATAGTTTGTTCTTACAAAAATGAAACTATTTTCATGTATTTTGTTTTAATTTTTTGTTTTTATTATTTTTCTTCATCTGATTTACGATTAATCAACGCATTTATATTGATATGGCTGTTTTAACAGTATAGTTTTTTATTATAGAAAAGTTAAAAATAGATATATAATTTTTACTTGTGTCTATATCATATATGCAAAATTGTTGTATAAATAGTTTAATTTTATTTTTATAAACAAAAATATAAAATTAAAAAAATCATTAAAACTTATTTTGATTTTTTAAAAACAAAATATAAAAACATAATTGTTAAACATATATTTTTTTCCGATTTTATAAAATAGAAAACCAAAAACAGTAATTTAATTAACACGCATGATTTTTGTTTTTTAAAAATTAAAAGTAAAAAATAAAAAAGCAAAAATAAAAAATCAAAGGGTTATCAAACGAAACCCAAATGTTTATGTAACACAGTATAAACTTTTATAATTGAATCTATTTAGACACCCTCATTTTATATCCATCTATTTCTCTATTTATATAAGAATTTTGTGAAATAACTAAAGTATTTTTTAGTTGTTTTAAAATGAAAGGGATCTATAAACAACCTCATTTATCAAAGTTTATAATTTAAATGGTTACAATTATTAACTAATTACTTCATTAAATTTTAGAATTATTGGCCTCCGTTTGCTAATTGCATGTGCCACATGCGAATTATGTTATATTACTCTAAGTATGTTAGTTTATTATGCAATTTGATTCAAATAATTTATATGAAACGGATCTTTTAAAATGTTAAAAGATGTTTGTCAATAATTTATATGTCAAATCATATATCTCGTATAAAACAATCATATTAACGAATAGGAATAGAATAGCTCGCCATCATATATAAGAATAATTCGATAGATTGACTCAATTTGAATGATGTTTAAAAATATAAGATTATTTTTCTAAATCTTTTTGTACTTTTTTTTTTTATTATTTTTAACACAAATTTAACTTAACTGACATAAATTTTGTACTATTGACTTTAAAATCAGAGATTTGATTATTCTTATCTCACATGTATATTATTAGAAAAAAAAAAAAAATTTTTTTTTTTTTTTTAAAAATAAAAATTTGAAATAAAAATATTTAAATTTTTTTTTTTAAAATTAATATTAAAAAATTTTTTTTATTTAAATTAATTTTTTTTTTAAAAAAAAAAAAAAAAAAATTGTTCTATTTTTCTCTCTATGAACTCTCCTTTCTCTCTCTCTCTCTCTCACACGCAACCCTTCTCCTCTCTTCTTTCTCTTGCTCCCTCCTCTTATCTTCGGTCCTCCTTAGACGACGATGACAATACGCAGAGCTCATTTTTAGATTTTTAGATCATTCATATAAACATATAATCAATAATAATAATCATGACAATTATATTATAAACAGTGCTCCCAACTACTTTTTTTAGAGGCATGTGTATATAATTACATGCATGGGTGTTAGCCTCTATTTTTCTTGCATCGTTTCATATGTTTGGGATTCAAATATTTCATTATTGCTCATTCAGAGTCACTAGTTAGTGCTTTTCTCCTTCAAACTTTTAAAACACCACTTTTCATTATATATATATATATATATATAGCTTACTTTTAAAAATTACCTACAAAAATTAAATAAAAAGTTATTATCAAACAAGGTGTAAATAAGCTGGTACATATGTGAACATGCTAGTTCAATTTAAGTTGGTGGTTCAAATTTCATATCTATATCTTAATTAATATTGTTGGATATAAGAAGTCATTCTCTTAAAATTGTTATATTAATTATGAAATAATTCTTATTTGACAATATGACTATTAAAGTTTAGATTAAGAATGTAATTTCTAAACTCACATTACAAGTTTTTAATCTTAAAATTTATCTAATAAATTTTTAGAGTTTCAATTCTGTGTATAATAGTCGTTTAACTTGTAACTTATGTGTCAAATGAGTTTATAACCTACTCAATTTTTTAAAAGAACTTTTAATTTTATGTGAAACAAGTAAAATTTTAAAAGAAAAATACTTGTTTGTTCGCTCAACTAAATATGGATGTCTATATTGTACCATCATAAAATTTAATAATTAAAATTATAATTTAATTGCCATCAAATTAAACAAAACAGTCCTAAAAGCTTTTCAAAAGCTTCTTTCGAGTGGTCTTGTTCTATAAAGGGAAGGCAGAGGACAACAATGGTGAGTGCAAGATTTTCCAATAAAAACATAACAAAAAGCATAGAGAAGTAACACTTGATATTACAAAATATATATAAATGAAGAAATAAAATAATATTATTATTAACATAATATAGTAATAATATATTGATACTTTTTGGCCCACTTAGCAATCATTATATACACAACCCATAGGCCTAGAAAATGACAACCATTGGGTTAGACCAATAAACAACATTTAAAAATATAATAGACCATCTTAAAAGAATTTCATTATTAAAAAGTAAGTAAATAAAGTGGGACCACGAATTATTAATTATTGAAGCTTTAATCCCTTTTATTTTATCAACTTATAATAGTAATTAAACTATCCTTTTATTATTGTGACCCAATTAATTACATAACATTTATAATTATTGGTCCACTTAATCAACCTAAATGGCTGTTATTTTCTACAAAAACTATATTTGGAATCAGTTGGAAAATTTATTGGGATGGTAATGAATATTAGAACATACCAAATGGAAATTTTCTTTTACGAAATTAGGGAAGATAAGATTAAATCATTAATAAGTATAAACTTGTTCTCGGCCCCTTTGACTTTTAGGCTTATTCAATTTTTTAAAATCCACAAACTTCTAAAGAACAAAATTTGTATAAACTTTTAGATTCTTTTTCTTTTTAAATAATTATTTATAAGAAAGTTGGCGAATCACTTTTTTTTTTTTTTTTTAAATAATTATTTAAAAAAAAAAAAAAAAATTGTTTTTCTAATTTTTTTTTAAATAATTATTTAAAAAAAAAAAAAAAAATTGTTTTTCTAATTTTTTTTTAAATAATTATTTAAAAAAAAAAAAAAAAATTGTTTTTCTAATTTTTTTTTAAATAATTATTTATAAGAAAGTTGGCGAATCACCTTTTTTTTTTTTTTTTAACGTGTACGAGTGCTTCTACTTCAAAGTAGGCTTGACTCGATGATATTGATGTGTGCTTTATCTTTAAAGGTTAGAGGTTCAATCATTCATTCAACAGTTTTTGTACTTAAAAAAAATGTATATTTGGGTGAATTTTTTTAATGATATGTATCAACTAATCAATGTAGACCTATGTTAACAATTTAGGTTGGTTGAAATATATATCAAGTGAATTGATATTGAGTGACAAAGTGATAACAATAATTAGAGATAGTTATTATAAATTTTAAGTTTAGCTAAAATAGTTTATGTGTGCACGATTACATTAATATATTTGAATGCGTTAAAATAAATATGTTAAAATCATTTTTGTCATGTTCAAAACCTTTTCGAACATATACATTTTAATTACTCAAAATCAATTCAATGTTTGATTCTATACTTTTAAACACAAATTTCATACTATTAAAATTGGTTTTAAATTATTAAAAAAAATGATTCGTGATTTTATCCATTTCAGAATCACTCTCAAACACCTCGTACCATCCAAAATTGATTTGTTTATAAGTTTATTTATTAAAAAAGTTATTTTTTATACAATAATTTTTATGTTTAGTTTTACATTCTAAATGCAAATTCTTGCCCTCCAAAATTGATTTTGAGTGATTAGATGACATGTTTAGAACTAGTTTTGAACATATCAAATGTAAATTAAACAATTTCATAATCACTCTTGTTTTTAATCTAACAACTCACACCAATCATTTCTTTTTTAGTTTTCTAACTTCCTCATTATTCTAGATGGTTTAATTGGTAACGGTATCAGGTATGCTTATTTTGTGGTGATCGAGGTTGATATGGCGGATCAAGTGGTTTGACTTCCTTGTCGTTTTAAAGCATTTTTTGTTGTCAATGCTTAGGAGTCCTCAAGTCACAGGTTAGTTCCTTGGTCTAGTCTTCTTTGGATAAGAGGTAATATTCCAATATACTCCATCATCTAGCTAACTAAACGAAATAGAATGCAGACATGTGATTGTAATGAGCAGTCAAATACATGTGATTGTGTTCTTTGTAATTGTGGGTTGAGTCTTCAGACCATTTATTCTTTTACAACCCTTTCTTTCAGACTATCTGGATGTGATGTACTCTTGTGGGATGACTATTCTCATGGGATCTCTCAACAGGACACAGGACTTGTCTAGGTTCATCATTTTAGTGTATGAAATCTCCTGTGGTGAAAGATTTGAAGAGTAGTTTAGTGTGTTGTTCTCAATCATTCTTGGCGAGAGCATAAGCTTCATGTCCATGGTAGTTCTATGCAACCCCCTTCAAGTGATTGGTTAAATTGTTTGGTTGGATGTGTTTCCATGTTGTTATACTAGGGAACACGTACATAATCTTCCCTCTTGTGATTTATTTTCGAGTTTGAATAATTGTCTTTTGTTCTTGTATTTTAACGATCGTAGTTGGTTTTTCGTTTGTATATTCACCTCAAATTGAGAGATCTCCTTCCTCTTTATTACAATTCCATATTCTATAAAAAGAAAAAAAAAAGAATTTGCCAAGTAAGATACAAAAGTTAAAAGTTAGGACACTCTTTAAAAAAACACAAAAATTATACAACAAAATAGAATTTTAAAAATTCAAAACTTTAAATCCAAAAAAGAATATATAATGGGAAAGTGTGAATATATAAAATGTGGAAAAAAGAGGGGTAAATTTGAAGTTATTTATAAAAGTAGACAATGATAGAATTGAATATAAAGAGGAGAAAGAAGGCAACGGCTGTAGGAGGAAAATATTAGTGTAAGGGCACCGCAAAGGCAAAGCCAAAACTGAGAGACTACGCAATGACGCATTTACCCTTCCGCTTTGTGTGGTGGCGAGAAAGAGAAAAGGGCTTATGAAGGAATATACTTGGCTTCCTCTTTGGCTTTGCTTGTGTGTGGCCATTGTAGGGCCACGTGGCCACGTGAGAGGATTTCCTGAAGGAGAAACTGTGGACGTGGAAGAGGAAGGGCCCACATGGGCATGTGTCGGTTCGGTTCCACCTAACAGACAAAACCCCAACTCTCCAGCTCATCTCATCTTTAATTTGGCCCCAAAACGTTGGAAATATTATAATTAAATTGTAATTTCGAAAAAAGGTTTAAATTTTTAGTCTTCCGTATTTTCTTATACCTCATAAATAAATTTTATACCATGGTGATTGAATCTCCGACCTTTAAAGAGGAAAGTCATGTCATTCATCGTTGAACTAAACTCACTTTAATTTTAAATTTAGAGTATGCAAATTCAAATCTACATTCAACAACTATTATGTAATGAGCACAGACAACCCACGTTACATATTTTTTTTTCTATTGTACTTGTTGGTGAGGGAAGTTTAATTAGATGTTAGGCTAAATTACAAATTTAGTCTCTATGATTTAAAAAAAGTTAGATTTTAGTCTTTATGATTTAAAATTACAATTTAGTCTTTATGGTTTGATAATGAAGAGGACTAATTACGAATTTTCTCTTACCTACAGAGACCAATTACAACTTTTAAAATCATAGGAACTAAATTTGTTTTTTTTTTCAAACCATAAGCATCAAACTTGTAATTTAACCTAGATGTTAAATTAAGAATGAAACAAGTAAGTACAATTATATTATAGAATTCCAAAAATGTTTAACTACAACTTTAGGTTTTAAATTTGAAGTTTGAAGTTTGTTTTTATCTAGTTCATGAACTTTTAAAAGGGTTATTGGGTTATTTAAGTCATTGAATTTTCAATTTTATGATCAATATATTCTTAAAGTTTAAAAACTATTTAATACATCCTTAAAATTTTAATTTTGTATCGAATAGATATTTTTAATTACGTATCTAATAAGTTCAACCCATTCAATGTTTTTAAAACGCTAGTTAGTCTTACATACTAGCGCAGATGCCAATCCCATAACCACTCAGATTTGGACAATAATGTTGCATTTCTTATGGACTTTGGTGCGTGTTTTAAAAGCCCAATTGCTGAGCTTCCAGGGAAATCATGGCCTCGCTTGGGGCGCTAACGTTTGAATTTTATATATTTGTAGAGTCCAAACGTTCATGTTTTTGGATGTTTGAGTGGTTGAGTTCATGTATTAGAGTATTTAATTTAATTTTTTTACATAAATAATCTATTTTTATGATATTTATTTTTGTTTGAAAATCTTTTATTTAATAATTATATATATGTATATTAATAAATTATAGATTGCATTTTATTTTATCGCTTTTTAAGAACACATGTATTATTAGGAGTTTTAGGAAATGAGGTTTAAGGTTGGATCATGCATTTCAAACTTTTTTTTTATAATTTAAGTAATCATTTTACAAATTTGTACGTGTAACGTTTTTCGTTGAGTCATTTTTATTTTAACACTTTTGATAAAAAAAAAAAAAAAAAACTTTTTAAAATAAAAACACTCACTGTCTGACTATTTTTTTTTTTCAAATGTATTTTACATACAAGTTTCTTCGATTTCTTGCATGAGAAAAGTGGTTTTATTAATGTTAAGTTGTTGTAAAGGACTATAAAATACTATGAACTAATCAAAACATTGGGAATTCAACATTTTGATGAAAATTACGGACTTTTGTGTCAACAAAGGTGTTTTTATTAACAATTTTGTGCGTCAACTTATATATAAACATTTATCGATGTTTCATATGTATTTTTAAATTAATAGTTATTTTTAAGTTTTAAATTAAGGTTTTATTGATGATTTTATGTCACGAGCATCAACAAAACAAAAAAAACTCACGTGTCAACGGAACCCAAATTTGTAGTAATCATAATTTAAAATAATGGTCGTTAGAGTTGGTGGAGTGGCCACCACCGTCAGAGGTTGTCATAGTTGGTTGTCAATAGTGGTGGTTTGATGTTGTTGGAGTTGGCCGTGAGGCGGTGGTCATCAGAGTTGGCAGTCGAAGTTGGTCGCTAGAGTTAAGCAGCTAATCATCTGTAATGATGAAGGCTGAGTCACTGTTGGTGAACATGGTATAAAATGTTGGTGACATACAAAGTTAGTCTCCCAAACAATAAATTGAATTATCTTATCTCATCTCTTCACCCCAAACACCCCCTAAAATATTAAATGATGTATCTTTCAGACACTCTGATTTTAAAGTTTAAGAAATAATAGTATGTTAAACTGACCATAATTTGTATAACATGACATTCTTTTAAGTTGACAATATTTATTTACTAAGAAAAAAAATACTTTTTTGGTCTCTGAGTTTTAAAACGTTACACATTTAGTCATTTAAGTTTTGAGTTTGATTTCAATTTAGTCATTAAGTTTCAATATGTTACAATTTTACCCATGATATTTGACTTTTGTCTCAATTTGGTCTATAGGTTTAAAGATTTATACTTAAGTTTGATTTTTTCACTACATACTCGCGTTCCATCATTAATGTTAATGTCTATTCATTAATTTAAGAGAATAATAATTAATTACATTTTACTATTTTCCATCCTCATTAAAATTAAATTTAAACTTTCACTTCATAATTAATTTAAATTAATTAACAGACATTAACGCTAATGACTAAAAGCAGGTATTTAATAAAAAAAACTGAGGTTAAAATTGTAAATCTTAAAACCTAAATACTAAATAAAACTATACTCAAAAACTAAATATTAGAGAGCTATTTTTTTTTTTTTTTTATATTATTTCTACATTATATAACATTATTTTTTTTACCCCTCCCACTCTTCCCTACCACAATATAAATGAATAAACATTGTCAAATCCTTTAGGTCTATTTTAGAAAAGCAATACTTAGGTTCATCTAAGTCCATAGTATTTTTCTTTAATTTTTTTTTTTTTAAATTAATTACCACGTGTCACGAGTGCAATATAGGGACTACGCTAGGGTGATTACTCAAAAGAAGAGAAATTGCATAATATTTCTTTAGTACCAAAAACACCCCATTGAAGCAACCATATAATTTCATGTTCCAAAACTTTGGAAAGAAAAAAAAGTAGTCAAAGTCCACTAAGTAGATACAGAAGTTTTTGTTTGTGGCATGGAAGACTATAATGTGTGGAGTTATTTTTGTGTAAGAAAAACAATTTACAAAAAGGTGGAGAGAATTAGGGAGGAGTTCTAGAAGTTTCTAGACAACAATAAAGAGAGGAGATTAAAGAAGAAGAAGAAGAAGAAGAAGAAGAAGGAGGAATAATAATATTGGGAAGAAGGAAATTTGAGTGCTGCGGAGGAGGAAGTGGAGGGGCCGGAAGGAACACCGCCGAACACGGTGGAGCCGCTTGAATTTGTAGTGTTCAGGACCGATGAACTCGTACTGCAAATAATATTATATTTTTAGTCTATGAATTTTCAACAATAACTGAGTGTTCGATTTTTGAGTTTTCAAAACATATTTTTTTAGTCTTTGAATTTTTCAGAATAGATTCGATTGGTCCCTAAATTTTCAAAATCTAGCTTTTTAGTCTTTGAATTTTTAAAAATAGGTTTAAAAGGTTCTTGCAGTAATTTTTTTAAGGGCAAATTGCAAAAACTACATAAAGTATGATGCTAGTTGTAATTACACCTTCAAATTTTCAATTGTAAAAATTTGGCTCCTATACTTCTTCAAGTGTTAAGATTGGATGTTTAACTTATAATTGTTGTAGAAATTGGACTCACAGATGATAAAAATTGAACCCTCAAACTTTTAGTATTATTATAATTTACACAATCATGTAAGTTTGAAGGTCCAATTTGTCCCAACTCTAACAATTGTGTAATTTTGAAGGCTCAAATTTTAAAATTGTAAGTTCAAAAGAGTATAATTGCAACTACCACTATACTTTAGTGGTGGTTTTTGTAATTTGCTTCTTTTTTGTTATTTTAAATTAGAAAATTAATTTTCTTAAAAATTACTTCGTCTCTCTAAAATTATTTTTTGAACATTTTTTTCAATTCAAAATTTCATATAATTATATAAAACGGAAATAAAAAATAATTCAGAGACTTTTCAAACCTATTCTTAAAAATTTAGAGACTAAAAAGGTACGCTTTAAAAACTCAGGATCCAAACGCGTCTATTGAAAAACTCGGGGACTAAAAAGGGAATTTTCTTTAAATCTAATTTTATTTGACCGCTTTTAAATACTACTTTGGTCCATTTACTTTTACTTTTAGTTTATTTTTAGCATTTGTACTTTTAAAGTATCCATTTTGTTCTTCATATTTTCAACCTTGGTTCATTTTGATCTATATAACTTTAAGAAATGGCCATTTTTGTCTCTTAAAAATAGAAAAAAATGGGATCAAAATGGTCACTCTTTAGAAATATAGGGACCAAAATGTTTGAAAATACAAGGACAAAAATGAACCAAGTTAACAATATAAGAATTAAAATGAACATTTTAAAAGTATAATAACTAAAATGAAGTGAAGTTAAAAATAAGACCAAAATAATATTTAAACCTTATATTAATTAGTTACAGGGAGTTCACCTTGTTGATGGATACTCGCACGTGCCACTGCCTAGTAAACATTTATCACAAAAGAAACAATTTCACATTTATTACTCACCTAAAGCAATATCATCAATTCAAGGAAATATATATGCATATATAGATGGTTTCACCGAAAAAACAAATCATAAATTTGGTCATATGTTTCTAAAAATTCCTCTCTTATTTTAAAATTTTGCAATATTACCTTTAACATTTTATACATATTTCAAAACTATCTAGTAGAATCATTTAAAATATTAAGCCATGAAATGAGTGTAACGTATAACGAAAAAATCGAAAGGTGAAAGACAACATAGAAATTGCATAGAGAATTAATTGCATCCATTTAATTTTTTGCATTAATGTGAAAACATTAGATGTACTTATTGGTAAATAAAAACACTTTAATTGAAGTAATATTTAAATAAAATAAAAAATGCGTTAAAGAAAAAAAGCAAGAAACGAGGAGGATCTTAAAAATAGGCGTAATGGCCAATGTGATTCATTCTTCTTCTCGAATTCAGAAGAAAAACCCTAAACCCTAATTAGAGAAAGCAAGAACAAAAGCTCGAAAGAGAAACTTACTGGGATTGGTGCTGGTGATCACGGCAGTGCCTCCAAAATTACAGCTATTCGGAAGCGGATTCTTCTGGTAATAGCTATTGAACGCGTAAGAAGCATGGTCTCGAACCGAATTAGGGTTGTAGCAGTTTCCGCCGGCTTGAATCGACGAGCAATCGGCACCACCCATGCCGCACGCGTAGTCCAGAGCTAATTGCAGCGCCGCCTGCGACGCGCTTAGACTCGCAATGCACCAGCTGGAGCCACCGCTCGCGCTGGTTGCCGGTGTAAAGCTTGGGGTCGTCATGGTTGGGGAGACGGTGTCGGGGTTCGAACTCGTAGGGTTTATGATGGGAATGGTTGGGATGTTGATTGTTGGGACTGTCGTTATTGGAGTCGTGATGTCCTTTTGATGAGTCGAAGGTTTTCGGGATGCTGTTCTGAATTGCTGCCCCTGTTTTTGTGAAGGATCTGCTCTTGATGAACCTGATTTCAAATTCGGGGAAAAGACAAGGTACATACAAAAACAACAAACTGATTTTAGTTTTCTTAGTGGATGAATTGAAATTCTTTGTTTTGTTTTTCTTGTAATGTGTGTGATATACTTGCTTTCTGGCTACGCATCATTGAAATGTTGAAGAAATTGAACAATTAGTCAAAAGTGAAAGATTCTGATTTCGATAAAGAAGAATGCAAAAGCATTCAAAATTCCGAACTCCACGACATGTAAACCCATAAAAGAAGGTACCCAAGAATAAGACAGAATAATAACAACTACTTTTATAGCTTTATTTAGAACGAAAACAAATACTCCCACAGTAACAAACAAACAAACATCTGGGTTTTATTGGATTGGTTCATGGATTAAAGAAAACATGAAAGAACTTCTTGTTTGATTTGAAACAGAAGAAACAAGAAGATACCCATATTAGAAGATATGAAGAAGGTATAAGAGAAGAGAAGCCTTTACTTCTCACCTGGGCTGAAACAGTGAATGAATAGGAATAGAATTAGAGTGCTACAAATGAACCTCCCATCCATTCGCAGAGACCTTCTCTGTTCTTCCTCCAAAATCTTTCCTCTGAGGACTTCTTGTTGGAATTTAGGCGGTTGTTGATCGGATTTCTACAGGTGGGTGTCTCTGAGATTGAGACACAGAGAGATCAAGAAGAACTGAATATGAAATGTGAGTGGAAAGAAAGGGGCTTTTTGGAACTTGATGCGCTGAGAGAACATTTGAAATGACAGTAAAGATTTGATTAAATACGGGAATAAGGGAGAGAGGCGAGTGGATGATTCGAAAGTGCAAGCAATGGAAGATGGAAAAAAGGAGAGAAGGGAAGAGGTTAGGAAAAGAAAAATAAAAGAAAAATGGCAGATTATTTTGGAATTTATGTTGGGTATGTTGGGGTGTGGTGGCAAGTGATCTATGCAATGATGGTGCTGATGTAGATATTTTTGCTTTTCGTTTTTTCTTCTCTCCTTTTACTGTTTCCTACTTTACTGCAGGTTTCAATTGGGGTTGTGAATTTGCTCAATTTGGATCATTTAAACAAGGTCCATAGTCGGTTTCAAATGAATTAAAGTCCCCTACCCATCACTCATGAAAATTAGTGTAATTAGCATAATTGTAACGAGATTCTATTGATAAATCAATTGTAATAAAAGTCTAAATTGTAAATGTAATAAAAGTCTAAATTGTAAATATAATTGAATTGCTTTTCATTGTTTTACTTAGAATTATGAATTTGTCAAATTTATTCATACTATTACAATAATAATGTATGTAACGTTAAAGGTAGTGGATCCAATCTAATTTTCAACCACAAGTAGATTGAGCACGCTCTATTTTCTCAATCAAATTATATGTTTTGATTATAGATTTGGAGGTGAGCTCAACAGTTCAAACACAAGTAAAATAATAACAAACGTTTATTGAGATCCACTTTCTAGATTACCATAGATGGATTACTTTTAATCTGGGCAAACGGGAACTAAACGCTTTGAAAGTCATTCCTAACCAGTTTCTAATTTACTTTTAAGTTTGACTTCTATAGTTTTGAAGGATTATATTATAAAGGGTAAATATAAATAATTTATAACCTTAAACCTTAGTGGTGGTATCAATTCGTGTCATGACCTAATAATTGTATCAATAAACTTTGAACTTTTGTAAATGTATCAATTTACAGCATCTGTCATCGTTCATTAGTATTAGGTGAATTTTATAATTTGAATCAACTAAACTTCTCAATTTTCATCAACCAATCAATTTAGACTATTTATTAGGGTGACCTATGAAAATCATCTATGCATTAATTGTCAAACGTGTAGACTTCTTTAAATGTTAGTTTTATAAAATGGACAATAGAGTAAATGCATAGATGATTTTAAAAAGAAATTCTAACTAAGAGTGTAAATTGGTTCATTTATGAAAGTTTAAATGTTTAAATGATACAATTATATGTTTCACATACGGTTCAAACAAAACGTAATGGGGGATGTAAATTGACACTGTTCATATTTAAATTGATACCACCCTAAAGTTTGAGAGTACAAATCAATATTTTTCTTATTATAAATAACAAGGCAACGATTTTCATAATATATCTAATAGATACATAAACTTCAATAATTCAATAATCTATTAATCACAAAATAGAAAATAGGAACTTTAACATTTTTTAACTTTTATGAGTATTTTTATTTAAAAAAAGTTATTAACAATTGATTTAAAATATTACGACAAGTATAGAAACTTATTCAAACCCATATCGATTTATTTAAATAATTAAATGGGGTAGAGAGATAACTTAACCCTTTCTTTTATTAGAAAAAATATGATAAATAAAAAAATATTAAATTATTTACAAATATAGAAAAATTTCATTACAATCCAATTCAATACTAACATAACATGTTCTTTTGGTTTGCTATATATCCTTCTATATTCAAATTCGAGAACATCATTTAAATTTTGTGAGTTCATGAATTAAGTATTTTATTCTGTTTCTTTGATAACAATCCTCAATTGGTGAAATCTACGTCAAAACTCAACAATATTTCAATCTCCTAAATCCTGTTTCATTTATAACAATTATTTGGTTATAATTGTTCAGAGATATGACGATGACAAGGCGAAAAAAAAAAAAAAAAAAAGAAAAAGAAGAAAAAAAAAAAAAAAAAGAAAAAGAAGAAAAAAAAAAAAAAAAAGAAAAAGAAGAAAAAAAAAAAAAAAAAGAAAAAGAAGAAAAAAAAAAAAAAAAAGAAAAAGAAGAAAAAAAAAAAAAAAAAAAGGTCAGACATGATTCTCGTAATAATAAGACATCAAATTAATAATGATAAATTAAGAGATTAATTTAAAAGGCTAGAGTTAGTTATTAATTGTAACTCAATCAATATCTTGTCAAACCATAGAAGGTTAAAAAAGAAGGAGAAGAATAATATTTTAAAAAGAAAAAGAAGAAAAAAAAAAAAAAAAAGAAGAAGTAAAAGCAAAGGAAAAGAAAGGCAATTCTTTCAGTGCTTCCACATCTCTTTCAAGGCATAAACTTGAATCTTGGGTTTGATTATTGGGCAAGGATACATGGTTGGTCTACTTGCTCTTTTCTAATATTTAATTTTATCTTTTCATAGAAAAACATATTCTTATTCTTATTATTATTTTTCCTATGGACTATGGTTAGAGAGATGCTGTCATTTTCACTTTAATTAACATATTGCAAAGTGATGAAATATGGTCATATGGTTATTGTCCTAATAGTTCAAACTAAGAATTTGGTTATTCTTTTGTCTTTATCAATTTTATCCAATTCCAACCTTTTCACTTAATCCTAAAATATTAAATTAGTGCCCACTTTATTTCTATGAAAACCATGACATGGAGTCATTTCTAAGTCTTCTTTTTTTATTGCTAGAATATCTAGAATCTTGATCAATTTTAGAAATTAGAAAAAAGAAAAAAAAAAAAAAAAAGAAAAAAAAAAAGAAACTA
>QLSR01000238.1:204272-306326 GCA_031780015.1 Citrullus colocynthis | reverse complement strand
AAAAAAAAAAAAAAAAGAAAAAGAAAAAGAAACTACTATATATACAGTCATGGTCAAGCTATATTATTTTATTTTCTATACTATACTTCAACATTAGTGGTAAAGTTTCATAAAATTAATTCTTTGATGCAACATTGGCAACTATTAAAAAAAAAAAAAGGAAAAAAAAAAAAAAACTAAAATGTAGTTTAAGACATTATCATTTACAATTTGAAAAGTGACCAAAACTAATATTGTTTTGAATTCAATGAATATTGTTCTATTAGATCTTTTGACTTTTTATTTTTATTTATTTTATTTTATTTTATTATTATTATTTTTTAAGGGAACCACAAATAATGAAGTGTAATCTTCAATATTTAGAATAAAATTAAAAGTGGGATTCCAATATTCTTTTGCTTTGGACCGCCACTTTTGAGCCATTTCATTTAAGGTTGCACTCGATCTATGTATCTATATAATCACTCATTCAGCTATATTTCTTACTTTTTATTTTATTTTATTATTTATTTATTTGAAAACTAAACTGTGATATTATTTTCTATTTTGAATTTTAAGGTGGGCCCATATTCATACATATTGATAAAGCTGTGGAAGATCTAAACTTTTTCTAGAAGTAACGATTAGCACAAAGATTTTCTCGGTTATATTAATTATGCATAATAAAAGTTTTTAGTTTCTCTTTTCTCACATATCTTTACCAAAATGTATTAATATTTAAATATGTATATGTAAAGATTGAAAAAAAGGTTATTAAAGACTCATGAATATATTAAAGATAATTTTTTCATATTATTGTATGTTATGTGGAGCATTTTCTTTTTGACAATAGGTAGACGGAGATCCTATCTCTGATCACAAGATTGATAATACAAGCTCTATGTCTATTTTGTTATGCTCATTTTGCCTCGAATAATTTATTATTATTTTTTTTCTCTCTATCGTTGCGTATATTTTGGGCATTTATCATGAAAATTGCTTATTATAGAAATGATGGGAAAAATATAAATGACCCAATCCGAGGTCCAAAGGCCTGACTATCATAAAGCCCAAATACGTTATTGGTCTGAACTATATTGTAAAGTGCATTTGGGCCGGAAAGCCCAGAAATTAAAGACTTTTTAATTTTAATTTTTAATTTTTAATTTTTAAGTAGTGTTTTCTAAATTAAATATTTGGGATTTATGTAGCAATTCAAATAACTATTGTCCATGATGCTTTAGTTTAGTTTTAAGAAATGAGCAATGGAGTGAATTAGTGTTGGGTAAGTCTTAGATTTAAACTTTGAAAGTTGGGTTAATGTTTGGTAAATTAGTATTAAATAATTGCAAGTTTGTTTAACTTCAACATTTTTATAAGAAGATTTTGTATAAGAAGATTTTGTAAGTTTTTATGTAACTTGAATTACAAATTACAGTTTATACTAAATAATTTGATAAAGTATCAAGAAAAACAATTGTTAAATAAAAAAAAAAAGAGAAAAATTGTCAAACAATTGAAACAAATGCTAAGAAAACAACAATATTGAATTTAAATTTAAATTTCATAATGAGAGACTTTCAATCAGTAGATAAATGTTACATGTGTTTTTCCCCATTTTCTATGGAATATTGTTTATATATGTGTATGCATGCATTATTATTCAAACATGATAATTTTGATGTGATATTTCTTTGATAATTGTGGTTAAAGTAAAAAGTTCATGTGATGTGCTTTCCTCTATGAATCATTATCAAAAAAAGTAAAGTGATTGTATTGATTTTATACTTTTAGACGCGACTTAATTACAATCGGTTAATTGAAATTGATTTTAAATGATAAATAATTTAAACTTGATGAAAATAATTTTAATAATTTCAAAAAATCATTCCAAACATGCTCTTAAAACTTATACTATAAGTTTATATATTAATATAAAATAAATCAAACGAAACACGTCTTCTTTTCTTTAATGTTGAGACGTTTTGGTCTATTTTTCACTTATTCAATCTTTCTAATTTAGTTCCTCATTTTCTTACTACCTTAGTCTTGTTCTCGTTTCGACTTCTTTTTGTGGTATAATAAATATGAAGCTGAGAAATGAATGAATACTTATTTAACTATTTAATTATGCTTGTGTTGGATATAAAATGATTCATTCAACTTTTGACCTCTCTGGCATCTTCAATTTTTCTCTCCTAAATGTAATTTATTATTTGCTTCTTATTTACATCAAAAGAATCTTGATTGAAATAATTCGGTTTAAAATCACCTTTAATCTCTAAACTTTCATTGAAAGTAACAATTTATTCTTTGAACTTTGGTTTGTAGCGGTAATGGTAATGATTTAGTCCCCATACTTTTAGTTTTTGTAACAACTTAGTCTTTGTACTTTAAAATTTCCAATGATTTAGTCCCTACCGTATAAATTTATTATTAAGATTTAATAAGATTTCTTGCATAAATAAATTAATTAGAGACTTAATAGTTTAATAAGATATCAAGTCTACATCATAAAAATAATAGAAATTAACATCTAATTTTATTGGTTTTTTTTAATGTTAGAGACTAAATTGTAATTATTTTTTTTTATAAAAGTTTAGAGACTAGAAGTATTTTCTAATTATTAAAATATTAAGAAAAAAAATGATATTATATCAAATCATTTGTTAAATAACAGTTCCATGATTCTATACAATGTCCATAGAACCCATTCCATAGACTTACAAACATGAAGTTGGAAGTTCAAAGTTCTATCAGGTGGAAAAAGCATGGAACAACTGGAAGAACAAAGGCTTGCGATTTAAGAAAGAGCCATCGCATCTTAAACATCAATTTTAATTTATGTATTTTCAAAATTTAATAAAAACACAAGAACAATTACAATTATGAAAGCTCCCGTAGATGTCCGAGTGGGACAAATCGGTTGCGACAATTGACCCATAGCTGGTGCACATATAGTATATTTGTGTAAAAATCTGATTGGATCTACATATTTCAATTGCA
This sequence comes from Citrullus colocynthis, assembly GCA_031780015.1. Classification (NCBI taxonomy): domain Eukaryota; kingdom Viridiplantae; phylum Streptophyta; class Magnoliopsida; order Cucurbitales; family Cucurbitaceae; genus Citrullus; species Citrullus colocynthis. Next base: position 303,341 of record QLSR01000238.1, on the reverse strand, counting down.
TACATGTAACTGTCTTGTCAATGAATATGAAAAATTTTAGTTAGTCAAAGATACAATCTTAAAAGTTTAGAAACTTTAATTTATATTAAATCTAAAATAATTTTATGAACAATAATAAATTAATTGAGATTTGAGAGAGACAGTGGGCAAACTACTACTACTAATTGAAAATTAGTTTTGAAAATGCTATCTTTTACCATTAGGGGTGACAAGAAAAGTAGCAAAATTTAAAAGTTCATTTTAATAAATAGCAAATTTGTTTCAAAATTAGAAAAGTAGCAAAAGAATTTTCAAAATTATTAATTATTAATTATCAAAAGACGAAAAATATGAAAATAATTATCTAAAATTCAAATAATAACAACTAAAATTCTATTAACTATTAAAAAATCTAATATTTTTTTAAATGACTAATTCAAAACATCTAAAATTAAAATCATGAAAAATCAAGATTGTATTAGTTTTTAAAAATCCAAATCTTTTAACTTCAAATTACTTTTTCACGAACAACCTACAAATATATACTATTTAATTTGTAAATAAATCTTTAGATTGTTTGCTATAATTCTTATTATCTTTTTATTTTGCCAATTATCCAAACAAAACTTAAAATTTTGGTCTATCTCCAATTTCCCTTACAATTACTGTTGATTTGATTGGGAATGAGAGAAATCATAAATGGGCCCACTTGAAAGGACGTCCAACAAGACTTCAAAGCCCACTATTTCTCCCTCAATCCATCATTTTTCTTTTTGCCCCCCTTTCACAATATTTAGTATTTACCCCTCAAAACTACAACACATTTGCAAAAAGCGCCCTACATTATAAGGTTTATTATTCTTTAACCCTACCATATATAAGATCAATGTGAATAATGTTTCTTAATTACAAATAATAACTAATTTAATTAAGGTAGATTCATTCAGTTTGAAAACTGCATATTATATTATATTATATTATTTTATTTATTTATTTTTGACAACACCTATTAGATATCGGAAAGTGTAGGAATTAAATATATATAATTCTCAAATTTTATGAATTAAAACTTGTAATTTAATATTTAATTCATCATATACTAAATTATATACTTAGTACTTAACATTCAAAAGTTGTCCGACAGGTTTTCATAATTATAATAATTGTCTAATAATAAAAAATTCCATTTTAAATTGACAGATATAAACACAAAGTTTAAAATTCATAGAATTATTCGACTGTTTTAGAATTTAGAGAGATCTATCAAATAAAGTTAAGTTTATTAAACTTGTGTTACATTTTTCTACAGTCAAAGAATGTACCAAATATAATTAACAACTAAATCTATACTCTTAAGTGTGTTTAAAAGGTCTCTAAAACTTAAAAAGATTTTTAACGAGTCTTTAACTTTTTTATTTTTTTTTTATCTAATAGGCTTTTGTATATTTTTTTTAAATTTTAATGTCTCTGAAATTTATATATATTACTAATATATTCAAAATTTCTTAAACTTAGCTAATTTATTAGTCACAGAACTAAAATTTATGACTAATAGGACTCTAAATTTTTTATATTTTTTTCATTAAGTTTTTAATTTTTTTTTAAAAAAATGTTGGATATGTCAAAGACCTATTAAAGTAGAACTAAAAATCGATAGATTTATTTGTTATAAAGTTGAAAGTTTAGACCTCGTTAGTTAACAATTTAGAGACTAAATAGATATAAACATATAAAATTATGAGATTAAGCGTTATAATTAAAATTGAATTATAATGAATTAAAAGGACGTTAATATCACCTTTAAAAGTTAAAAATTAGTGCTTACTATTTTGTGAAACATATGAGTTCGAAGGACGCGCCCACAAAGATAAAAGAGTTCCCTCCATGGCTTGGAAAGGTGATATTGACGTCCTCCTAATTCATTATCACATCCAACCAACTCTCCATATTTCTTTTTACACCCACACAAATTTTACAACCCATCTTGTCAATATTTTTTTTGGAAAAAATTACTATTTTATACTCTCAATTTTTTAATAGTTAATTTCTGTGCATTAAAATTTTAATTAGATTTTTATTCTCTTTTTTACTTTAATTAGATTTAAACTTTTTCATTTCATTTTAAAGTAAAAAATAAAAAATAAAAAATAAAATAAATATTTTCCCTCTCCAACCACCTCCAATCAACACATCCTTTTGGAAAAGGACTACAACTAATTGGGTTCTTTTTCTTCTCCCAATAAAATGAAATGTCATATCAAAATTTAAAATAAAAGAAATTAAATTACGAATTTGGTCCATCAAATAAAATTAGAATTTAATTTATGGTTTAATAGAATTTTCATAAATATTTATGAATATTTTACCATAGAGACTATTTATAAAGTTTTATCAAACAAAAATGACTAAATTCTAATTTTAAAATTATAGAGATTGGATTCTAATTTTTTTTTTCCAAATCATGGTGATAAAATGTTTTTAATTTAATCTAAAAAAATCTAATTAATGTAAATAAGTCATGAAGACTTTTTAAAACTATTTTACAAAATTGAATAACTAAAATGATTAAATTGAGACCTTAAAAGCAAATACACCTATTTCTAAAGACTCGATAGACTAAAAAATATTTTTTCTTTTTTAAAATAATTAAAAATCCACAACTACACCCAAAATTAACATATATATGCTGAAGTATACAAATACAATTCAAATTTAAAAATGACTAAAAATCTTCATCTTTATATCGGAGTCAAATAGATATTATTAACCTAAATGTGATTCAAGTAGTCATCGTATATGTTCTCGATCGAGAATTAGGTTGAAAAAAATAGAAATAGAAATGTTGACCTCAAATGGAATGTCTTATCGAGGAATGACATAAGTTCATACATAAAGCAGTGAGCTAGTTCAATAAAGTGGTGTTTTGATTATATCAATTTGTTTGATTAAGAGATTTTATATTTGTTTAATTAATTAACAATTACTATAAGGTTCTGACATGAAATGTAATGTCTTGGGGGAAAAACAATGAGCAATGGTATAATATAAAGATTCCCTTTTGCTATTATTATTATTATTATTTATTATTATTTTTTTTTTTGAAAAAAATCACTTTAGTGGTTGGGTGCCTGTTTTGAAGACTGCATCTTCCTTTGACTTTGAAATTTCCATTCACATAAACATATCTTTGATTATGTCACATTGGATTTTTTTACAATTTTGATCATTCTCATTTAGTTAAATTTTCTTTTCCATTTTAAATTATATTATTCAAGTTTCCATTCCCCATACATTCAAAATATTCCCTTATGAAATGTTGTGAGGTTTTCATTTCTATAATAGAATGATTCTTGTGACAATTTTTAATAAATTTAAGAAAAAAAAAAAAAACTCTTTTCGTCCCTAAGTTTTGGGTTTAGTTTTTATTTGATTCCTACATTTCGAAACGTTATACATTTAGTCCTCAAGTTTTGATTTTTGTTTCAATTTAGTCTCTAAATTTTAAAATGTTACAATTTTACCCTTGAGATTTGAGTTTTGTTTCAATTTGGTCCTAGATTTCAAGATTTTATATTTTTTAACCTCAATTTTTCGTTAACATTCACTTTCAATCATTGACGTCAATGACTATAAATTGATTTAAAATAATGATGAAGTGAATTTTTAATTTTATTTTAGAAGTGATGAAAAATAATGAGGCTTAATTAATTATGATTAAGTTAACTGTTTTAAATTTATTAACATATGTTAACACTAAAGATGAAAATTGAGTATTTAGTGAAAAGTCAGGTTTAAAATGTAAATCTTGAAATTTAGGGATCAAATTAAAATAAAATTCAAATGTCAAAAGTAAAATTGTAACATTTTGAAACTTAAGAACTAAATTGAAACCAGACTCAAAACTTAAGGACTAGATGTGTAACATTTTAAAACCTATGGACCAAATAGAAATTAGACCAAAAACCTAAAGACTAAAAAAGTATTTTTTCTAAAATTTAATTTAAGTATTTTTTATAAAAAAAAATTATAGAGTGCAACAAAACTACGTACATGCATTTAAATTTTTGTTATTCAGACTTAAGTTAAATTGTAAATTTAATTCTTAAACTTTAATAATTATATTTATATAGTCTCAAAATTTTAAGGTGTACGTTCCATTTATATAAATGACCATTATTACAGGGGAAAGTATTTGAATAATCTACCTTAGTTTTCATTAACTAAAAGATTAACTGACTATTGTTATAAAGTAAAGTATTGATTTAATATACAACACGACGTGACAAATGAATGCTAAAAAGAAGTGGGTAGTTGACCACAATATTCGATAGTGATGCATTTATGGACTAGGACTAAGTGGTATATTTACCCATATTGTTACACTTTTTTTTTTTTTTATATATTTTATTCATTTATTATTAGTTTTTTTTTTTTCAATAATTTGTGAGAGTGTGAAAGATCAAATTTTTGATCTCTTATATACTTAAACTAATTGAGGTAGATTTAAATAGATAAGTTTTTTAAATTTCAAATTTGATAATTTGTTTATGTCATTCATTAATTCTAATCATTAACCATTCCAACCACTCTTTTTTTTTTTTTTTTTTCCTTTAAATTTCTGAATCACCCAATGTATGATATATTTATAAGTTAAATGGGGTATTAGAAGAAGAGTACTAAACTTTGATGAGAATGCTCATAAATGCTTGACGTGAAAAAGAGAGCTTATATTATATTGAAAATATTCAAATAGGTGTACACATCTAATTAGGTAGGGTTTTTGGAAACTAAATATAATATAATATATGTCACACAAACCTAACTTATAACTGCCCCCAATTGACTAAAATTCTATCACGATTGCCGTTTGCAGGCAATAAAACATAGTTTTCATTATATATATATATATATATGATGAATTAGAAACCTCAACTACACCTAATTCCATGCCTCTCTACAGTGATACACAGTAAAAACAATAAAAATAACTTAATTCATTTTAGGTTAAAAAACACTTTTGTCCCTAAATTTTCATGAAAATAATAATTTACTTCTTAAACTTTTGTTTGTAATAATTTAGTCTCTCTATATTTTCAATTTTGTAATAAATTAATCTTTGAACTTTAGTATATAGTAATTTGGTATTTGTACTTTCAAATTTGTAACAATTTAGTCCCTAACGTAAAAAAAAAAAAAAATCATCAAAATTAGATGTCAATTTTTATTGCTTTATGAAGTAGACTTTGTATTATATAAAAATATTGAATTTCTAATTTGTTTATCTTTTTATTTATGTAAAAGATCTCTCATAAAATTTTAACACTAATTTTGTATGATAATAACTAAATCATTTCAAATTTAAAAGTACAAAGACTAAATTGTTACATAATAAAGTTTATGAATTAACTTCTTGGATTAAGTAAATTGTTTAAAAGTGAATTTTGGCATTCTCTAACAAAATTTGATTGGACAACGAAAAAAAGCAAGTGCAGCTCAAACAACACCTGACCTTTTATATATGTAAATCCTAAAAGTAGAGAAAAATAAAAAGTCAATAATGTCAAGCTCTTCCACAGCTGGTTTATTGATTTTCTTTCTTCACATCCCATGTGGGGATCTATTTTTTGGTGACTTCCCCATCAAAAGTCCTTACTTTTTTAAATTATTCCATCCATATCAATCATCCCCACATTGGACACATTATTTATTGTATTTATTGTTATTCTATATACCTATCTTCTTATATTATTATTGCCTCTCTTAATTGGTTTTATATGCATTCTTCATTTTTCTTCATTTTCTTTCTTATGATTCTATCATCTCCCCCTTTTCCTCATTTCTCTTTTTCAAATTAATTAATCCCTTTTAATGTTTCCATCTACATCAATCACCAAGAAGCTACATTATGTTCTAATTCTCCTACAATTATATCTATATCTACATAGCCCTACATTTGTATGGTTTCCTTTTTTTAAGCTATACTCAAAATTAGGTCGTGTATTAATAAAGATGTATATATTACTTAAATTGTTTTACAAGTAATTTTGGTCTATTCCATCACAACACTTAATGTGTTTGAAGGATCTACAAAAGTAGCAATATGAAACAACATAGATCTATCATATTCATAGAAGCTAAGAGATATATATGTGGTGTTTATAGATAGATCATTCATATCATTTCATCACTTCAATTTCATATTAGATCATCCCATGCAAATAATTGTGTCCTTTTTCCTATGTCATAATTGATCAAAATTTGGTATTTTAGGTTTTGTACTTTTTCTTAGTACATAGTTATTCCTCATTCATTTCCTCCATTTCATTAACTCAAATGAGTGCTGTTTTGTAAGAGTGGAAGATAGTGCATTAACTGAGATGCGAATCTAGAAAACCCTTTTACTTGACTTTTCTTTTTCTCTCCTTTTTGTTCTTCCAAAATTCTAGCTAACTAACTCAACCTCATAGCTCAAGTCTTAAAGAATGGCAATACCAATAAAATGGAACCAAATTACTTACCATATGAAAATTGTTAGAAAGAAGAGAAGATTTCAAATTAATAATAGGTTAGTATTGTGAAATAACCTAAAGGTTAAAAGTTCAAATAGCACCTAAGAGGACCTAAGCTACACGGTTATGGAGTCGACTATCAAAGATAAACAAAAAACATAAATAATATATTAGAATCAACATAGAGATTATTTATGTGGTTCACTAATAGTGTGTGGACTACGTCTAGTACGGGTAAAGAGAAGTAACAATTTATTGTTAAAGAGAAAATACCAAATTATAGATTTAAAGAGATGCCTCTAGGATTAAAGAGTTTATACAGCTCACTTTCTCTAAACTCTAGGGCCAGATAACAAGGATTCAAGGCATTCTAACATACCCATTCCCATCGTACATGTGCCAAACCCCACCGTCCTATCTCTTCGTGGAACATCCACCATCACTCTCACACGTCAAGCCCCATCAACACACCCATATATGCATAAACTCAACAAGGACAAGAAAAAGAAGTCATAGATAAACAATGTACTACAATTCAAAATGTATACAAATAATAACCACAAGCTCATAGCAAATGATGAGCAAATAAAAGTTGGGGAAAAAAAGGTACAAAAATGTAAGGAAGAATGCAGAGAGTTTGCAGGCCTAAAGATTCAAGGAATAATTCAAATTCTATTGAGGTCCAATCCATAAGCGTGATGGAGGAACAGTTTAATTATTGGTTTGTAAGTCGTTTACAAACTACGAACTTTGAAGGAAAAATTAAAAAAAAAAAAAAAAAAAATTAGTTTTTTATTTTTCTTGAAAAATAAAAATTTGACTTAAAAAAGAAACAAAGAAAGAATGTGATGGACGTGTTGATGCATTATAGGTAATGGCACAGTGAAATTGGGCAGTGACACGTCTCTGCCTAACTCTGATATTTTAGTATATAAAAGCAGAAAATTTTGACCCCTAAAACTATATTCATTATTCATAACATGATTATGACTTCTCCTAGCTATACATGATTGATAGCGATGAAAATTATAGAAATATTATTGATTTCATGTAAGAATTTGATGGAATTATTGAGTATATATGATATATAGTGTGTTAGGATTAAAAAAAAAAAAAAATCGACAAATAAAGAATGAAGATACAGGTTTTCTCAAATTTCAAAAATCATTTAAATTTTATGATTACAAGTTTCATGTTTACGTTCGAATAGTTCTAATGTTTATTTTTTGGACAAATAGCAAAAATCGCTTCTAAAGTATGATGGTAGTTATAATTACATCCTCAATCTTTCAAGTGTAAAATTTGGACCCTTAATAAATATTAAAATTGAACCCTCAAACTTACAATAATTGTAGAAATTGGATTTACAAAATGATAAAAATTGAACCCTCAAATTTATACAAATGTTACAATTTATACAATTATGTAAGTTTGAAAGTCCAATTTGGCCTAATTTTAACACTTATTTAAGTTTGAGGGTCAATTTTTAAAATTGAAAGTTTAAATGTATAATGCAACTACCACTCTACTTTTTTGTAATTTGTATTTTTTTTTCTGGAACATTTTTTATGATTTGGTTGGTATATTAATTACACCCACTTTAAATTAGTTCTAAGAAAATGGAAGCTCAATTTTAAATTGAGTACAAACTAATATATGTTTGACCGCAATAAGGTTCTTTTTGTTAATATTTCATTAATTAATTAAAATTGAGTACAAACTAATATATGTTTGACCGCAATAAAGTTCTTATTGTTAATATTATCATTAATTAATTAAAATGAAAGGACACTATTATATGTTATTTAGAGTTTGTTTTCAAATATAGTAGGATGAACCAAAACATTTATAAATATAAAAAATTGTCTATCGATGATAGACCGCAATAGTTTTATTACTAGACGATAGATCATGATAGACTTCTAGTGCTCAAAAATAGAAGTTTATTGCAGTATATTGTTGATAGATAGTAAAATTTTTCTATATTTGTAAATATTTTGATATATATTCTTCGTTTATAATCATTTATCTTTTATTTATTTAAAAAAAAAAGTACTTTCACCCTTAGAAATGAAGAAGTAGATCTAAGTAAGCAAAAATCCACCATCCAATTTTAGACATATCTCTAACTTCATCCTTCTCTCTGTCTCGACTATCTATAATAGGACAAAGATCTAAGGCAAAGTTCACTTTTTTACACACACCCAAAAGAAAAAAAAGAAAAAAAGAAAAAGGAAAGAAAAGAAAGAAAAAGAGAAAAAAGAAGAAGAAGAAGAAGAAGAAGAAGAAGAAGAAGAAGAAGAAGAAGAAGAAGAAGAAGAAGAAGAAGAAGAAGAAGAAGAAGAAGAAGCAAATTGAAGGATCTAAATTCAGCCTCATCTAATTTTTAGTTTGTATTCCCATTCATCTTTTTCCTTTTTTCTTTGTTTCAATGTCAAATGAAGATCATCATGAGAAGGAGGAGGATCCTTATTACTCACACTTTGATCCTTTCACCCACAACTTCCATCATCACAAACCCTTTGAAGCTCCTCCTTTGACAAGCCCTTATTATGAAGCTTTTGATATTGTTCCTTCTAGTGTGGGCTTGTACTCTGATTTCTTACATGCCTCAGCTGAATATGGCTGCTACAACAACAACAACAACGGCCTCCTCCCTCCTGCCCACGAGATGTCGTGCTCGTCGTCTGAGGTTATTTCTCCAATCGACGATGCTTCAAAGAAGTCGTTAGGCCTTGGAGATCAGTCGGTGGTGACCGGTGAGCACCCCTCGACACCGAATTGTTCCTCGACCACATGTTCATCCGATGAGGCTGCGGCGGGTGGTGGGGATTCTTCCAAGAGTAGGCAGGTGAAAGAGTTTGATGATAAAAATGGAGAAAATAGCAAGAAAGTGTAGGTCTCTTCCCTCTACTATTCCCTCCATAGGATTAGGAGCTTGATTTAATGGTTCATTTATAATTTTTTTTTATTAATTCTTCAATTTTATGCAGAATAGTCCATCAACAAACAAAAAAGATAGGGTTTGCTAAATGTTCTTGTTTTTGGTTTTATTATTTCTTCTTCCTTCTTAGAAGGGAACTAATTTACAAGGAAAATTCAAAAGGGGTTAACACTATTAGTGATTTTTTCCAGAGCTAAATATGCAATAAATTTAATGTGGGCAATGTTTATAAAAAAAATAATAAATGAGAAAAAAAAATTAGGGTTGTTATTAGATAACACAATTCTATTCCAAAAACTAATTGATAAATGAAGATTGTGAGATATGTTGGTTTTTTAATCTTTGTTTTTAGGACAAATGTCTGTTTGGGTTTCACGTAGAGGACTCTGTTACCATATAAGATAGTATGTGATTTCATCTTGAGAGACCTCATGACGTTTATAAGTTACGTAGACTACTCTTCCCATTGTCAATCGATTTTGAGACAAAATTCGGTGTTATATAATATAGTATATATGTATGATTATTGTACAGGAATAGAGGAAAAAAGAAGGAGAAAAGAGAAAAAGGGCCACGGTTCGCGTTCTTGACGAAGACTGAAATTGATAATCTTGAAGATGGATACAGATGGAGAAAATATGGACAGAAAGCAGTAAAAAACAGCCCTTTTCCAAGGTTAATTTCATCTCTCTTTCTTTTCTCTCAAATTCCTTCACACTTTTACCTAATTAAAAGTTTAAAACCTGGTTAGGTTAAAACAAAATATATGTTTGGCTAACTATATAAATATATCTTTATTTTTCTATCCCATTTTTGTACAAAAGTTAGCTAATTATTATTGTATTTGAATTAACATAAACTAATAAGTTGAATTATATGTCTTAAGTTATTAGGCAGAGAGCTATAAAACAATCAAATTACATGATAACCTGCAACATAATGATCTGTATGTGGAAGAATAACACAGTCCTAATTGAGAGATGTTGTAACCCTCAAATTATTCATATGGGTTTTGCACTTTTTTTTTTCAACATTGGTCTTCTGTAGTTTCAATGCAGATGTATTTAATCCTATTTTGTTATTTTGATCCTTAATTTTATTTTAATATTTTACAGAATTGATGATGGCTATCTTTGCTATTATTTAGTCTATCATATGTTAATACGAGCATAATTTTAAGTCAAATAAATTAGAGATGAATATTGGATAAAGCAAAGATTTAAGGTAGAAAACTATATTTGTTGCAAGATCTGTAATGAAAGCTTAGGAATTATAATAAACCTAAAGATTAATCTAAATCTTATTTTCATCATTTTTCAGTTTGCAATTTGTCTCATTATTTCCCATGTGATCTAATATACTAAACGCATATAAATTACAAAATTTTATGAACTAAATTTTCAAAAATTAAAAATAAAAAAAAGCAACTAGTGACCAAATTTAGGGTTTCAATTTTTTTTTTTTAATTATAATTTTTTAATGGTGCAGAAGTTATTATAAATGCACAAGTCAAAATTGCAGTGTGAAAAAAAGAGTAGAAAGATCATCGGAAGATCCATGTTTTGTTATAACAACGTACGAAGGCAAACACAACCACTATTGTCCAATTACACTTCGAGGCCACAATCCTGCCGGAGTTTTGCCGCCGTCCGTTTCACCGCCGTACCTTTCGGGATTAGCTCCGGCGAACTTCTTCTCCGGCGAGTTCTATGAAAATCTGCAGCAACAATATTATGAGGTTCCTGATGAGTATGGGCTGTTGCAAGATTTGATTAATCCATCATTTAATTCAAAGCAACACCCATCAAATTAACTAATTGATCTCTTGCTTAATTATTATTATTATTTATATATGTAATTGACTATATAACTAGCTTTAGTGCAATCTTGTAATTTCTCCTTCTTACCCCTGAAATACTCTAATTTGTTAACTTAATTATGTCAACTTGAGTGATAAACCATATTTATTTTATGCTTTTCATATGTTTTTTTTTTTGGCAATTCATTATAGGTTTGTTTGATGATTGATCTATCTAAACAATATTGGATGATAAGGTTTTACGTCAATTATTAGATGTATAAAAAAGAAGTTATAAATTCAATTGTAAAAAGTATATCAAATAGTTATTAGATACGGAATTAGATTTTAAAATTGTATCTAACCATGACTACAACTAGCTACATTCCATTATTATTATTATTTTTCAATATACATATATATTAGTAATATAGGTGCAATAGGGAAGAATTAAAAGCCATGATTTGGAAAATATATTAAGTATAGGGTGAGAAGATTTGATATGATACACCTATACAAGCAAACCTTGTAGTCAAACCCACTATTCTTATAATTATTATTTTGTGAAAATGGGGTGTTTTATTTAGAAGTGGGGAATATAAGAAACTTAATTTCATTTTTTATTTTTAATAATTTATCAAGTGTTGTATATTTACAGAGTAACAATGTTATTTGCAAAATCATTGCATGGAAATTGTTTGATGTTTAAATAATACAATCCTTTTTAAATATATATTTTCTTAAACTTCAAGTTTTGTATGAAAATGATAACCGTAACTCATACCAAATATATTAATATATTAATATTGAAAACTTCAAATGGTAAGATATAAGAAATAATATAGCATATGTGAAATATAAAATTATTATAGTAACCAAAATCATAATTTAAACTTTATTTTTAGATAAAAATTAGGTTAAAATATCATTTTGGTCCCTATACTTTTAAGTTTGTTCAATTTTAGTCTCTATACTTTCAAATGTCCAATTTTAGTCCTTGTACTTTCAATAAATCTTACATTTAGTTCCTACTACTTGTTTATTGTGGATTTTTTTCATTACTTTTTATTTTTTATTAACATTTTCACTATAAATTTCTAAAAAAATATTCATATGTTGTGTTTCTTTGAATTACAATTATTATGATTATGTAATCAATTTAGATAAAAATTAACTTTGAGGGCCTTAACTTAAAATTTGTTGAAAGCACAAAAACTAAAATTTGACATTTGAAAGTATAAGGACTAAAATTGAACAACTTGCAAAGTATAGAGACTAAAATGATATTTAAACCTAAAAATTAACATGATCTAAGATTTCAAAATGCATTTGATTATATACATTTTATCCATATTGGGAATTATGTTGATATAACATATTGTATGCATAATATAAACAAAACTTACCTATATATGTATATACTAAATATAAAATGAAATCTCAATTCCTTAATCTTACAGAATAGAAAATAACAAATAATCAAAGTGGAAAAAGGAAAATGGCCAATATTTAAAGTATAATTACATAAGTAATAAACATTACAAAAACATGGTAAAAGAATTATACAGGCATATGCCGACCATTGATTAATTGGAAAAAAAAAAAAAAAAAAAAAAGTCAAAGTTAGGAGAGGTTGAGATTGAAAGAGTGGTCAGTGGGGGAATTGGCATTTATGATGATTGTGTCAATTAGATTCTCTTTTTTTTGTGAAAGCCAAGATTTCAATTCTTTCTTTTCCATTTATTTCTTATTTCTTTTGTTTTTTTTTTAAATTCATTTTTATTTAAACATTTTTTAAAAACTATTTAAAATTGATTTGTTTTATAATGCTCCAATTTTTTTTTAAAGATGGCTTCATAATTATTAGAAAAAAAAAGGTTAAATTTTATAAATTATTTTTGAACTGTCAAAAGTTTTATAAAAATTTATAAAGTCTTAAAAAAAGTTAGTAAAAAAAAAAGAAAAAAAACTTACTGTTAGATTTGTACAAAAATTGCTAGACTTTTGTTTAAAAAATATCTCTAAAGTTTCAAATGTTTCATTAATACTCTTATACTTTAAAAAAATATACAATTATTGTTAGTACCTCAATGCAAAAATGTGATTGAACTTTCAAATTTTGTATTATTCTTAAACTTTTTCTTTAAAGAAAAAAAATTCTAGCGTTAGTATATGGATGAAATTTGTTTATCTATCCTCTATCATGCCCCTCTTCTATTTTTTATTTCTTCTCTACTTCAATTTCCTTAAAGTTATCTTGAGTTGAAAAAAAATCAATATGAAAATAACTAATATAAATATCATCATTTTTTTTTTTTTTTCTTTTTTTCTTTAATTTCTTTAATGTTTTCTTGTGTTTAAAAAAATTCATTTTTAAAATAACTAATATAAATATCATCATTTTTTTTTTTTTTTCTTTTTTCATATTGATGAATACACTCTATAAATCTGATAATACATTTGTTTTTCTCTTCATTTTCCCTCCCACCAGTTGTTCTAACAGTTATGATCCAAATTCTCATATGTTAGCTTTTGAATGTCCTTGGGTAATTTCATTATGTCCTTTTTTGCAGTTTTAGAGATTAAAAAATGGGCTATTTTTAAATATAGGAAAATGAACCAACATATTTACAAATATTTAAAATTTTTACTATTTATTTGCGATAGACCGCGAGACTACTATATTTATCTATATGTATCATGATAGACGCAGATAGTAGCCTATCGTGATCTATCACAGATAGATTGTGATGTTTTGTTATTATTTGTAAATATTTTCAACAGTTTTATCATTTAAAATAATTTTCCTTAAAAAATGGAAGGGAAGTACGAGAGTATTGAAGAAGAGAGGGAAAATATGGAAGTGTTAGGTTATCGATTGAAGCAAAGGATTGTGAAGTTATGAAAGAGAGGTGAAATGAGGTGTAATTAAACAATTGTCATTTTTCTAAACAAGGAATTAATAGTTTCATCCATATACGAACAATAAGAATATTTTTTATCCTTTATTTAAGAGTATTAATGAGAGTATTAATCAAAGTTTCAGAGTATTTTTTTTAGTTTAAGAATATCAATTTTTTATATAGAAAAATCAATTTTATTTAAAAAGCACTTTCTTTCAAAAAGTTATTTCAATTTAGTCCAAAAAGAAAATAGTAATAAATACAACCAGAAACATGAAAACTGAGAGATGGAGGAAAAAGAGAGAAAGGATGAAAATGAAGTAATGATGGGCATTAATTGATTTCCTCAACAACAAACTTTTGAAAATTGCGGTTGCCTCTGACCAATGGCAAATGGAGACTCCATAACTATTTTCTTTTCTTGCTTTTGCTTCACAAAGGCATTACCTTCACTTTTACTAATCAATCAAACAAAACAACCTCCATTCCTTTCATCATTCATCATCATCATCTAGTAGTAGTACTATAAAATTCACATGTTTTCTACTTTTTCACTTCATTACTCCTCAAATTTCTCCGTTTCGCAACAATGGCCTTTCCTCGTCTCCGAAAGTGATTGTCTAGTACCAATGAAGATATATGGATGCTTTTGCTGCACTAGAAAGCAAGTCGATATCGATCGTAGAAAGACAAGAAACAAGGAATGTGTAACAATATCCAAAACATGCGAATGGAGAATGCAAAACCAACCAGAATATCAACAAGAAGAAACTCATTCTCTTTTGACAAAAAGATGGAAATAAATAGGAGTTATGGTCGCCATGCACAGAACATCAGCAATCATAGAGATGCTCAAAAAGGAGAAAAAAAAAAGGTGAAAAAAAGAGAAGAAATTACAATGATGTAAATTAAAGCCAAGCCAGCTCGGCCGTGTCCGGTGGTCCTTCAGACAAGCCTGTACAATCTCTCTCCCTTTCTCTCTCAATCTCTGTCTCTCTCAGACCTTTTGTTCTTGTGTGAGGAAAATGAAAATGGCCCTTTTGTTGGACCTCTCCACTTTTCATCACTATTTTATAACTCTAAGAGTACGCCTGAAATGAGCAAACAGCAGAAGCTAGACCACCATCAATTCAAATTTCTCTCCAGAAAAAACAACTTTTTTTTGGTAGACATGAACATGGGAGGTGCAATAATTTACTATGCTCATGCTTTCGTCAGTTCTATTCATGGCTTGTCTCTGATTTATGGCTCTCGGACGGCCCACCCGTCTGCTCTGGACCTGATATTTCTTTCATTGACTCAATCTCCAAGCTTATCGATCGGCTTTTTCGGTTCCTTCTATCCTGCAAAGTTAACAGCATCTCTGAACAATTAGCAAACACCTTACTGCTAAATCAAATTGGTTTTTGAACCATGAGTGTTTGGGATGCAGTTTTGCATGGTGAAGAAATGAAACATCTTGAGATGATGTAGTGTAACATAAAAATGCATTGATGGACACTCGAATGACTGGGGTTTTGTGGCAGAACCCACATCTTTTAAGTGTTTTGACTGTGTAATTAAGAAAGCTCGACAATGTAGCTGCCAACACAGCTATGGCAACACAGGACCACCTTAAAGTATATACATCTAACAAGTTCCAGCAGAAGTGTCCAAAAATGTGGTCACAGTAGAGACTTGAATGCACTTGCACAAGAATTTAATAGCCATTGTCCTATAATATTCTCTTTAAATGAAAATGAAACAGAAATTGTCATGTAGTTTGGGAAAAGGGGTTAGATAACTGCAAAATTTTCACTTGGTGAAATCAGAGAAACTTGAATCACATTGTACCCAATGCATTAGACAAGATTTTTGCTTTTAGTAAAGTTGAAGAAGTGATGCCTAGCTAGATTGGAATCATGTTCTTTTAAAGAAAATCGTTATTGTAGAGCCAGCCAACAAATATCAGCGAAATGCTTGAAGTTTAGACAAATCACAATGGACTGTTCAATGATGCAGTCACAGAACAAGATAATGATTTTCATACCTCGTGGAGTGGAAATTCGTCGGCTTCAAGCATTCTTACAACTTGACTCATCTTGGGTCTCTTGATTGATTCAGGATCAATACACCTAAGTGCAACAAGAAGGGCACGTTTCAAAGCACGAGTAGTTGGCTTGATCTCAAGGTTCATGTCCACAACTTCCTCTGCTCTCCTTGTTGCTACCATCATCTTTAGCCACTCAACCAGATTAACCTGACAAAAATGCAATTCACAGGTTCTTCAACAAACGATCGATATTCCATGATCAAGGATAGTAACTAATGATGAACCAGGTAAAATGAGTGCAGTGGCGAAAAATATCACCAGAAAAGGCTATTTCGATTAAATTGGAGATTAATTGACAAGGAAAGGATATGGGCTCGTGAAACTGACACATATGGGTAGGTAAAAATACCTAGAAGCACAGGATAACTCTCTTTAAACAGCTCAACAAAATAGCCACATATCAAATCGGTATAATAGAAATTCCAGCGAAGATAAGCAACGTTTACCAAGAGATTGACATAAACATGCACAACCATCAAGTTAGGAAGAGTAAAAAAGGGTCTAATAATAATAGATACCTCATTAGAAGGACGTGCGTAATCCACAGGGTCCCTCCCTGTAATTGCTTCTAGCAGGAGAACACCGAAGCTATAAATGTCACTCTTTTCATTCAACAAGCCCGTATTTGCATATTCTGGTGCCACATACCTGAAATTTAGAAAGGATAAATTCCCACTAGGGCTCCTGATAAGAGATGGTACAACCTCAATGAAATGAGCTCCATTCATACCCAAATGTTCCCATAACTCTAGTTGTGATGTGACTCTCTCCAGAGCCCAAGAGTTTGGCCAATCCGAAATCAGAAACTTTAGCATTGAACTCGTCATCGATCAAAATGTTGCTTGATTTTATATCTCTGTGAACAACTTTTGGCTCAATTGCTTCGTGTAAATACGCAAGCCTGCATAAAGTAAATATATTGGCATTGCTGTTAATTAAAATTTAAACCTTTGTGTTAATTGTTGGCCATTTTCCTCTTATCTTATGTCCGTTAGTTCCAAATCCACCAAGCACACAGATATTGAGAAGAAATCAATTCAAAAACATATTACTACTATAAGAACTATCCTTGCAATTGACATGCTTTGTTTTGAAGACTTACGCCTTAGCAGTGCCAAGAAGCACCTTCATGCGAGCCTCCCAAGTAAGTGTGCCATGCTGGCACATGGCTCCATGTAGCCACTGTTCTAGATTGCCATTGTTCACATATTCATAGACTAGCATCCTACATGAAGAAAACAGGTAAAGACAAGTGTTTTCAGAGCCTTCAGAGCAATAAGCAAATTCGGAAAATATCGACAAAATGGAACAGTAAAATACGACTTGTGAAAGCATGCATATATAACTTAACAAGCCCCAAAAAGGGTTATGCTATGTTTTTAATGGAGATTAAATATACATGTTAATGAATTCTTTCGTACCTATGAACTCCCTCTATGCAATAACCCAGCAGTCGGACAAGATTCTTATGCCGAACATGACCAATAGCCTCCACTTCAACTCTAAATTCTTTCTCTGCCTGACCCCTAAATGCATTTCAAATCATAAAGCAAGTTTTCCAAAAGCACGATATTAGAAAAAGAACAACATGGTTCTTTGAACGGTAAATCCTTACAGATTATTGAGTAGTTTTTTCACTGCAACCTCAGTGCCATTGATGAGTCTGCCCTTATACACAACCCCATATCCCCCTTCCCCAAGAATATTTTCGGTAGAAAAGCGATTAGTTGCAAGCTCTAGATCCCTGAGAGTGAACCAGTGGCCCCATCCAAGATGTGAGATTTCTGGCAAGCCAACAAGGGGAGACGGTGGGACAATTCCTCCATATCCTCCATATGACCTCGAAGCCTGCTTCCTAGCATTTCCAGAGCTTCCTTCTTCCCCTGATTGTGAATTGCCAGCTTTTTCATGTTGGTAAGTGGAACTGCATTGGCTATGGTTATCATGTTCACTTGATTTTGTCACAGCCATAACTTCTGAATTTTCTTCATTTCTTTTGACATCAACTGAAAGAAGTCTATTTTCAGTGTGGTCATTGGGAATTTGAATCCCAACCTGATCTATCCTGATATCTTTTGAAAAATTAGGTATTTGGGTAATAGGGAATTTGTCCACAGATCTCTTAGATTTTTTCCGAAAAAGGATCCACATAGATAACAAACCAAGAATCAAAACTATAAATGCACCAATGCAAATGCAGATCAAAACCCATAATGACAAGCCCCAAAATGAAGTCTTCTTGGATAAATGATCATTCAATGAACTCCCAGATGCCATATCTGATCAACTGTTTACTAAAACTCCAAGCCAAAGAAAACTTGAACTTCAAGCTCTTAACAAATTTCAACACATGCCCATCTGGAAATTCAGGTATGAGATAAGGACTAAGGACCTAGCAATAGAGCATCAACCAAACATCAGTATCTTTTTTATTAAGAACAAACAGTTTCATTGGTAAGAAAGAGATTACAGAAGAAATACTCCAACTCAGGGACTATTATAAAGGAACTGGAAGAGTTGAGAAATTCTTTGACCAAGAACTCCAAGGTGAAGCAACAAAAACCATTATACCCCAATGTCTCACTGAGATCTTTACAAGCATCATCAATTCTTGAGTTCTTTTCATTGAACATAATTTTAGGTCATCAACTCTTGTCCACTTTGTCATACAAAAGAGAACAAAGCTGAAAACAAAACAATGAGGAGATTATCTCCATCTGGATACACTATTGAAGTTGAACCATAACAAAAGCCTTCCATACAAAATCCCAAGTAACATTTCAGAAACCTAATTTCTCAAACAACCAATAGCGAAGTTCAAATTTCAGGTCTAGACAAAAGAAAGAAAGACCAAAAAAAAAAAAAAACATGTAAAAACACAATTTCTCGATCCAAACAAGAGACAAGGGCAATGTAATTCGTGTAACAGAGAGAAATTTAAAGAACAAAGGATTTACCTCATGTAGTAATCGAAGATAGACCCAGATTTGCCCCTTCCTCCAGGAACCCAGAAAGGGAAATAAAGCGAATCGTGTTTAACCAATGGAGACCCAAAAAGCATTGGGGGGATATGCCAAAATGTTGTCTGAAATAACTCAAACCCAACAAATCCAGAGCCCCAAAAAGATATGAGTAGTAAAGGAGTAATTAACAAGTAGGGATAGTGGGCCAAAGAGAAATTCTGAAGAATGATAAAATAGAAGATGGAAGAAGAGAAGACCACAGACAAAAACAAAAATCTAATCCTTAGAGAGAGAAAGGGGTTGAAGAACTGAGAAGAAACGAGAGAGAGAGAGAGAGAGAGAGAGAGTTGAAAAAGATAATTGGAGAGGATTTAAAGGGTCAGAAAAGAAAAGGTGGATGAAAATGGTTGGTGGGTATTGTAAGGCAAAGCGTCAAGTACAAAGGGACCTCTCTGCAAGCTGGAAAGGAAGCTTGGTTTGCAATGGAGGAAACCACAGAGAGGAAAAACAGTAAAGGAAACGCAAAATAGAAGCGAACAAGAATAAGACATTCATAACATAAATACGAGCAAAGCAAAACAAAGCAACCCACAAGAAGAAGAAGAAGAAGAAGAAAGTAAAGTTATGAAAGAGTCAAAAACTAATCAAACCCAAAAATTGAATTCCCAATCCAATTGAATCCCAAGTCCCCAAAACTCCAAATTCAAAGCCTTTAAGCCGGGTCGAATCGGGTTTTTGCTGAAAAGCAAAATGGGGACATTCATCTAACACCGTTAAGAGGAGGGCGGGGATTGGAATGATCTTGATCGTCAATGGTATTAATTCGACAACTGGCTTGTAATCATTTGGAGCAAAAGGAAAAGCTATAACCAAAAAAACGGTGAAAGTAAAAAGCAAGAGTGTGCAGACCAAAACAAACTAATACGCCTTCATCACCAACAAAACAAACAATCAATATCAAAATTTCCCATTTTATTATATTCAAAAAGGGGAGGAAAACCCAGAACTTGATGCTTTATTCTTTAGAAAGTTTTGATTTTTTTTCTTTTTTCCCCTTAGGATTTGAAGATACGGGTAATTTGATGGGTTGAATTGAAAAGAAAAATTCAAGGAGACAATTGGGTCAACTCAACTTGTTTTGGAATTAGGAATTGATTTTTCTTTTTCTTTTTGCATTTATTGTTTGGGGATTTTCAAAGGAAAAAATGAAAAAACATTGAACAATCCATCAATTAATTATAGCGGCAATTAAAGGGAAAGCCGGCGTGAGAATTGGAATGGACTCAACCTTTTGCCAAACTCAAGTCTTATTTTCTTTGTCAAATATCATTCATAATAACTATGTAATGACGACATGTCGTTTTGATCAGAATGATGCACGATGAATAATCGACATGCCGACTCTACCAACACTATGACTGCACTTTCTCAACTCTCAAGTTTTTAACTTTTTTTTTTTTTTTTTCCTTCGTTTATTTTAAGAAATTTGACTAGAAAAACACCTTTTTGAAATTAGAATAATTTTTCCACAATATTTCATTCACTCAGTGTCTTAAAATGTTAAAAAAAAAAAAAGTGTATTAAATGATTTCATTGTGAATAAATTTTGTTAAAAAAATTTCAATAATCACTCGAATGATAACTTTTTAAAATTACAAACACTAAAACAGTAAATTTTGAATGTATATATGTAAGGGTATTTGCTATATTTATAAATAGTTTGGTTCATTTGACTATCTTTGAAAACTGACTTATAAATATTAGTATTGGACAATTTAGCTTTGTCATTTCCATTGTGTAACAATTTACTGCCTATCATGAAAAATCTCATAAAGTTAAGTCATAATTTTTATTATAGAACAATTTAATCTTTGTAGCTTATAAACATATTTAATTCCTAAACAATTTATTAATCAGCTTAAACTAAGTAAGAGTTAATCAAACCATAACTCAACGGATAAAAACCTCAATTACCATCCAAAATATTAATGGTTCGATCATTCACCTTCGATAGTTGAACTTAAAAAAGACCCACATAAGGTAAGAAGTCCCATAAAGTTCAACAATTTTTTTTCATGCTAGGAACTAAATCGTAAAAAACAAAATAAAATACAAAAACTTAATCATTATATGCTAAAGTTTAATGACAAAATTGTTACAAATTTCAAGTATAAGAACTAAATTGTTGGTTTGTCATTCCCAAGTTGTTGAGGACATCTCTCGTTGGTCTGACCCTCTCCTCTTGGCACTTTCAAGTTAAACTTTGATGCAACTATCCTGGATGGAGGAGTGGTATCAGAGCAATTGTTCGTGACGCTAATGGTAACATGTTACTTGCTACAGAAAGACATTTTGCTTTCACTGATTATGTGAAGCTTACTGAGACAATTGTTATGCTTAGTGGTATTTCTAGGTCTCTTGAGGCTGGCATCTCTCCGCTTTGGGTTGAATTCGAATCCAAGTTTCTTTGGAATCTCTTGGTTGAGAATTGTTGATACACTAATGAGACTTAGACTTTTGTTGATGTCATTCATGATTTTCAATTTCGTGGTTTCGTCCTTGGTTTCACTTGGGCCAATAGTAGGTGTAACTCTGCTATGCATGCTTTAGCTTCCCATACTCAAGGTTTTCACTTCTCTACTGTGTGGTTTGAAGGCCGCCTCCCATGAGTGGACTTTGCTCTTCACTCGAACTCTTTTTAGATTTGTTGGCTTTGTCGTTTTTTTCATTTGTTGTACTAAAAAAATTAAATCCTTGTAATATATATATATATATATATATATATATATATATATATATATATATATATATTTAAACATAAACATAAACGAGCATTAGAAAGTTTTTATTTGAAAATGGTCGGATTAGGAGTTAAGGGATTGTGATAATTTGGTTTCATTTCGCATTCCTTGAAACTTATTTCTCATTTTTCAAAACAAAATTAGGTCCAATAAATATCCTAATTACAAGTGTTTTTTTTTTTTTTTTTTTTGAATAATCTCTAATTACAAGGTTTGAAATTACGTTGAACATGATTTAAATTATGACTAAATGGATTTACTTTGGTTTTTAAGTTGCCCAAAAATCCAAATAGCAACTAATTTCCTTTAATTATACTCAATGTCTAGTTTATGAAAAAACCACTTCATCTTCTCTTTTCCCATCTCATGTTAATTTAACTACAAACTCCTTAAGCACTTTTTTTTGTTCTCTATTTTCTTTTTTATATAAAATACAAACTCTTTTAACTAATTTTTTAAAAATACTTTAAATATTATTAAAATTTCTCATTTGGATTCCCCACTTTTCATTTTTAATAATTCGGATAAGAAAGAAGGGACCAACTACTTTAAGAAAAGTTATCATCATAATTAATCGAGTGATATTGTTATTTCTAATGTTAAAACATTTCTTTTATTTTGCATTAAAAAATTATTTTAATTATTCACCTTATTATTATTTTCCAATTTAACAATATACGATAAAGAGATTCAAACATCTAATCTATTGGTCAAAGGTGTATATGTTATGTCAATTCAACTTACACTCGTGTTAGTTATTGAAATTATTTTAATATAATTCATTTGGTAAAATTTTGATTTGATATATTTTTTTGTTCGATTTATCCTACAATTGTTTCTAACAGATCTTAGTTACATTTTCTACACTATGTGCTCGTTTGAATCGTAGATGTTGTTTTATGAGTATGGATATTGAATATATGAGATTTGAATGTCTTGGATAATTAGGGCAAAGGTAGAGAATTTAAAAGCTTATTTGAAAACAAGAGATTCAATAAAAACTAAGTTGTATTTCATGTTTTTAGATATGTGTTTGGTAGCAAGAGCAAAAAAAATTATTCTAATTTAAACAATTGTTTTAAACATGTTTGATATTATATTAATAAAACATAATAAAGCTAGTTGTAGTTATCCACTCAATTACATCGACAATAAACTATTATTAGTTAATTTGTGAACATGCTTTAGGTTAAAAAATTTTGTATAATTATTATTTTATAACATTATATAATTACACATTACATAATACATATTTTAATTTTAAAAATGAATCAAGTTTATAATATGACATACTATATTTCTCAATATTCTATCCTTATTTAATATAATTATGCATTTGAAAATTTAAAATTCAAAATCCGAATACACTGGAAACATAAAAATATATTCTTTTTAGAATTTGCATTATTTAAATTAAAGAATTCAAAAATAGTTTTTTCTATCTCGAAGATATACTTGTTGGACTCAATGAATCTGAAAATATAAAACATAATTCGAATTGCCAACCAAATAGACTCTTAATTTCTATGTTTGGATATATAGGATAATTAATATATAATTAATTTATTAATTAATTAGACTACATTTTTACTAAATATTAAAAACCTCTTTTCAGATGGGGTTTAAAAGTTTTCAAGATAATAATTGGGTATTGAAAAGAGAAATTTTGTGAAACAAACAAAGATATTAAGTGTATGTCTGAAATCATATTTCAAAACTTGTGAAACGGTAAAACGATTATTGTTAAAAATACAAATATTTGTGGTTTAAAAAAAATTATAATTTAGAGAACCACTTATTTTTCTTTGGTATGATTATGACTTATGCCACTCCACTCGAGCTCTATCACTCGAGCCCTCTTGAACTCAATCACGTACGATTTACATTAAAACCCTAAAAAATTGAAAGCTTTAGTGAAATATAACAAAACGATGTGGAGTTAGTAACACATTCATTCCTATATAAAGTAAAATTGTGGGTGTAAGAATACACAATGTTCATGATCATGTCCTTCAAATTGCAATTTGCTAATTTCTTGGAATTAGTATTATGTATGTATGTATATATAATTTGGAAACATTGTTTTTCGTTAACTAATCCATCTATACCTTTCTTGACTAAATCATTTCATTGAGATTCAATGTTATGATCTTTGAATAAAAGTGAAGTCTAGATCATATATTACTTAAAATTGATTGGTTTTTAGAAGACTTGATAATCTAAAATCTTGGATGAGATTCCATGGATCTTTAGCCAAGGATGGATGTATTAAAGGGTTAGTGTTGGAATGTATGCCCTAAAGTCTTGTAATTAATAAATAATTTAAAATAATTGTTGACTATTTTATATATGCAATTATTCATTAGAGAAAAATCCAAGGTTATTTGATGTAACTTAAACATGTATGTGGTTGACATACAGGTAGATCATGTTTAAGTAATAACCTAAATGGTTTGTAGTATAAGGATAAGGTTGGGTGCCTTATATCCTGGTGACACTATGAATATGGTCCACTTTGTAATTGTTACAAAAGTTGTAAAGTGTTACAAACGATTTGATCCTAATCGTTCATGTAGAGACATGCGAGTGGAGTATTCTATACAAAGAGTTTGTATAAGACTGGACCACAAAATGATTAATCTCTCTTTATAACATCGTTGACTGAAGAGATTAACATTTTATAGGATAACCATAAATGACTTGATCTTAATCTTAAGTGAGTTATGAACTCTTGTCTATGAGGACAATCTTTTGATTTGTATGGGTGAGAGTGACCAGACTCATCGACTCAATATGCCTACCATTTTGGGGATTTGTCTAAGTAGGGAGCTGAGGACATAACTGATGGAAAAATGAGCATACAGCGGAAGTTAATTTGATCAATTTTCACTCTAAGATGCTCAATTTAGAGGATTAAACATGCAATTAAGAAGAAAAACCAAAGTTTCAAGAACATTTACCTTTGAAGCTCTAAATTCTCCTTCAATTCTTGATGAAATTCAGCATCACTTGGTTGTAAACCACCACAAGAGTTTTCTCTACTATTCTCTTGGCTTAGATTGGATGGTGGGATCCAAATTTGTGGTGAATTTGAGAAAGAATGAAGGTTGGGAAGAAGATGAACAATTGATGGAATTTTGCAAAATTAACCCTTAATTTCACAAAATTCTTAACCATGTTTAGGTCAAATCATCTCTATTTATTAAAGAATAACATGCAATTCAATTGCATTAAAATTTGAAAACATAAAACGGTTAATTTGTTGTTTAATTGTGAAGAAGGCAACCAAGCTCCTAACTTAGTTAGTGGGAAAATCCAATTTTCAAAAATCAATTTTAAAATCAATTTTCAATGAATTTTCAAAATTGAATTAAAATTAATTTTTAATTTAAAAATAAATTAAATAATTAAATAAAAAATAATTTAATATTTAATTAATTAAATATTATTTTAATATTAAATAATAAAATAATATTATTTTTTCCACTTGTCCCGATTTTTCTAAAAAATCGATATGAATCCCTATTCGTGTGATTAATGTTTAAATCATATTTAAATATTATAATTAACTTTATTTGTACGTTTAATTCATAATTAAACGTCGAGACATCGTATATATATATAACTTTCATTCCTTAAGCCAAGATTTCAACGGTTCAAACTTATTCACCACATTATCTAAGATTTTAGTCAATTTATGAGCTAGTAGAGGGACCTAATGGGACCTAATGGACCTACAGATCATGAGCTCCAACGATCCAAGATTAACCGGCTAAACTCTTTAACCTAGTTAACCAACATTCGTTAATTAACGGGACAATCCACTAAAGCCCATAGCTGCACTCTCCTCACTGTAGATATATTTGTGTCCATTTGATATAACCGTCATCCATAAGTCAATCATTCACCGATTGTTCATAACTTCAGCTAGGTGAAATACCGATTTACCTCTGAGTTACATCTTTTCTCCTTAAGTACCATTGTCCCTCTAATGAACAATTGATTTAGGATCTAATCACTAAATTCATTCCCTCTCGGGCCAGTGAGAGGATTGAGCCCCTTGTTCAAGTCCTGAGAACAACACTTAAGAGAACAACCTCTCTCCTATCCCTAAGGTGGGTAAGAGTGAATTCCGTCTTGCAAATTCTATGTTCCCAATTATCTATCCGGTCTTATCCCTGAAATAGGAGGAATGTTGAGCAGCGCTATTGAGCTTACTCTTACCTATGGAGATCAAGGGATAATTTTGAATAAACAGGAGTTCATAGATAGCTCAAGATTCAGATCAAGTTACCTAGGTCATCAATAAGTGAAATTAATCACTGTTAATCATAAACGGTGTTAATACGTAACAGTGATTATTTCAGGGTCAGTCTTACACAATCTCATTATGTAGAATACCCCCGCTCACATGTCTCTACATGAGCAAATTAGAATCACTTCATTTATGACACTTTACAACATTTGCAACAATCATGAAGCGGGTCGTATTCAATAGTGTCTCCAGGAAGAGGTATCCAACCTGATCCATGTACTATAGACTATTGAGGCTACTTACTCGAACTTGATCCTGTTTATGTCTCCACATAAAGTCCAAATACTCATGATAGTAGCCAAGGGTTCGTAGTTTAATTGGATTTAGAGTTAATAAATAATTAATTCACTTGAATAACTTCATTTGTACTAAAAATCACCTATTTACAAAAACTACGAGTTTTAGGACATACAACCCAATAATAACTACATAAGATAGAATTCACTTCTTCTCGTCTTTAGCGTAAGTAGATGATTGCTCCCTTAAGTGCTGACTCTAAGTCTTAAACAATGGGGCCCCTCCCTCTCACTGGCTTGAGAGGGTTTTGTTTATGTTAAGACCACAAACAAGGTTGTTCATTAGAGGATTAGTAGAACATAAGAAGTTATATGTAATTATAGGGGTAAAACGATCATTTAACTCAGCTATAATTAGGAGCAATTCGTGAATGGTTGACTTATTGTTGATTGGTTATATGTGTGACATAGAAATATATCTACAATGCGAAGAGTGCAACTGTGGGTCTTTAGTGAGTTACTCACCCGCAGTTAATGAATTTTGATTAATTTAATTAGACTTTAATTAATTAATCTCGTATCATTGGAGCTTTTGATCTGTAGGTCCATTAGGTCTCTCTACTAGCTCACTAAGGATAAAACAAGGATTATTTAATTAAATTTAAATTATTCAAATTAAATAAGGGAATGTACATTGATAGTATGAAATACACTTAATGTATGTATAGAGATACATTATAATATAAAGTTATTTTTTAATTAAATTCAAAATTAAACTATATATTATGAAAATATTAATGTTTAAATAAGATTCAAATATTAAATCAATATGAATAAGATTCATACAATGAGAGAATTATATGCAATTAATATAATGTATATAGATTCATTATATTATAAAGTTAATTTTGAATTAGATTCAAAATTAAACTATATAATATGAGAGTAATATATTTGAATAAGATTCAAATATTAAATAATATGAATGAGATTCATATTAAAGCTATAGGGTAAAATGTAATATGAATGAGATTCATATTAAAACTATAGGGTAAAATGTAATATGAATGAGATTCATATTTAAACTATAGGCTATGAAAGGGAAACACATTTGAATATGATCCAAATGTAAATTAATTTATATTAACTAATTAGATTAATTAATATTTATTAAATTAAATTAAATTGAAATTGATCCATAGTTAAGGAGAGTTAAAAGATGGTTAAAGGGAAGTTAATCCATTATTAACTTCCCTTCTCTATCATTTTTTAGGTGAATGTGAAGTATACAAAATTCTCTTTACTTTCAATTCTCTCGCAATCTCTCATCACTCTCAAATTATAGAGAAAAGGTTTATCTGCAAAACCTCTTTCAAAAGAAGTTCCCACAAACCTTTTTTGCTGGAGAATAATGGGGAAGACTTGGTGGTGGTGTCTTGTTTGAGATCCAATAAGATTGAAGAGATCGTGGATGCAACGAAGAATTGGAGAAGATTGAAGATTCAAAGGTATTTTTTTTCTACTTAAATTTCTTCTCAGTAAAGCATGCTTAATTAAAATATGTTTAATTTTTTTCGATATTTTATGTAAATTTAAAACGTAAACTAAAAGCACATGTGTTCATGCGTTTCTACATAGAATTTGATCCCTTCAGTTAAGAAGACACGTGTCGACGTTTTGTGTATTGATTGTTGTTTTTTTTTTATTAAATGTTAAAAAAAGAAATTGTAGTGTATTTTAAAGTATATAATAGCTTTTCTGAATGTTGACATTATGTATGAAGTTTTCCTAAAGTTTGAGCTTTGAAGAAGTCTTTTTTCTTCCCTTTTTTTTTTAAATTTTTATTCTTGCAATTTATTTTAATTTATAACTTTTAATTTTCATTCAATTTGAAAAAATATTGCATATTTCTTCTTTCCTATTTTTGAAAAAAAAAAACTATTCACCATATATAGTTATGTTTTTTTTTTTAATATATATATATATACACAATATTTAATTTTTAGTACACACTTGAAAGATGACAGACGTATACATAGAAATATATAAATAATTTTGGATCTCTATAAATTTTTGTGTATCTAGGTGAATAATTATATAAATATTTATAATAATTTTTAATTAGTATTACTTAATATAAATATCATATATCAATACATTTAAAATCATGAAAGTTAAATTACAAGTTCAGTGTCTATGTTTTAAAAAATTGTGACTAAAAATTTCTTAACTTTTATTTTTATTCTAATACCTAAAAAAATGTCTAATAATTCTATAAATTACTGTAAGTGTCTCAAACTAATGCATTCAAAAATATTAATTTTGTTCAAAAAAAATTAAGTATTTTTATAAGAAAAAAAAAAGTTGTATCTAATTGAACTTTAAATTTTAAGTTTTATAGTTATTAGGTACATTAATTTTAAGAAAATATGTGATGCACATAGTTAATTTTAATGTCTAATATAATATTTAATTTTTCTAATATTTTTAAATATGTAAAAGAAAAATTAAAAACCTATTATACATTTTAATTATATAAACACAAATCTAAAAGTTGATGAACTAAACTTTAAATTTATATTTAAAATTTTTGAAAATGTTAGTATCTCTAATTATATATATATACATATATACATACATATATATACATACATACATATATACATATATATACATACATATATACATATATATACATACATATATACATACATATATACATATATATACATACATATATATATACATATACATATATATATATATACATATATATATATATATTTTAAGGGTAAATGAAAAGACTCGAATATCCAATCAAAGCAATTTGACGAATCTCCCACGCATTCACAACACACAACCACTTCAAAAGATCATAATTCCACTACTGAAGGAATACCCAAATATAATGAACACATTACAAAATAGCAAAACAAGAATCCCCACAAAAGAACAGTACCAAATTCTTCACTTTCCAGGTACAAAGTTAGTAGCATAAGCCCAAGCATTATTGTTAACAGGATCGGCCAAATGATCAGCCAAATTCTCCAGAGGTCCTTTCCCAGTCACAATCGCCTGTACAAAGAAACCAAACATCGAAAACATAGCCAATCTTCCATTCTTAAGTTCCTTCACTTTCAATTCCGCAAACGCCTCTGGATCATCAGCAAGCCCCAATGGATCAAAGCTCCCACCTGGGTAAATCGGGTCAGTGATTTCCCCCAATGGCCCCCCCGCAATTCTATACCCTTCAACCGCACCCATTAGCACAACTTGACAAGCCCAAATGGCTAAAATGCTCTGAGCGTGGACCAGGCTCGGGTTCCCCAAATAATCTAGCCCACCCTCGCTAAAGATTTGAGACCCAGCCTTGAACCATACGGCTTCGCCGAATTTCACTCCGTTGCGAGACAGCAGCTCCGGGAAGA
Organism: Citrullus colocynthis; assembly: GCA_031780015.1. Classification (NCBI taxonomy): domain Eukaryota; kingdom Viridiplantae; phylum Streptophyta; class Magnoliopsida; order Cucurbitales; family Cucurbitaceae; genus Citrullus; species Citrullus colocynthis. Next base: position 273,373 of record QLSR01000238.1, on the reverse strand, counting down.
CGCAGCCCAGAGCGCCGAGCATGGCCCATCTCGAGTGGATCACTTCCAGTTCACGGTTTTTCGCGAAAGTTTCCGGGTCGGCGGATAAACCGGCGGTGTCCCAGCCGTAATCGCCGGGGAATTCTCCAGTCAAATAAGAAGGGGGCTCGCCAGAGAATGGGCCTAGGTATTTGACGCGATCTGGGCCGTACCATGGGCTTCCGGGGGAAATGGGCTTGGGCTTTCCGGCAGTTTTTCTCATGGTGATGCGACCGTCGCGGAGGAGGTCGGAGGTCGTGGGGGATAATTTGACGGCTTGGCCGGCGAGAGATGGGGAGGAGAGAGCCATTGATGAAGCTGCCATTTTTTTCTTTTTGTTAGCTTGTTTTGGGGATTCTGGTTTAGTGAGTTTGAAGGGATGAATTTGGGGTTTGATTTGTTATATAGATGAAGAAGAGATTAAGAGAAGAGGTCCTTATCTTGATGCGATCTCTATCTGTTTCCTTATTGGCCAAAATGAAAATGGAAGATTTTTTCTTTGCAATGGGCAAAATGGGATATACTTTAGAACTTGCCATTTGGCAGCTTCTCATCCACAAATATGTCTTGATTCCTATAGCTATTAACAACCTTCTCTGATATTTTGCTTGTTCTATGTCTCAGCCAAATGGTAGAAGTCCACGTACTCTTTATCTTTGATATCATGGGACTCTTGATAAGGATAAGAAAAAAAAAAGAAGCTTTGTTGATTTGAGATTACTCATTGGTCATTGGTGGTGGATGTTACAACTCCACAAATAATTTCGTTACATATGGTCTTAAGAATTCAGAATATCTTCTCTGTAGGATCTACTACCAAATACTGCAAATTAAGTCTTTACATAATAAGTACTCGTGTTTGATAAATATGGGTCTTTCTTGAGATATGAATTGTCCAACAAGAACCCTCAACTTAAAAGGACAAAGATACAAATTCCCAACCCTACATTGTTAAACTAAAAAGATAAAAATTAATGGAATTCAGGACTTTCTTGCTCAAATGTGGAAGTTATAGAGATAGAAGTTGAATTTAGATCAGCCTCTATATGTGCTATTATATTATAAAAAAAACTATGACTTTTATTATAAAAAAAATGATAAAAGGTGGACAAAAATTAGTTGAAAAATCCACAAATGAGTGACCTATCCTGTTGCTGGTGGGTATTTGAAAGGTCTTTCATGGAGAAAGATCCTGCATTCGTAAATTAGAAAATGCTAATTAGTATATATGCCCTTGGATTATCAAACTCAAGAATCGTAATATGAGGAACAACTAAGGTGGGTACAGAAGGGTAATTTTACAACATAATCTGCAAAACTTCAAGCTTCTATGGAAGCAAAAATTGTACAACATTGTCCCGAATCAAAGAAAGCGAGCAAATCCTTGGCTACTATGTGCAGAAGGGCGGGGAAAAGAGGAAGAGGAGAAAGGAAAATAAATAAAAACCTCAATATATTTATATAAAATATATATATATATATATATATATGTGCGGCTGCATTTTTTGATTGCTCTGACATGTGATGTTAGTCATCAACTTTTGTTGAAATATACAGGCGTCACAGCTCTTGGTCAAACTCTCAAATTTCCATCCCGTAAGTTAGACTTTGTATCTCTGGTCATAATTGCATTCATGTAACACAAAGCAGCCCCTTGATCAGTGGCGTGTCTTTAGATGTTTTCATTATATGGGACTTGCTCTTGACGCCTGCAATTACCATTCATTCAGTTCAGAGAAACAAAATATAATAATAGTAATAAGATAAGGATTAAAAGATGAGAATGGAACCAATAATTAAGTTCCCACTTGATAACCATTTAGTTTTTTAAAATTAAGCTTATAAATAATACTTGTACCTTTGAGTTTCTTTTTCATGTAATCTACTTTTTTATAAGTGTTTTTAAAAAACCAAACCTAGTTTCGAAAACTAAAAACAAGTAATTATCAAAAATTTGTTTTGTTTTTTAAATTTGACTAATAATTCACATGTTTGTTTCTGATGATGAAAACAAAGGTTGTTTTCAAATATAAGAAAATGAACCAAAATATTTACAAATATAGCAAAAATTTTTACTATCTATTTGCGATAGATCGCGATAGACTACTATCTATGTCCTATCTATGTCATGATAACACAAATAGTGGTTTATCGCAGTCTATCTGCAATAGACGATAATATTTTGCTATTATTTGCAAATATTTTTAAAAGTTGTCATTTAAAATAATTTTCCTGAAATGATTCTAAAAATTTGGTGTTAAAACAAGCACAAATTTCAAAAACCAAATGGTTATCAAATGGAGGCCTTAGTTGTTCATGTCAAAGTTTGAGGATCATGCTGAATTTGATATCAGATTTACAAATCTATTACAATCTAACTTATAACAAAAACAAGAAGCATTAAACTCCTTCAAGAATGGAAGAGGTCGAGGGGAATGGCTTAAAATATGGTGTTAGTTTACGGAACAAAAAAAATCAAGGAACATCCCCAACTGGAAGTATCATAGAGGAAGAGAATTACAAAAGTCCTTGGAGGATTCTACACAGAAAAGATGCAAATTGGCAAGATTCACCAACACTCTTTGGCCTTTGGTCTCCTGAAAAGTACGTCATCACTTTAACTTTGTCCTAGAATTATAATCCACGCAAAATAATATGCAAACTTAGAGATCCTGAATTAGGAAGACCTGAAATAAGCATACCTCTCTCTCTAATCAAATATTCCTAAACGAAGGCCTTATGTAGCTTTCCTTGGGAAGAGTCCCTTTTGTTCTACATTTCTTTTAACCAATGAAACCGTCAATTCACTTATCCGTGGTGTTGACAAGAAGGGATGAAGCTTTGGGCTGCAGGCCAAGTACTGAATGGAAGTTCATACCTCACCCTAATGGTGTCAGTGAGATGCTTCATCTTTTGTCCATGAGTCTAATTTTATCTAAATCCTTATTGATCGTTTGTGATGTTGGTGTTGATGGAGAATAGCGTGATAAAAACTATCAGAAAAGAAAGAGGTTACCAAACCTCTCCATGAGCTAAGCTACCTAGAATCTGCCAAGAGACGTTCTATAATTCCGAAGGCTGAAGTCTAGGGAGAAAAGAGATGTTGACCAAAAGGAGGTGTTCCACAAAAGCTATGCTGAGAAATAACAGTAATTAACAATCGAAACGAAAGTGGGAAAAAACAGTTGAAACCTTTATGAGAAATATCGAAGAAATTGGAGTGACTAGGATGCCTCTACATCAGATCACTAGATAGCACTTTTTATTTCCTCCGAAGTCTCAATTCATTAGCATGCACAAGTCTTATTCTTCACATTTTTTTTCATGAGAAAGTCCTATTCTTTTACATTCACAAGTAATAAATCAAGGACAAAACTTCAAAAAACTAATGTTGATACTTCAGAAGGAGAAAGGCAAGAAACCTGATTCTTTGAACGAGCTACAGCAGTCCACCCGTGGGAATTTACATCAGCTGCCCCATGGCTTATAAAAGCAATTGCCCTTGATTCTTCTTGTCTTTGAACTTTTTTAGGAGGTGGCAGCTCTCTCATAATCCACAATAAAAATGCTGATGGAATCAAAGAACCTAACAAGCAAACAAGTACGAACACGATAAACAAAACCTCGCTAATAAATGGAAGATGCATGAATTCATAACTTGAACGAATTCATTTTCTCTGGGATGATATCCATCGTTTGAAGTATAATTCAGGAAATTACAACTAAGGCACATTCATTATCAATTATTTATGATCCTATATTTTAAATAAAACTATAAATGATTGCTGGGGAGACAGTGCAGCCCATTTTTGATAAAAATTGAAAGGAACAAACATGCCCATATGCCTTACCTCTAGGACCTTTTTTCTTTTCTTTTCTTATCTGTATGTATATATATATACATTAAAACCTCTAGGACTAATTTTCTACCTACAAATTACAAAATAACTCAAATTTATGAGAAACATAAGCCTTAAGAAAGGCAGGGGAACTCTTGACGTACTAATTTTCATCATTTTAAACAACCAAAGTATTTTTGCTTTTATTTTATTTTTAATGAAATCAAACTTTCATTGAGAAAAAAATAATAATAAACAACCCAAGTATTAATGACATTTAAATACAAATAAAGCACATAGGCTACGAAGCCACCCTGATGCATGGTGGAGAGGTAACTTTTTTCTGTCACAGTTGCTTGCTCAAGCAATAGATCAAATGTAACTATCATATCAGGCTCATAAAAATAGATCTCAATTCTCAACTAATACTATGTCAATAACATTATTAAGATAGTGCACCCAATATCATATCCAAGCAAAGGGCGGTTCAGAGGTTTTTAATTTCAGTTACTCAAAAACTCTTTTAGCTAGTAGCATATAAAAGAAAAATTAATAGATTAAAAGACTTCGGAGAACACAAAATCTCAGAGGACAGGAAACTTCTACAAAAATCAACCCTAGAAGGCAAAGAGGGTAAATTGATATCTAATACTCAAATAGTTTAGATCCCAGATTCATAAAAGAAATCAGGACATACCCATGCAGAAGTACAGAATCAAAAGGACTAATGATTTTACTCCATTTGTTCTCTTGAAGCGCCAATTATAGGAAAGCTATCACAAGTGAGAGACAAGTTAGAAACTTAAAAGAAGCATACACATATGAAATCATTCACAACCAACAGGTTCTAAACACATAAAGAGACAGTCTACAACTTACAGGAATATCCGTAAGAAGATCTACCAAAGCACTTGATGTAAAACATACAACACAGACAACTGCTAGACCACCAACCTGCATATAATAGAATTATTCCAGAATCTTGAGATTTCTTAGATTTCAGAGAAAGATCCTACATTGTATACTTTGTGGATCATAACATTTCAACTGACAGAAGAGGGAAAAGAATTAGAAGGTAATTCTATAACTTAAGAGTCAATTACCTTCTTCATCTCTGAAGAAGCTTCCTCAGAACGTACTTTTTTCAATCTATAAAATAACATGAAACCTGAAAATATTTCAGGAGAGAGAGAAGAAAGAGAAATCATAACGGGTCAGTCATATAAAGAGATTAAAAAAGAGTTAAACATCAAATGCAAACTACCAGAATGTCATATCAAACAATTGTGAACTTCTTAGAAGGAAGCCAAAAATATCAGGAGAAATTGCTAACCATAGAAGCCTAGGGCTCCTCCTGATAGGAGTACTGTGATAGCAAGAAAGTCTTCATACACCTGAACATAAGCAATACGTTGGCATCAACAACATTTAGGAATTAATTAAATTACATCAATACATGTACATCTACAGGATATGATACATGTATGAAAGAAATATGAAACTAAGACTTTAGCATAATACTAACACATGCTACAAAATGAAAACACTGTTTGCTGTTTATTCACAGCACAAAGAAGATGGCTCCAGCCTGTAACTAAGAATATTACATTTGAATTTATATTTATGGCTGCAGCCTGTAATCAAGAATATTACATTTGAACTTATGTTTATGAGTTACGCCTACAAGCAAAGGGCTTTTTTGTTCAATGCTTTAAGAACGTAGCCCTAAAGCCCCTCAAATTTAGCCCCCCAAATTTTAATAAGTACTAGCTTTATCCAAGGAAAGAAAAAGTATTATTTTTGCACACAAATTCTGGTAAGTCCGTAACTCTAGTTTTCTCTTTATTTAATTTTAGATTATAGTATTAATCCAACTTATGTCCAATTTGAGATTGCTTCGACCATTTTTTTTTTTTTTTTGATGTTCGTGAGTGTATGAGCCAGCTTATGCGCACCTCGACTAATCTCACGGGACAACCCGCCTGACCCTACAACATTTGGGTGTCAAGGAAACTCGTAGGAAATTAATTCCTAGGTAGGTGGCCATCATGAATTGAACTCTTGACCTCTTAGTCATTTATTGAGACTATGTCTCCTTTTTATCACTAGGCCAACCCATGATGATTGCTTCGACCATATTATTTACTTGGCTCCAAAGATTTTTTTTTTTTTTTTTTGGTCAAGTCAATTTAACTGTCACTGTTTCAAATACCTTGCTAAACAACAGTTGCATATGTCCTTTTTTTTTTTTAAATCCGTGAGTGTTCGGGCCAACTTATGCGCACCTCGACTAATCTCACAAAGCAACCCGCCTGGACCTACAACATCTGGGCATTAAAGAAACTCGTACGATATTAAATCCTAGGTAGATGGATTAAACCCATGATCTCTTAGCCATTTATTGAGACCACGTCTCCTTTTTTTACCACTAGGCCAACCCATGATGGTTACTGCAATTGAATATGTAGCAACTAAATTTTAGACAATATGAACATGACAACCAGATTTGGAAGTGAAAAGTAATTCATACCCTGGCAACAGCTGTAGAATCAATAGGATTTTGCCCTGCCCCAATCCAGATCAGAATAGAAACTGCAACCATGAGTAAAAATACCAGCATGACAACCTGAAGGAGAGGGATGGCTGATATAAGATTAGACATTAATGATCATATATAATAAAGGGGAAAATAAATATCAAACAAGCAAATAGTACATGAAAAAAATTTGTACATCACACAAATAAATGGTACTCATTAGATGTTCCACATTACCACAATTACAAATTTTTGCCTACTACCAAGATGAATAGCAGGAAATCCACAACATCTTCTATGCCCATCTACATTTGATGAACCAGGTTTGTTCATTGAATTATCCAACAAGGCCTGTCGAATGTTATTTTCTTCATCATCGTCGTCGTCATCCTCTTCATCGTTTGCCTGATGGCAAAGGTCGACCCTATGATATCATATACAATAGAAGCATATATATACCATATAAATTATACAGCATTGTGAATTGAATGAAATAAAAGTATACAAAAAAAGAATGCACTCATAATTGCATTAATATCCAACTTTAGCCATTAGCATCATACTTTCAAATCCACAAGTCAACTAGAAAGGGGCTTAAAGTTTATGCTTCAAAATGGGGCATAATCAGCGTCAGAAAAGGATAAGCAGATCTACATATTCAAGAATAAAAGCTTCTAAACTAGAAAATGGTGGAAACGTACCAAAAAGAAAGAAGTAGGAGAAAAGCAGCAAGAAACAGTATTTTAGGGAAGGCTGCAAGAACAATTCCACTCAAAATTATTAGTATGTATTATGTCTAGGGAGCAGATAAAATAATAAACTGTTGAAAACATACCCATGAGGACAAATCCAAACACATGAGACCAGCAGTGCCAGAGCTGAATAATAGCAACAAGTGCAAATACGAAATAGATCATATAGCCTGCAAATCAATCATCAAGTTCCAAAAATTAACATGGTGTTATGTCCAGAAGTTAACAAGGGGCCCCGATAGTCAGAACATCCAGAAAAGGAAACAAAATAAACAAAGAACAATAAGGTACAAAGTTTAAGGATTGTTGCCAGAGTGCTAGTTGCAGAATGACATTCATACAAGTGCACAAAAAAAGTTAGACTACTGTTTTTTTAAGAGTAACTTGCTTACAAAACTACTAAAGCAGTTTAAATCAATGCCTGAAACAGTTCAACCACAGATACTATAGATTCATCAAACTCACATAGGCCAAAATTCTTAACATTTTCAACATGATCCCTAAATACTATTTCGAAAATGGACCAGGTTGATTCAATGCAATATTGAACATAAATTTCATCCCAAGAACAGGGATATATAGGTATGGGTAGCATTTTTATTATTAAGGATAACTGGTCATCTTAACTAGTTGCTTTTTTTCTTTTTGGTAAGAACCGGTCATCTTGACTAGTACATACTTACCCAAGTTAGATGAGCCTATCACCAGATGGAGTGCCTGCAGGTTGCATTCCAAAGAAAGATTATTATCACACGGCAAGAATATTAACAATAAATTAATTTTGTTCCTTTTTTTCTCCAACAATAAATTAAAAGAAAGTTGGCAAATGGCACCATACTTAGAAAAGAAATGTGATCTTTTAATATTAGAGAGATTCTTATATGACTTCCTCTTGGAGTGCTCTTTCTATGGAATTTGCTTGTTTTTAAAAGAATATGGGGTTCTCACAACCTACATTGTAGTTAAACTTGAGGGAACTAACATCTTGCACACTTTGTGCCTAGACTTCAAGGAGCTATGTCATATTTGTACTTCAAAGATATTGATTCATTGGAACTATTAAGAACAAATCTTGTCTGCGTATCATATTCCAAAAAGATACGTTTTAACTTTAAATCCTGATAAGTTATAAAAGTCAAGAAGAATTAAGGGATACAAAGACTATGACTCACTTTTTGACGTGTCCATCCATCCTGTTGACTCCGCAAGTGAATTCTGATGAGCTGGAATAAGAACCAGAATCATTAACACATAACGAAAAGTATTGACGATTATTCACTAAATACACAATTTAATCTGCAGAGGTATGCAAGAATGTAGTAAGATTTTCAGTACGAAGAATTGAATTTTTTATAGTAGTTCTTAGAAAATAATTGAGTAGGAAAAATCAGGACACAATAATGAAATCCATGCTCCATTGCTCGGAATGCAGTGATGTCTCTCATAGTGCCAATTCTTATTCCTCTTAATAGCATGATTGCAACATATTACAAGCATAAGCGTCACAAACATAAAAGGCAAATAGACATTGTCAGATCAAAACTCGTAAGTAACTAAACTAAGATTAGGAACAACTAAGTGCACGAAAAGAAAATTCTAAGTTCTGGAATGTAGGTTAAAATTACGTAGAAAAAAACTTTGAAGTGTAAATTGAAGACACTACCAATATTAAACAAACTCAGTTTCTCGAACTCATATGTAAAAGAAAGAAACACAAAATCATATATCCGTTAAACAATGTCCCTCAACAATCGAGCTAAGAACAGACGAACAGTCTCCTTCGTTCCAAAAGAACTCCCAACCTAAACGAATGCTTTTCGTCCCTAAAAGTGCGCCAATGCGCATTTCTAAGCACCAATACTCTCAATTACACCAAATGCTCAACCTGATAAAGCTTATCTACAAGTAATTTAACCTCAATTCCCAGTGTTTCCAAACAGCATGAATTCCGCAAACGTAATGCCAAATCATTCATAACCAACCAAACCACAAATACATCACACAGAGTGATCAACAAAGAAAGAACGAATAGAAAAGGAGCAATTCCTCAGACGTCCAAAGGCAATGGAAATTACGAAATAGCAAAAAGAAAAAGAAAATCTCCCGAACTGTTTACAATTCGGAGAGGAGCTCACCTGCCAGAAGGCGACGAAAGCAAGAAGGCCATTGAAGGAAGCCATAGCTACATCGAGAACGAGAAGGTCAAGGGGAAGGCAAGCGGTGTTGGCGGCGTGTAATTCCAGCACCATCTTGAAGGGAAAAAGGAAGGTGTGGTATTCAGATCGTGTGGAGAGAAGAGAAAGCGATTGATGGTGGGGAGGAGGACGGTGAAGCGTTTTGCATCGGCGGCGGGAAAGAGAGGTAACAATCTGAGCGTACGGATTGATGAGAGAAGTGAAAGAGAAGGGTGTGTCGCTGATTTGCTTTTCTGCAAGTCTTGTCGCTGGCGACGGTGGCCGTCTTGATTTTGTGTTTGTGAGGGACAGACTTCCAATTTTTTAATATTTGGTAATTAAAATTTAAAATATAAATCACCACGTGAAAAACAAACAAATATTATTATTACCTTTACATTTTTTTTTTTTTACTTTTAAGTAATAAACAAAACTCTCCAAAAAAAAAAAAAGTAATAAGCAAGTCGATTTATTTTTTAGAATATAAATATTTTAGCCTCTTAAATCTATTTTCTTGCATAACTACTTTGTAAAAAATAGGTTTTTTTTATAAGATTTAAAAGATCAAGATACTAATATTCATCTATTCAATAATAATTTATTATTCGATTAACAAACGTCTAAAAAAAGTTAATGGATTGATTTGAGATGTGTTTTAAAAATAAACAAATCTGATAGAGAATATATTTGAATTATAAGTCTCCTCTTTTTAGAGTTTCAATTTATCCTTTGATTCTATTTTCTTAGGTGTGTTTCTAAATGTTTTTAACTTTTTCAAAAGCAATTTTCAAATTTTGTTGTTTTTACAAGTAAAATATACTTCTAGAGTAAAATACATTTGAAGTTGTGTTTATTTATAAGTTTTAAACGAACACTTTATTTTTTAAGTTTAAAAAAATTATTTTAAATAGTCCCTAAAACTTTTTGAATCTTTAATTGGACTAGACAAATGATGCAAGCGTGTATTATTTTAATTTGAATGGTTATGAGACATTAAAGAGTAGTTTTTCGCTAAGTATTACAAAAAAAAAAAAGCATACTTTTGGTTTGCTATGTGTGGACCTAATATTTATACACAAAAATAGATTGAAGAAGATATTTGCTTTCCTCTTTTGATGCTTAAAGATAAAGCATATTCAAAGTAGGTGACATTACTAAGATTCACATTTCCATGCACATAACCTATATTTTCTTTTCCAGCAAAGTTGTTACTTGAATGAACATGAATACCACAACTCCAAGTTGTCCTATGTTAAGAGTTGTCACTCTTCATTTTGTTTTCTTCTCAAATGTATGCATTACTAATGTGACTAAAATTTCACTAGAGAAGAGGAGATCATGGATAGGGTTAACAACCGGCGGGATAATAATTTGAAACTAGAGAAAAACCCCAGACCAGAACAATTATACTATGTTAAAAATTATTATAATCACCATAATAATTATCTCTCCCGGTCCCAGTTATAAGATCTCTCTCTCAAAACTTTTAACTACTCACACCCTTTTACAGTCTCAAATTAGAGTGTACATAAAAGGAAGTTACCTCAAAAGTGCTTATAATTGGGACAATTTGAAACCAAAGGCTTAGGCTCCTTTTATAGTGTTTGAAACTCATCACTTTCTTAAACATTTATGATGTAGAACAACTGCACTTCTAATATTTTGCCAAAACCTAACAGAGACAAGTTGGAGATTTTTCCATCCTCGACCTCATAGAGATATATTGTTTCTAGGGGAGAACATGATAGATCGAAAAAAATGAGCCAACCAACCAAAATTGATCAAACCAAAAGCGGTCAATTAGAGAAGAGGAGAGACTTCATTGGCGTCAGTTTGGAAAAAAATCTAGATTGACTTTTCTTTTAAAAAAAAATTGGAACTAAACTAACCACCCAACCAATCGACGACTGGTTTGCATTCTCGACAGTCGAGGTCGATTTGAACATAACTGACCATAGTCGGTTCAATGGCAATTTGGCCGAAAAAAAAAAAAAAGATTCCGATCAACCCCTGCACACCCCTAATTGTCTCAACCATCTTTGCATCTTGGAACGTGCAAAGTATGGATGGAGAGATTTCCCAATCTAAGGATGAGTCCTTGCAAGGATCATTATATATATATATATTAAATGATATAAGTTTGAAGGTGGAATATCCTATTCATACTCTATATGGACCTAAAAATGATCCTTGATTTGATCTCTATTCCAGTCAAACTAGGGATTCTTTTATGGTATTTTCCTCATCTTAATAATGAATATATGAGTGAGGACAATACTCTCTTTGTATCAACTTGAGGCTACTTCACTATAATTAAAATAAGTTAAAAAGATGTTAAATGATAATTTGATCTATCAATTTTGTTAATTGACTTGATTTCTAAAATATATATAAAATAAAAAATATAAATATGAAATGGAGTTTGGTTAGTATTATACAAAAGTCTACAAAAGACAAAAAGTAAGAATTTCATTTGAGAGGTGCAGTTTTATTCCACACCACAAACATCATTATCAGCATAAAAGTGTAGAATCTCTGCCCCCATATTCATGCTTTGAAATTTGGAAAAAGATGATGTGCTATAGTCATTATTCATGAGATTAATATTTCTAAATAAAGTTCAATTATGTAACTACTACATTACTAACTTTAAAAATATATATATATTACTAATACATATATAGTATACATTAATGACATAAAAAAAAAATTGGTATTATTGACACATATAACTACTATACAATATATTAGAGAAAACTATACTTTTAATCACCTGATTTTGAAGAATAAATGCATTTGGTATCTAAATTTCAAAATGGTATCTCAAAATTTTTAGAATAGACTTAAAATATCACCAATATAACTTTTTATTATTTTAAATAATTATATGACATTAATTAGAATATTAAGTGTAAAAGATAATCTAGAGAGAACAAAAAAAATTTAATTATTTTTTCCAAATTTCAATAAAAATTACTTTAGGGACCTTTTAAATTTATTTTTAAATATTTAACGACTAAAAATATATATATTGAAAATTTAGGAGCTAAATGTACCTATTATTCAAACTTGAGGACTAAAAATTTACATTTTAAAAAATCAGGGTCCAAATGTGCATAATCTTTAAAATTGGAGGACTAAAAATTTTTGCTTGTCTTTTACCTGAGACTATTGAAACAAATGCATTTTTTTTCACCATGGTAGTTTTTCGCAAGATATTTTATCATGTGACATATTTGCTTATATTTAGGCAAGATATTGTAAATAATTCTTTATCGTGATAACTCTTGTTAGTTTGATAGGAAATTGTTTAACGTTAGTCTATATACTCTATATACTTTCAATAAATTTAGTAATTGTTATCATAATTAGTTTAACAATAATAGTAATAAGTTTCATAAATAACATACACTAGGTAAATATGTTTCTAAAATTTATAGTGGAAATATTCATATATATTTTTAGAAAATTCATCAATAAACTAATAGTATGAATTAAATATAAGATTTATTAAAAATACATTGACTAAAATCGAACATTTAAAAGTACATGATTAAAATCAAACTAGTCTCCTAGTCCACACACCAAAATGATTTTTTAAGCCTTGTCATAATTTTAACACAATATTATACATAATCAATTTCTTAGATTATTCGTGTTGATGCCAAAATCTGGATAGGGAAAAATGAATTTGATATTCACGTGACAGTAACAGTAAATTTATAATTTGGGAAGGAATGTGACCTACTAGATGAAAAGATGTGTGCATTAGTGTGGTGCTTACCACACATGCTCCAATGCTTAAGTCAAAAAGCATAGTTGTGCAACAAGTGGAGAGTCTGAGAATTATAAAGGACTTACTTCTTTGGAGCTATCTTGATGTATTGACAAGTGTAGTTGACCTAGAAATCCTCCCCTCAGGATTGCTGAGTTGCTTTAGGTTTATCATTTGACTTATTGGGCTAGGGCATCCGACGGGCGTGCCTTATTCAGCCTTTTGCTGGGGTTGGCGCCAAGGTCAAGACTAAGTACTTTATTTTAGCATACCCCCCATTAGGTAATTGGTGAGGCTCACCAAGGGCGAGCACACTCCTTGGTTCATTTTTGTCTTAGGTTGTTACTTTCAGCCCAAATCATGCTATCTTCTCGGCTTTGTTTGACTATGTTCTTGATAGATATCAGTTATATCTTTTGGTCCAAAATAACTCATAACGGTTCTCATGGTATTATCTTAAAAAATGCCTTTAGATAATTTAAGTTAGAATTTTGTAAACGAATACCAAAATAATATATCTTTTAAAGACAAAAACTAAAATGAACATTTTGAGAATAAGAAATCACAAAATTGAGCAAACTTAATAATGAAAATAAATGTTTTGAGAGTACAACATCAAAATAAACAATTTTAAAATTATATACTACCTAAAATAGAGAATCTTCTAGAAAAGTCTTAAATGGGCTGTTGTTTTGTTAATTTATATATTTATATTTCAATTATTTTAAAACATACCTACCATTTTATTATTAAATATGTATAAAATTTAATCTCAAAACTAATTAATTAAAAAGAGGTAATTAATTAAAAAGAGGAAGGACCTATGTATTTCATTTAGATTATAAGGTTTGTTGGTTTCTACATTGTTAATATCATCCTAAAAATGAGGCATCAACATTTACTTAAATGTCAATGATTAAACCTTATTATTTACCATTTTATGGTTGGAATTGGGTACAATAGAGATTTCTTCTTTTGTTCTGGTCTTGGATATCATTTTTTTAAGTTGGCAGGACACTGGTTTTGGATATCACAATGTTCAGCGATGTCACAATGTTCTAGCACAATCTCTTGTGTCTAAGGTATTGGAAAAGTTAAGCTTCTTCTCTTCTTCACACTTCTTATCCTGAATGATTTATTTTTTTTTTTTTATGTTATAAGATGTTATTTTGTAGTGGTTGACGTTGATATTGTGTTTCCTTAAAGAAAAAAAAATTGACGTGGATGATGGAGGAAAAAATCACACGGTTTCACCGTTTATATGTTTTGTTAGTTCTTAATTTATTTGAGATAAAAATCTTCACACATTTATTAAGTGAAGAAAAAATATTTAAAATTTCAATACACTGGATTGTTTTTAGAATTAAAATCTCAACTTTCAAGAGAAATAATATATGTCAATTAACACTACGCCATATTCGGACAATGTGATGCATTGTTATATGATAAATTAAAACTTTTTTTTTTACTCGCTCATTTGAGATAAATTTTCACCCTCTTTTTATCTTCAAAGGTCAAATCAACCAATGTTGAAATTCCTAACCTTTTGATTTATAATATAATATTTTATATGCTCATAGCCTCATACCAATAATTCTATCCCATAAATAATAAATACGTTGGGAAGTATATCTTGAGTATGTCTTTAACACGTAGTTGAGAGAGATTTTTATTACCTTTTACGTAATTTCTAACTAACAATTTCAAAATCAATGTTTTTCAAAGCAACAATTTCAAATTCAATTTTACATTATATTTATATATTCCTTAATCATAGCTGCCGTCTGCCAGCTGGCTAGAGCTTTTTGGAAATTTATAAAGAATTATATATACAAACATAACACATTTGTCTTTCGTGCATCAAAAAAACTAAAAATGAAACGACAAATATTAAGTCATTCTCATCTATCACTTTAAACTATAAATTAACAATTATTAGTTTGAGTTTAAATGAACACATTTAATTTATTGATAAAATTATTAATTTAAAATTTGAATTAATATAATTTCCAAAATTTAGGTATAAATTTATCTAAATAAAGATTTATCGGTGAAATGAAAGGATTAGATTTCGTAATAACTGGAAAAAGAAAAAAAAAAGATTAATTGGATAACCGGCCGTTGCGGTAGCTTTTGACATCGGATTTATTTTGTATTTCTTTTAATGAATAAAAATTTTATTTTTTTAAATTTTATACTAAAAAAAATCATATTTTTAATTATACCGTTGTCCCTGTCCGTTTCGATACAACGGAACAATTGCACACAAGTTGGCTACTTGATCTCCTCCTTTTCACGCGTGCCATTTTCATTTTTCATTTAAAAAAAAATATAAAAATATAATATAACCAGGAAGTAATTAAATAAATAAATAAATAATACTTTTGGTCCCTAAAATTGTGAGTCTAAGTTTTACTTAGTCTCTCGGTTCCAAAATGTTACCCATTTAATTCTTTTAAGTTTCACTCAATTTAGTTTCTAAGTTTCAAAATGTTGCAAACGAGATTTGAGTTTTATTTCAATTTGTTCATTAGGATTCAAGATTTTACATTTTTAATCTTGATTTTTAACTAAAATTTGACTTTCGATCATCAAAATCAATGTCTATAAATTAATTTAAAATCATTATGAAGTAAAATTTTAAATTTAATTTTAAAAGTAATGAAAAGTAGTAAAACTTAATTAATTGTAATTATTTTATTCTTTTAAATTTATTAATATACACTGACACTAAAGATGAAAAATGAGTATTTAATGAAAAATAGAGATTAAAAGTGTAAATCTAGAAATTTAGAGACTAAATTAAAGCAAAATTCAAATATCAGAGATAAAATTGTAGCATGTTGAAACTTAGGGACCTTATTAAAACCAAACTCAAAACTTAAAAAGACTAGATAAAATTGTAGCATGTTGAAACTTAGGGACCTTATTAAAACCAAACTCAAAACTTAAAAAGACTAGATGTGTAACATTTTGAAACCTGAAACTAAATAGAAACTAAAATCCTTTTAACTTAATAACAAAAACATTTATCTTTTCTTATAACCAATTTCATAGTTTATTAGGAATACAAATCTATTTTGATAATGTATACATACAAATTTCAGCCCAAACATGTATGGTTCAACTCGTATTTATATTCTAATTAGACATAAAGTTCTACCAACCACTAGAAATTTGAAAAAAAAAAAAATTCTCACACATTTATAATTTTTGTTTTCGAAAATTTGTTGCCCTTCTCATAAACCCTATTTTTCTAATTTTTTTGTTCTGTATTTTTCTCGTATTAATGTTGGTTAAATGTATTTCATTTTATTTATATATAGTTTTGGTTATTCATAATTTAGTTTCAATAGTTTTGTTTTTTTAAATATAATTTCCACAGTTTTAAAGATTTTATGATTTTGATTTAGTTTTAAAATATACTTCATATTCACATTTTTTTTTAGTACCACAACTATAGGTGGAAGATTGAACCTTTGACTCTAAGGATGGAGCGTATGCTACTATCACTTAGTTAAGCTCACTTTGACTTAAGCTTCATAATTTAGTTCAACTTCTATATAATGTACCTATATCATTGGCTGTTATCAATATTACTATCACTTCTTGTTCTTTATTTTTATTTACATTAAAAGTAAACTAGTGTTTTTTATTTGGTTAATTTGGTTAATTAAATATGTTAGAGTTTCCAATGGTGTAACAATTTTTTTAAAAAAATAATTGCAAATGTAGCAATCAAGTTCAAAATATTTACAGATATAACACAATGATAAACCATATCACTAACAGGAGTTTATCAATAATAGGGTCTATCACTAATAGAAGTCTACTAATGATAGAGTCAATCACGGATAGATTTTGTTATATTTGCGATTATATAAAAATATTGCTATAGACTTAATTATTAATCCTAAAAATGTTAAGTGTACTCATTGCAATATACATACATACAAGTTTAACCAAACATGTTATGTGTACCGAAATTTGAATTTTTTGGTATATGAGACATATGATTAACCAAATTATGTTCATGTTAGTAAGGATGACCAACAATAGGGAGCGAAACCAAATCAAACTTAATATTAATTGACATATACGTCCTTCCCTAAAATCATGATGGCAAACATTGGTTGTAATTAAAAAAAGAAAAAACTAGTGAGATAATTCCACCTCTTAACCCATGTCATCTTTTCAAACAAATGGCACTAACTTCTTCTCCTTTTCATTTTTATTTCCATGAGGGGCCCAAGGCTAACGTTACTTCTTTCTCTTTTGATCAAAAGGTTAACGGTACTTACAAATTAAAATCCTAATCCACTTTACGATACAAAAGTTAATGAGCAAAGAAATAATTTTGAGGGGTTGGAATTGGAATTGCATAGATTTCCCCACCACCTACATAATATGTGCCAGCAAATACATTGTTTCTTTAAGATTCCCCACAAAAAAAAAAAAAACCCATTTATTTATAACATCAACATCTCTACAAGATCCCCATTTTTATCCAATTCTTATAGAAAGAAACAGAGAGTTATGGGGAAGAAGAAGACATGGTCGTTGAAGAAGATGAGTAAGGAGCTTTGGCCATGGCGGTTTTCGCTCTTCAGAAGAAGCCCGATTTATTTTCAGATGATTCATTTTCTTATTGATAATGTCTTCTTCAAGATTGTTTCTGTTGTGGAAGCCATTGTTTTGGTCTCAACACTCTGTTTTTTCTTACTCTGTTGTGGGGGTCATGTCTGATTTCTTTTTTCTCTTCTTCTTCTTCTTTTCTTTTTTTTCTTTTTTTTTTTTTTTTTGGCATTTGTATCATTTTTTCATTTTTTTTTTTACCACAAAGTGCGTTATGGAGATTGTCAACCACTGCCGTTAAAAAAATGAACATATGTTAATTACCGAAGCCTATTTGGTAACTATTTGATTTTTGGTTTTTGAAAATTGTGTTTATCTTCCCACAATTTCTTCCTCATGTTGTCATATTTTTTAGGTAAGCATTTGGCTTCTTAGCTTATTTCTAAAAATAAAAACTACTTTTTGAAAACTAATTTTTTTCCCTTCAAACTTTGATTTTGAAAAATACTCATGAAATGTAGATGAAGAAGAATAAAAATCAAAAATCAAATGTTACCAAACGGCGCTCACATTTACCTTGGATTTTTTTTTCTTCTTTTTTCTTTATTGGCTTTTGATCTAGTATTAAGTTTCTATAAGCTAGTTTGTTTGTGGTTCAAGTTGTTGTAATTTACCATGTATGTATTCCAAAATAACTTCAAGTTAATAATATACTCTTACTCTATTCTTTCTTTCTTTCTTTCTTTTATTTTTTTTTCCAATTTATATCATATTATTTTAGGTTAGGTGAATGAATAATTCTAACGTCATTTTTTAGTTCAATAGATGAGGTTGAAAGATTCAAACTTCTTAATCATGTGTATACTAACTAATTAAATTATATTCAGGTTGATCAATTTGTAGTTAAATTGGAAGACATACTATTTACATAGACTATATTTTTTAATAAATAGATAAGTTTTATTAATTTACTAATTACTTAATTGTGGTGCTAAAAGATTCCTCGCCTAGTTTCTTTTCGTGTTGTGACTCCGAATTTTGGAAATGTTGATACTAGGGTGGCATCTTTGTTGACCTCAAATGGTGAGCGGAATCAAGAGAAGGTTAGGAATCTTTTGTACCTAATGGACTGGTACATCATTATGAATATTCCTTTGAGATGTTCTGGGGGATGATAGATGGGTTTGACATTTTGATAAGAGGAGCTCATACACAGTCAAAAGTGCTATCAAACAGTTGGTAGGTCTTGTACTCATCATGTTGGCTCTAGTGAGAATAATTGGGTTGGTTAGTGGAAAAAACTATCGGGTGCATCTATTCCTACTAAGGTAAAACATTTTGTCTAAGGGCTTTTCACAATCTTCTACCTACTACTGCCACTTTGTATCATCGTAATGTTATAAGTTCCCCCTTGCTTCCGATGTGTGGTATGGTTGTTGAATCAGTTACACATGCCCTGTTCAGACGTGATTTGCTTTGTCAGTTTGCATGACTCTTTTACTGACCTGGAGATCTCTTGATTTTAATGATTTGGAGAATAAGGGAGGATTGCTAAGTTTATTAAGCTATAAGATATTGATTTTACTACACCCTGTATTGGGGCTTGGTTGATCTGGGGAGATCGTAACAAGGTTGTGTCTATGAAACAACTCCCTTTTGTTGCTTTCCAGTGTGACTAGATTTCTGATTATATTGAGGCTTTTATTGGTGTGACGGTTCCCAACAGGATATCTTATGAAGGTGGAGATATGCATAGCCTGTTCAGTGACGTCGGGTGTTCTATTATTTTTGTTGATGCGACTTGTAGGTTGGGAGCAGATGCCACATCCTAGCAACGCTACGCTCCCTTAGCTGACAATTTTTTATGCTCTTGGGTCTAGAGCGCAGCATGACAGCGCAACGATGCTCTTGGCTGTGCTGCCCTGTTTTTAGGGTTTTCTTGCATTTTCTTCAATTTTTGGCTCGGTTTTGGCTCGATTTGGTTTTTTTAGCCTTTAACACTTAATTTTGTCATAATCACCTGAAAATCACTAGCAAACACATGAAATCTCATAAAAACATCCCTTATTTAAGAGGATAAAAAGCACTTTTTGAATGCTTTTCAATGCCACAGGATATGGTTGCATGATTGTTGACGATGGAGGAAAGGTGTCTATTGCTACATATGGTTTCAGACAATGGTAAAAATCTCCTTTATGTGCCAAAGCTCTTGGTGCATTTGAAGGTCTATCTTTTGCTACAAGTATGATAAAGGGCAGGGTTAAAAAATTTTCTGACTGCAAGATGCTTATCGATATGATTAATAGGAGAGTCCACCCCCATCTGGAAGTTCATGAGTTTTTGGGTGAAATTTGGAGAATGTCATCTAGTTTTATTTATGTTACTTTCCACTATATATGCAGAGATTGGAACACTATTGCTTATGATCTAACTAGACGTGGTTTCTTAGGAATTACTTTTCAGTGGAGTTGTGATTTTTTTAATTGGTTAGTTTTGAGATGTAAACATGATGTACGTAATTTTCTTTACTGCCTAGTTTAGGCAAGTGATAATGAAATTATGTTTTCTTTCTCAAAAAGTTAAAAAAAAAAAAAAAAAAGAATTGTGGTACTAAAAAGAAGGAAATTGTAATGAGTAGCAATTTTGGAAAATTTTTAAAAATTGCTAATATAGCAACGTCTATCAGCTATAGACTCTTATGACTTATCAGTGATAGACCATATCGTTGGTGATAGTCTATCTGTAATAGAAGTTTATCACTAATAGAATTTGCTATATTTGCAATTTTTAAAAATGTTGCTATATATGTTAATACTTTGAAGTCCATCGCATTTCTTAAAAAAAAGAAAAAAATTGAAATCCTAGTTAAATTTCTAAAAATCAAAACAAGTTTTTTGAAAACTAATTTTTGTTTGTTTCAAAATTGATTTGATTTTTAAAAATATTAATAAAAAGTAGATTTATGGAGTGTCATCTTAAAAAAAAAAAAAAAAAAGAAAAAAAAAAGAAAATGATTATCAACACGACGTTCTTATCATCAAACAAAGTCTAAATAAACCATTTTTGATAGTGATTAAAGATTTATATATATTATAAATACTGCTTCAAGTAAACCACTTGATTCCATAGTGTTGGCGAATCATCCACCAACCATCGTCACATCTGTCTTGTGTGTTAAAAGCAAAGTATTTCCTTTATTCTAATCTTTTTTATCTGCTTCAGCTGTGCGTCGGCCTTCTTTCATTTGGAGAACTGGGAATCAATGGATCGAATTAGATCCCCACAGACACATGCTGCTTATCTATTTCGTCACCAGTCTCATCATTGCCTCTACATACCCAAGTTTGTGATTTGTGATTTGTTTAATGGCATAGGCCATTGGAATCAACCTAAGCTTAGACAACACTTTGATGATGCACAAAATCAAACAATTAACTAATTAGTTCTAAAACACTAATTAACCACCAAACAAAATATTAACTAAAATATACTAATTATCCTATAATTCTCCTGATCATTACACATTATTATTTTTTCCATTTTCTTTGAGAGGTTAAACATCATGTTGCTTGGATAGATGTTGAGGAGCTTGTTGTGCTCTTGTGGGGCGGTTGGTGTTGTCGAAATAAAATTTACTATTTCGGTATTCAACTTGATATGGATGTCGATATTTGGGCTTTAGATTACCTTGCTACTTTTCGTTCAGCAAATTTGCAAAGGTGTAACAGTTTGAATTCCTCTATTAGTTGTACTAGGATATGGTGGCTTTTGTTACGACATGATAATTTTTCTGTTTACTTTCAGTCTTGTTAGCGTATTCAAGTGTATTTACATTTATTTGACTATGCTCTCTCTTTACCTAATTCTCCCAAATTCCTGTGGTTAGGTATTTACAATCTTCTCATTTATTGTAATCTATATCTCCTTGCCTATTTACATGGTGGGAGTGTTGTATGCTTTAATCAAGGAAATGCAAAAATAACTTTACTCTCAATCTTCATTCCACCCCCATCTAGCTGGTTTA
Organism: Citrullus colocynthis; assembly: GCA_031780015.1. NCBI lineage: Eukaryota > Viridiplantae > Streptophyta > Magnoliopsida > Cucurbitales > Cucurbitaceae > Citrullus > Citrullus colocynthis. The sequence continues at coordinate 251,680 of QLSR01000238.1, read as the reverse complement.
AATTGAATGTTGATGTTTCTTTTCTTTTCATTTTGAAGAGAATTGTGTTGGTGTGGGTATTGTGATTAGAGATGTTGAGGGCTAGCTAGGTTTTGATGGTGGTGACGAAATTTATGTATCATGTTGGGTCGTTGAGTATGATAGAAGGATTAGTGACTACTGAAGGCTTCTATTTAACTGTTTTCCAGCTTATTGCACATGATCAGGAGCGGAGGATCTTTCAGAGTTAGGTATGTTATTACAAGATCTTAAAAGAAAAATATTGGATGCTATGTTGTTCAAATTACAATTTTGTCATTGTGAAGGTAATGAAGTGGCTCATTATCTTGCTCAACTAACATTTGCTAATCGGTGTGGCGATGTTTGATTAGAGTCTTATTCCAAAAACTCTTATAGATGTTTTATATGACATTTCTAGTTTGTTTTGGTTTGTTGTTATATCTTGTTTGAAAAAAAAACAAACATATAACTATATCTCTCGAGTAAGGCCTACACAAAACCCGAATATTTTATACTTTTTTAGCCCTATATCTTTAAAATGATTGCTCTTTTTTCTTTTTAATCCCTCTTTTTATTTTTTGACATTTTCTTTTTTCTTCCAAATTTTAATTTTTAATTTGGTTTTTGTTTTGATTGGTCAATTTTTTTCACTAATTTTAAATTAAAATTGGATCTATTTCTTTTTTTTTTTTTCTTAATATAGATTGAAATTAGACAAATTTATTTCTTTTTTCTTGGCACATTAAATAAAAAACATACACACTCCATAATAATTGGTCTTTTTTCTAAATATATATAGATATATATACACATATATATACACATGCCCTATAATAATTAAAACACTAAAAGATAGCTAATGTTAGAGTTTAGTTTTAAGGATATATATACCCTCAGTTCAGTTTGATTTTGATTGGTTTTTTCTATAAAAAATCAATGTACTAATATTTTTTGATTTTTTTTTTTTAAAATACAAACTAATATATTCTATTTGATTCTAAAAAACAAAAAACCAAACCAAACCAGTGAATTGATTTGATTTTTTATTATACTTTTTACAAAATTTGTAGTTTGAATCCTTCAGCTCTCAACTGAATTAGAACAATTAATATGAAATCGAACTAATTAAAATTAAAGTATTTTATTGTTTGTTAGACACCAATTTAGTTTTTTATTTTATAAAATTGAGCGGTTGGGTTTGGTTATCGCTTATCGTTGGACGAATGTGATACTTTTTTTCACTAAATCAAACCCTAACAATCCATAACATGATATTACGACAAAAATTACATAATATAAAATAATTAGTTTTACTACAATAATTTTAATTTATAATGCTCCAAATTCAAGAAAACGAGAAAAAGGCACTTCCGTCTGACGACTAAAGATCCGTTCCACCGATATGGCGTCTCCAGCCGCAGCGCCACCCTCACCGTTCCAGTCTCAGCGATCTCCGCTCTCTTCCACTCCGGCCGCCGCCGCCGCCTCCCCTATTCACCGATTTTCTACTTTCAATTCCTCTCACTCCGTTAACACTACCACTACCACTACCACTACCGCATCTCCTCTGGATTCCTTTGCTTCCGACCCCGTTTTCTCCGCTTTTCTTTCTCCTTCTTTCTCCTCCAGTTCCTTCTCCTCCGCCGCTCTCTCCTCCGGTTCGCCAGCCTCCACCGCCGAGAAGCTTCAGAAGGCTATCCGTCTCCTCGAATCGCAGCTTCGCAGTGAGGTCCTCTCCCGCCACAATGATCTACTCTCTCAACTCTCATCTCTCAAGCACGCTGAGAATGCCCTCTCCACTGTTCGATCCGGTGTCTCCTCCCTTCAATCCACCGTCCGTCATGTCCGATCCGAGCTTTCTGAACCTAGAAATGTCGTTTCTACCAAGACCGTTCAGTTCTCGAATCTTCACCAAACTACCGAGCTTCTTCAGCATACGATCCGTGCCCTTCGTTTGTCGAAGAAGCTTAGGGACCTTGCTTCTGCGTCTGCTGATGAGCCGGAAAAGCTGGATCTCACTAAGGCTGCCCAGCTGCACTGCGAGATCTTGAGCCTTTGCAATGAGTTTGACCTTGCGGGCATTGATGTCGTTGATGAGGAGTTGAAATGGGTTAAAGAAATTGGGGATAAATTGAGAAGTGAGGCTATGAAGGTTTTGGAGAGAGGAATGGAGGGTCTGAATCAAGCTGAGGTGGGGACTGGTTTACAGGTGTTTTACAATCTAGGTGAATTGAAGGCGACCATCGAGCAATTGATGACCAAATACAAGGGTATGGGGGTGAAGAGCGTAAGTATGGCATTGGATATGAAGTCAATTACGGGGTCGGCTGGAAGTGGATTTGGTCCGGGAGGAATAAGGGGAAGTGGGACGCCACAGATTGGAGGAGGTGCGAAGGCAAGGGAGGCGCTTTGGCAGAGATTAGGAGCTTGTTTGGATCAGTTGCATTCAATTGTTATAGCTGTTTGGCACTTGCAGAGGGTCTTATCGAAGAAACGCGACCCTTTTACTCATGTTTTGCTGCTTGACGAGGCTATCCAGGCAAGTGATACTCGAAATCTGTTCTGTTGTGTTGATAATGAAGCTATTATTTTTTCATACAAGTCTCACGAGTGACAAGCCTAAGATATAGATACTGATTTTTATTTAGACAACGTCTTTCATTACCTGGGTCTTGGTTACTATTAGTTAAACATTTTGGTAGATCTATATGTGTCTAAATGACAAATGTAGTATATGAAACAGAGAAACTGGGTGCATTCGGAATTTGTGATCACTTGGTGACATTGGTTGAATGTAGTCTAGAAGTGAAAGATATGGTTAAGTGGTTGCTGAATTTGTCTGTTGTTAAATTTGACAATAAAATGTCACTCTCTGTTAAATTTTGATAAAATAAATTATTCATCACTTGGTCATCAAGAAGCTTTTTCTACTAGTTGGGGGTGGGAATTTAGATGAAATTAAGACTCGGCCAGGTTTCTGTCTCCAAAACTTTCCCTACTTGCTTTGAAGCTTATCCAAGTTGTCATCATTTCTTTTCCACTCAATTGATGGTTCTCTTTTTTGAGACAGAACTTGGAAACTGAAAAATTAGAGATCAGTATGCATCATGTTGAGAGTTGTGAGATTTGAATGCAAATTGTTATTTGGAGGTCATTGTTTGTACTCTACAAATTACACAAGTGGAGGCAAAATCTTTTACACAATTTGAAACAAAATCTTTTGAATTTCACATCAGTCCTTGTTCTGCTCAGTTTTGCACCCACTTGCGTATAGTTGTCTTAAACTTTCTTCATTTATTACCAATGCATTGTTTAGGAAGGTGATTCCATGTTAACAGATCGAGTTTGGGAGGCTCTTCTGAAGGCTTTTGCTAGCCAAATGAAGTCAGCTTTTACCGCATCAAGCTTTGTGAAAGAAATATTCACTATGGGGTACCCAAAACTGTTCTTGATGATAGAGAATCTTCTTGAAAGAATTTCACGTGATACTGATGTCAAAGGAGTTGTGCCAGCAATAAGTTCGAGTGGAAAAGATCAGATGGTTGCAGCCATTGAAATATTCCAGACAGCATTCCTCGGTTTCTGCTTGAGTCGCCTGTCTGATCTTGTTAGCTCTGTATTTCCGGTCTCAAGTCGTGGTAGTGTTCCCTCGAGAGAACAGATCTCAAAAATCATATCATGTATTCAAGAAGAGATTGAATCTGTTCAGATGGATGGACGATTGACTCTACTTGTGCTGCGTCAAGTTGGCAAGGCTCTTCTCCTGCTGGCTGAAAGAGCAGAATGTCAGGTAGTTTGTTTTCTTGATGAAATTGGCATACTCTAATCACTACTTTTGTATGCAAGATATATAATTCTAAGTTCTATGTTTATACTGTATTTCCATGCAAGATTTTACTACTTGGGAATCTGTCTAGTATAGTAGCAAGCAATAGTATGGTCTATCGATAAAGACCTCACGCAACCTTGGTACCATGTAAAGTAGCATTCTGTGTATATAGGACTTGACAAATTTTCTTCCTAGTGGCACTGCTTTTCTTCACCAATTCATACAAGTTCTCAGATTTTTGGACTTGATGTAGTTAAAGCTCTTACAGTGTCCCTTGCTTCTGTTTTTGGTGAATAACTGTCTTACATCCTTCAGTGCTGGCATGTGAAAATGAAATGGTTCATTGGCTTTCATGAGAGGAGAATGTTTGTGTCATGGGATTTGGATGTTGTACCTTCTGTTATATCCAGACAGTTCTAATGCTGCGTGATGTTCCATGGAAGCTAATGAGGGAGGATCGTTCTGAACAGATTCAATGCAAAAGAAGGATCGTTCTTTTCTAATGATTTTTGTTTAAACTCAAGTTTAGATCAGGAACATTGATTTATGTTTGGATTATAATTCTCAATGTTGGTGGAATATATTTCAATATTTGAATATTTACAGAGTTGTGACTCTATCATATTACTGAAATTTGATGGCAGATATCTACTGGTCTTGAAGCTCGCCAAGTAAGTGGTCCAGCAACTCCAGCCCAACTTAAGAATTTCACATTATGTCAGCATCTGCAAGAAATTCATAGTCGAGTATCATCTATGATAACTGGGCTACCCATCATTGCTTCTGATGTTCTGTCTCCCTCATTAGGTTCAATATATGGGGTTGCCTGTGATTCTGTGACCTCATTATTCCAAGCTATGCTCGACAGTCTCGAGTCCTGTATATTGCAAATTCACGATCAGAACTTTGGTGCACTGGGTTTGAATGCCGCAATGGACAATAATGCATCACCTTACATGGAGGAACTGCAAAAGTACATTCTTCACTTCCGCAGCGAGTTCTTATCCAGGCTGTTGCCTTCATCCAAAATTATAACCACCTCTGGAACGGAAAACATTTGCACTCAGCTTGTAAGAAGCATGGCATCAAGGGTGTTAATTTTCTTTATCCGGCATGCTTCTCTGGTCAGACCTCTTTCTGAATCCGGAAAACTACGAATGGCTAGGGACATGGCTGAACTGGAGTTAGCCGTGGGTCAAAACTTGTTCCCCGTAGAACAACTTGGTGCACCTTACCGGGCTCTTCGAGCATTTCGTCCTCTTATATTTCTTGAAACGTCTCAATTGGAGGCATCTCCACTACTGCACGATCTTCCAGCAAGTGTCATACTTCACCATCTGTATTCCCGGGGTCCCGAGGAATTGCAGTCACCGATGCAAAGGAACAAACTTACTCCTCAGCAGTACTCATTGTGGTTGGACTCTCAAGGTGAGGATCAAGTTTGGAAAGGCATCAAAGCAACTCTAGATGATTATGCCATCAAGGTTAGGGCCAGAGGAGACAAGGAATTTACCGCAGTATACCCTCTTATGCTTCAAGTAGGATCGTCACTGACAGCAAATTCCCGAGCTACATAACGTTCTTCATGTCTGCAACTGTTTTTTCTAAAAAGAAAGTCGGACTGGACCGTGTTTCAATGTTGATGATGTGGGATAGTAGCCAGAGATACCAAGCTCAATCGATCACAACATGAAGTTTAGGTACCAAGCCATTCACTCAATTATTCATTTGCCTTGTAACTACATGACGCAGCAAAGATACCATCATTGAGTTCCATTTCCACCATAAATGCAGGACCAAATTTTATTTGTTTTGCTGAGGCCATCAAATCATCAGATCAACTTTGAAGTAGTCGACTTCATCACGTATGCTTAGCCAGTTAGCTATGCTATCTTTCAAACCGATTTACATGTTGATTTTCTATTCTTTTGTTCATTTGTTCTGCCATTTACCAAATAATAGCTGAGTACTGTTTCCTGTACAATACATTATGAGTGTTATTCATCCTGGGGGGCGGTGATCTTATACAAAATTTCTATAATAGTCATGTCATCATGGTGTAAACAATTTTTTTGTGGATGATGAGGATGAATTATTGATTTTGATAGGGTTTACAGTACGATGGCTGACTGATGAATGATTGTTTCAGGCGTCTGCTAAGTGCAAATAATAATGTGAATGGGCCATTAGCATTAATTATTTGCTTTCCCCTATACTAGTGAGTAGTGAGTAGTGATTGCACTGCATCTGCTGGGATCTGTGCAAGGAAAACAACACAACTCATCAATCAATGTCTTTCCTTTTATAATCAAACTATATCAAGTATGTTTAACATTTTAGTAATATTTACTTTCACATCTAATAATTCAAATGTTGTAATGTTTTATGTAGCTCAGGTACCAATTATTGAAATTTTAAGGAATAGGATACCATTGAAGAATTAGTTTAACTTTTCTCCTTTTTCTTTTTCTTGTAGAAAGTGTATTCTAAAATATGACGAATGTGAGGTTATGTTCTCTACTTTTTTGTGAAATGACAATACATATACATGTATAGCCTATTGTTGACAGGTTAAACACTACAATCAGATAAAGCATGAGTCTATACAATAGAAACTGATGTAAATTACATTATTCAAAATCATAGTTTCCTTTTTCCTTCCAAGTACAGAGTAACAGAGGAGCATCCTTGTGAACAACCTCCATTGTCGAAGAGGGCTCGACAGCGACTCACCTCCTTACACGAGAAGCTAGCTCGTAAGCAACGATGTAACCTTGGTGGCAAGGTATGGCTAAATCCTTCACCCTATTTCTTTTTTCCAAAGATCTTTAGAATCTTCAATAATTGAGCCCATGTAGTTTTCCCCGCCTTTGTTTCTGCCATTTTCATCCATAGCTAAGCTGATAACACGACTAAAATCAATAATGGAGCAGTTATGAAATTATGTTGAAGCAGAAGGAGGACATTGATGGTGGCCTGGCCTGGGGCTGGTGTTTGCTGGGCTCCAAAGAAACAACTGAAATGTACAATTCACTCTTTAGTAATGAAAAAAAAAATCTGACACAGACACCCACACCCACACGCATTGGGAAAAGAAAAGATGACACACATAAAGAAATCAAAACCAATTTCCATTTTCCACTACTTGGATTTGGAATCAAAATTATCTCTTATATGTATTCCCCCATTTCCTTCGTTCAATGTGAAAAGACTTGTCCCCACACCACCACTCAAAATCCTGATTTCCACATGCAATTCCCAAACTTTCATCACTGCCATGCCACTGCCACCCAACCCATTAAATTTTAAACAACATTAAAAACCAACCCCATAGCTCATGGGGAAAAAAAAAAAAAAAAAAATTCCATCTCCATTTTTATTTGGGGCCACAAAAAAACAAATCCCTTTTTTTTTTTTTTTTAATTTTTTTGCTCACCATACATATAAAAAAAAAAAAAAGAAACAAATAAAAAAAAAATAAAAAAAAGAAAAAAAAAAAAAAAAAAATTCCATCTCCATTTTTATTTGGGTCCAAAAAGAAACCAAAGCATTGATTGCTAAGGGTGAAAATTAGGCAGCCCTGACTCTGACCTCTTTTAGCTTTTTGGTAGGGTTACCCTACTACTCAAAGGACCAACCCACCCCCCAAAAAAAATCAATGTACAGTATTTAACTTCTCACTTTGTTCTTTCCCCCCCTACTTCTCTTTCCCTCTTTCCAACATAGGTTTTGATTTGATGGACATAAATTATTACTTTAGAGTTAAAGCATCCTCACTCATAAGCAATGTATTAGTCCTTACAATGATGCCTCAACAAACCATCTATTTGTGAGATGATAAATAATTATGATTTATACCTCTTCACATTTCGGAACCTTATTTTATTAAATGACAAGTTCTCTTTTTATTTTCCCTTCATCCTTAGTCTGTCTCTTTCTTCGATATCGTCGAAAGGGATATGTGAACTCAAGACAAATTTAAAAGGATATTTTTCCCCTTCAAACTTTTTCTATATGGGTGTGGGTGAGATGAATAAGATTCCCTTTAGAAAAAACTCAAAGATAGAGATTTGAAAGAGAAAGAGAGTGGTAAGGAGAATCTTAAAACGTGAGGGTTAAAAGAGAGTGGACTACGGAGATCACATGTGGAATATTAAGCAACACCACTTGGGAAAAAAAAAAAAGTTACAAAAAGGAAAAAAGAAAAAAAAAAAAAAAAAGAGAAGCAAAGTGAATTAATAAAGATGCAAGTAACTTAGTAAAGAGACATTTTAAAAGTGTTCATATAAAGTCACAAACAAACACAATCATCTTAAATCATTTTTTCATCTTCTTGTTCAGATCTAAAATGCACAATATCATATTGTGGTAAACATACTTTTAAAAACAAGTTCGTACCACATCTTTTGAAGATTTACTATTGGTTTGATCCGGAGACAACAATCTAAGGTGTCCTTTCATATAAAGTAAAGGATGGCCTATGATGCTAATGCTAGCATCCACCACCTTCTCTCCCTTTTCTTTTCTTTTCTTTTCTTTTCTTTTTCTTTTTTTTTTTTTTTTTTAAGATTTTTTGTGGTGTGGTTTAACAAAAGCACAATATATATAGATGATGCAAGAGAAGCAATAAGATTAGAAAGAAAAAGAAAAAGATTATTATTAAAGTTTTAAGTAAAAATTCTTAGCAACATTTTATCTACTCTCAACTCAATTTTTTTAATTTTAATTTTAGTTTTCTCTCTCTCTCTGGTTATAAAGTTTCATAATTATGTTGTGTCAATGATGTTGGTCCAACTCTGACAGTCCTATGTAATTAATATGCCCCCTTTGCCCTCCTTTTTATTTATTTCACAATTTTTCTTTTTTTTTTTTTTTTTTTTTCCTTCTCTTTCGTCCTTTTATCATTCATAGTGGTTGGTACCTAGCTCTACCTTCACACCCTATAAATATCCATTTATATAACCACAATTTCAATCAAACACAAAAATAAAAAAAATCAAAATGTTATCCAATACCTACTCAATTTGTAATTTAATATAGAATATTCGTTTTTTCAAGATTTTAAACGGTTGTGATAATTTTGATTATTTCTTCCAATCACGGAAAATTAAATGGAAATAAACGGACGGCTAAGATATTGAAGGATCGCTTGTAAGGCGTCGTTTTAAATATGTGGTTTAATTAAATCGAATCAACATAATTAATTAGTGTTTAAAAATGGAGTTTAATTCATAATTGGTCGTAAACTATGGAGAAAAGTTCAAACTTCAAAGCTCATGGTGATTTTTTCCCCCTTTATTTTATTAGAACATTTATATGAAAAAAAAAAAAAAAAGAAAGGAAAAAAGTGACAAGTCGGTTACACCGTACCCAAAAAACCCACCCCCCACTCTCCTTACGTGCGTCGTCTAATTCAATACGACACGTGGCAGATACCCACAATGTCAGTGATTTTAATTTCACAACTCCTCGGTTATTATTATTATTATTATTATTTAGCCCTCGGGAAAGTAATATATGTATATATGTTTATTAAAGAACCAATCCAATATTCCGTTGGAAAAGGTCACAAATCTCGGAAATGCCCTCGTAAGTTTCCAGAAATTACGGGATTGACCCGATCCCTGTTTCTTTTGCGCTCTTACCTATAAATACAACGCTCAGATTAAATCTCTTCCGAATACCATTTATTTTTATTTAGAGACGTGAGAAACCTAAATTTCAATTTTCAATAAGAACAATTCAATTTAGTGATTTGAAGGAAACGAAGAAGAAGAAGAAGAAGAAGAAGACAGAGAGATTGATTTCGTTTTGGCTTGATACGATTTTCATTATTATGTACTGATGGGATACGGAACGCCATTAACAAGCTTCAATGCTAATGCTGCAGCGTTGGAGACGGCGGCTCTATTTCCGCCGATGGATTCGTTTGCAGCGGCAACAGCGGTGTTGCCAGCGTCGACGGGAGTTGTAATGAAGTCCGATAGCGGTATAACTTACAATGTTCCGATTCCGAGAAAGCGCGAGAGAGATCATCATCATTCCACCACTACAATTAACCGATTCGTTTCGTATCCTTCTTCGCATGTTCATTCTCAGAAGAATTGTGGATGTAATTTATATTTTCTCGGGGAAGATATCTCGATTCAAATTCAACAGCAGCAAATGGATGTAGATCGATTGATATCGCAACATGTACGGTACTGTTTAGAAATTTGTGTTTCTGTATATGTATGTGTGGTGAAAACGGAACAAATTTTAATTTTAATTTTAATTTATATATATATATATATTGATGTAAAAAATTGTGGAATTAAGCAGATGGAGAAGGTGAGAATGGAAATTGAAGAGAAACGGAAGAGAGAAGCGAGGAGGATTATGGAGGTAATAGAGTTAGGGATGATGAGGATATTGAGGAGTAAAGAGGAAGAGATTGAGAAGATGGGGAAATTGAATTGGGAATTAGAAGAGCGAGTGAATTGTTTGAGTATGGAGAATCAAATATGGAGAGATGTGGCTGAGACGAATGAAGCAACGGCGAATGCGCTACGGAGTAGCTTGGAACAAGTGCTTTTACAGGCGAAGAAGGCGGAGGTGGAGGAGGATGCAGAGTCGTGGTGTGGAAGCAATGACGGCGGTGGGAAGAGGAAGAAGAGGGAAGAAGAAGAAGAAGAAGAAGAAGAAGAAGAGAGACGGTGTAAGAAATGTTGGAAAGAAGAATCGTGCGTGTTGTTATTGCCATGCAGGCATTTGTGTTTGTGTACTGTTTGTGCTTCGTCTTTACAGAATTGTCCTATATGCAACACTACTAATAATGCTAGTGTTCGTGTAATCATGCCTTAAACAAAATACTTCACATTTACATTCTCTTTTCATTTTTCTCTCCACCAAACAAATATACTTCCAATCCGGACAAACTCTTTTTGGGTGGGACCCATATCCTCTCTATAAATTCCTAATTTCACTTTTCTATCTTTGCCTTCGCCTTTTCTTTTTTTTTTTTTTTTTTTTACATTAAAATTACTTTTTTCCTATCACTATACTTTCATTTCTTTCTTTTACTTCCCTGCAATCATTTTTTTTTTTCAAAAATTGGTTTAATAATAATAATAATAATAATAATAATAATAATAATAATTGGTATTTTAACTCTATATATTTTAGTGGTGGGAGTGGTAAGCCAATAAATAAATAAATAAATAAATTCAAACACTTCTATTTTATAAATATTAATGATTATTTTAAAAAAGATGAGAGAATAATTTTTGCCACTAGGATTGCACAAATTTGGTGTAGCCTATGCAATACTTAACTAGCCTTATTTAAGAATAAATATATGGGTGTGTTTTAAGATGCAAATCATTTATTATCGTACCATGAATGGAAGGTAAAAAAAAAAAAAGGATAGAAACATGAATGACAGTAATATTTAGGTTAAATTGCAAATTTTTTTTCTTATGATTTAGCTCCAATCGGAATAAACTCTATTTTTTGATCAAAATCAATCGAATTGAAGGCAATCGTGTCGGTTTCGACATTATTTTTTAAAAAATTTGAAAAAGAAAGCTGACATAAGGCTGATTTTCACTCTTTATTAAACTGATCCATGGTGAAGAGCAAATTCGACCAACCGTTGGACACCCCTATTTCAAATCAGAATTAAGAAAATTATGAATTAATTAGGACATCAACATCCTTTAAAAAAAATAATAATAAATAAAGGAGTAGACGTAGTTGAATAATGATAGGAGTGAAAATGGGATGGGGGCGTATTTTAGGGAAAATTGAGCGTAAAATAGAGGAAGAGGATGGGGGGGGCCACGGAGTGTTCAGACAGGTAAGTATTGTAATAAAAAGAAAAGGGTGGAGGTTTAAAAGCTGACACGTTGGACTCCCGCAAATATCGGTGTTGCAGAGCAATGGTGAGGTAGGGACCCACACAAACACACTCCCTTTTTACCTTACACTTAAAAACACTTTTACTTTTCATTCACCACACGGATTCTCCTTCTTCTTCTTCTTCTTCTTCTTCTTCTTCTTCTTTTACCATTTTTATGCCTTCCTCTACTCATTCATTTTCCCAATCTAATTCTTTTAATATTTTCTAAGCTAAATAAACCACAATTTTTGCCCTCCCTCCATTTTTTTTTTTTTTTTTTTTAAATTTTTAGAGTTAGAGGTTTCTTGAAAAGAAGGGTATTCTTGAATTCAACGTTTTCTCTTTCATGTCAAACGTTACTTTGATAATAATAAAAAAAAAAAAAAAAGAAATACCCTTTTTGATTCTTCTTCATCATGCTCCCATTTAAATTAATACCTTCCCCAAACAAAGGGCTTCCTTGACGGAAATTTCAAATCCCTTTATTACATAGGCGATTTTGGACTAAAGAATATAGGAATAAAAACAATATAGCTAAAAAAAAAAAAAAAAACCCAACAAGATTCGAGCCAAATCTAACGCCCCACGTCCAATTCTTGCCCTAGAGAGAAGAGTTGTCTCAAGCAAATATAGCAATCGCATGCCTCAACTTGCTGAGATGAAGGATCGTTGTAGAGTAGCTCTAAAATTATGTGGAACACAATCTAGTTCACTTAGTTTTATAGATACGTCATTATAGTTCTGGGAGGAATAAGTAAATCCTAGTACCACACCCCGTGCATATATTTTTATTTTGCAAGTCACATCTTTTCTCCATAGAAGAGAAGAAAACCATGAAGACTCTTTTTACAAAATTTTCACTGGTTTTAAAGATTAAAATTTAGATATCTTAATAGTATTTTTTTTTTTTTTTTGGGTCAAAGATAGAGAGTTGTTTGGCAGTTGAATCTATTCATAGGGTTAAAAATGTGAAAATTTGAATTAGATGAAGAATAATAGCATTGTTCTTAATTGAATAAAGATAAGTGAGAATGTTGGGCAAATTTGAGATGTGAGAAGATTATATGATACGTGCCAAAAACACCAAAATAAGAATATATATATATATATATATATATATAAAAACAGAAAAATAAGAATATATACATATATACCTTATCTTAAGATAGTCCAAAATTGTTGCCCAAACAAACAAACAAACCAAGTTAAGGAAAAGAAAAAAAAAGAAAAAAAAAAGTAATGGATTGGTTGAGGAGTCGCGTCGGGAGATGTGGTGGGTCAATTTTATGATTTTGTCTTTTTCAAGGGGAGGGAATTGAAAATGTAGAGTTTTAAGTGGGGTCCATGTGAGATGAAGGGAAACTTTGTCAAATACAGAAGAGTGAAAGGGCATAAATGAAAAAGTGATGGAATTGGAATACCATGTTATGTATAATTGCAATGGATAGATAGGAGAAAAAAGATGAAATGATAAGGACATGATGGACAATTAAGACATTTTTGGTCACTTTCAAAAATTTAAAATTAAAAAAAAAAAAAAAAAAAAAAAAAGATTTTTGGTCTGTTGTTTTTCTAGGCGTAGGGAGAGGGATCTTAAGGTCTTTTTAGGTGGGCCACCACCACCATTTGTCCCTTTTATAACCAGCATTCTTTCTATTACATTTTTTCTCTTTCTCTCTCCTCTTGGGGTCCACAATGATTTTGTCCCAATTTCTCTTGTTTTCTTTGTTTTATATTTTTTTAATCATGTCTAATGAGAAGTTATTTGAATATTAATATAATATTCTGATTTGTATTAGATTATTAATTTTTTTTTAGTATTATAAGATAAGATAATTCAAACTACCAATGTTGTGATTATCTACATTTTTGTATGTCAGGGCGTCGAATATTTATATATATGCATGATGTATAATTACAAGATTGAGATCAGAGTCAAGAAATTTACTCTTTTATCTCTCTATTCTTGAGAAAAGATTGATTTTTTTTTTAGATTTATATTAATTAGAAGAATAAATAACCACGATTGAACTGAAACTCGTTTCAAGCACTCAGTTAGGTTGGGTCGAACTCATTAGTACATGTAGGAGATATTTTATAGTTTTTAAAAATATAGAGTACAATTACAACTTAAAATTATTGTATATATATTCAATGATTTGCAATATCCTCAACAATGACGAAGATGACTAGTTTTAGGTTTGATTCATGCATGTTAGCATGTAGGATATCACATTTAAAAAAATAAATTAAACCATTTATAAAATAAAAATACATTTTTTGAACAAGTCTTTGGAGAGCTCCACCCCCTTTCTATTTAGGTGAGACTTACATATTTAAAGTCTTAAGTAAATAATTAAGAAAATTAAAGATAGAAAAGAAATATTTTGGTTTCAAATTATTAAATTTTTACTGCCACGAAAACGTTCTTATCACGTTACAAATTAAAAAGAAAAATAGAACCTTGTTTTTTTGGTTAAAAAAAAAAAAAAAAAGAAGAAAGTTTTTGAATATGTGAAGGTGATTGGGCTTTTTCTAGAATGAAGAAATTACTTACATTCTTAAAGCATAACCTCACCTTATTTAGAATCCTATTCTATTCTACATCATTGAATTTTTCATATTAGTCAATTTTATTCTTTGGACTGAATTTGTATGTCCTCTTTTTTTAATATTTATATTTTTTACATGGCTCTTTTTAAATATAACAAAAGTAATTAAATTATTTATAAATGTAGCAACATTTTACTATCTATCTGCGATAGACCGCAATAGATCATAGTAGATCACGATAAACTACTATCTATGACACGATATACACATATAGTAGTCTACCGTAGATAGATGGTATATTTTACTGTTAGTTATAAATATTTTCAGCAATTTTATCATTTAAAATAATTTCTTTTTTTAAAATTTATTATTTTAAAAGCATTTACTTAAACATATTTAGTTACGTAAATCACTAAATTTGTTTAGATGCAATGTAATACAGATAAACATGATTTGCCAAAACAGATAAACATGATTTTCTTTTTAAAAGAAAAAAGTGATTTAGTTTTTCCTTTTTTTTTTTTTAGTTAATTTTAAAATTGATCAAATATCAATTTTGAAACAAAAATGTTTTTGACAATGTATAAAATTATTCCCTAATATACTCTAATTTTCATTAAAAATTATTTCTTGTGAGTATTAGAAAATGACATGATATTTAATGTGGCCGAATTTCAGGATGTGCGGTGTGCAATCCATTTCATCAATTTGTTTTGTGGCCACTTATTAACAAATAACAATAATAAAATTAAGAAAAAAGAAAAAAAAAAAAAAGATTGGAAGATGAACCAATGTTGAAAATGACAACAATTTTACTCAATAATGAATGTATATATTTTGTGTCGTGTCGTTGAATAAGATTCGATTTATTAATATAAAATATCAATGATGCATGCTGAAGAATTAATGTATGTAAAATTGATTTCATTAGAATCAAATACTTCAATAATTTTTTTTAAATATATAAAAAACAATATATTCTGATCTATGGGATTTGAGTTGAGTATTTATTTGATTTTAAAAGTTTTTGATATGTAAGTTGAATAGATTGAAAAAATCTCTAAATGATTCTTGAATTATTTTGACCGTGAGTTGACTAACAAATAGAATCATTTTGACCGTGAGTTGACTAACAAATGCATGATGTGGTGATTATCGGTTCAAAAAATATTTTATTTTGAAATATATTATTGATGATATATTTGCACGTTATTCTCACATCACATCTATTTTATAATTACGTGAATTTTGAGGTAAAGGAAGATATTTGATGTGAAATTCGATTCTTTATAATTTCAAAGTTCAAAAGTCCTTAAGGTGTTTTCTAGAATTTTTTTTTTTAATGGGTCGTTCATTTTACGGGCATCCAAGATTCTTATGAAGTGGACATGTGAATTACCGATAAAAATAAGGCAAATTAATATAAATAAAAAAATCATAAAACTATTTACAAATGTAGAAAAATTTACGATAAACTTCTATTGCTTGAACGGTGCTTCTATCACTCAAGCGATAGAAGTCTATCTTAGTTTATCGCTGATTGACAATGAATTTTTTCTATATTTGTAAATAGTTTTTGCTCATTTTGCTATATTTGAAAATTGTCTAAAAAAATAACATTAATTTTAAAAGAAATTCAACTTAATAAAAAAAGATATGTTATATTAAATTAATTATATATTAGTGAACATTCGTGGACATTCTTGAAATATTACGTAACTTTAAGGTATTTATTCTAAATAGAAATCTTACATAAACAAATATAGTTATCCAATACTTTTAGATATATATATATATAAATAATTCTATAAAACAAATATTGACAAGTATTCTTATATATATATAAAAATATTTGTACAAAATAAATATGACAAATATTGTTATATGTCAAAGATGTGTAATTTCAAACATCTAAAAATTATTTTATCTACATCCCACAAATAGAATTTTCTAAAGGAAAAAAAAAAAATCTTAAATTATAGTTTCTAAAAATGAAAAATAAAAAACGTAGTTCTTAAATAGGAAAATCAAAATTATTGTCTATATCCTTTAAATTGCACCATTAAAGTGTATCATTTTCTCAATTTTATTAAAAGAAAAGGTGTCACTTTCACATTCGATAATAATAATATATATTTTTAAGCATAAGAAGCATTATGAAGATAAAAAAAAATAGAAGTTTAAGAGAAGTAAGAATGCATTTTTGTGTTTGAAAATAATAATTTCCATTATCCATCGTAAAAATATATCCAATAAGATATAATTTGGAGAAAGCACTACTCAACCCTCCGCCCTTTGTTTAATTATATAAGTTTGCAAAAGCCAAGCAATGTGTCTATTTTCTTTGGCTTTTCATTTCCTCTATTTTCTTGCTTACGTAGTTGAAGTGAAGGCTAAGCACTTCCAATCAAATTCCCACACGTTTCTTTTTCACATTATTATTATTATTTTAGTTTTTTATTTTTAAATTTAATACTAATAATATAAAGACAAAAAAAAAAAAAAAAAAAAGTTAACGTCTATCTCATTATTGATGCTAACATATCTGTTTGAATGTTGAATTTTATATAAATATTGATAAAAGCTTTGTTGACAAATAATAATAATAATAATAATAATAATAATAAAGTAGTCTAAAAATATGAGAAGGAAAAAAAAAAAAAAACAAATAGACTATTATTTCACTGGCTCAATTAGATGTCAATTACCACTAAGTTAGTTGATTGATGTCAATTACCACTCAGTTAGTTGATTTTTTCCCTCTTAAAAGTAATTAATATCAAAGTTGAAGAATCAAAGTTTGGTAGCACCACTGTTTTCCTTTGGTCATTAATTAGGCTTGAGATTCATAAGGAGTAGGTTTTTAATGTTAGGAATTTGATTATGATGTAAGAAGACCACCGAAGCCTTGAACATACATAAAATATTTAATGTATAAAATCATTGACTTTGTTGATCTATAATTAAATATAATTTATTACTTCTAAATATTAGGTTTGTTTATTATTAACTTGAGTGTTATAATATTTTTCAAAAGTATAATTGGGGGTGATGGGAGTCACCCCATAATCATTTCCCCTCCCATTAATGACTATTTAATTATATCTTATATTATTGGGATTTAAAAAATGTATGTAGGAGATAAACTATGGATTGAATAGTTGACAATGAATTTTTCCTTTTTAAAATTTGATTTGATTAATTTTCTTTTTTTTTTTCCTTTTCTAAATTATATGAACCACAAACATGCTCATTAATGATGATCAGTGTAGATCTGTGTTTGAATGAAAAAATTATTATTATTATTTTTTAAAAAAAGGGGAATTTGATTGCTTTTGGGTATTTCTAATTAATATAAGGTTTATCCATTTTGTTTCTAGAAATGTATGGCCCCTCTTTATATAAATCAATATCTTTGAGGGCCAAATGAAATCTATACCCTCCTTACTTTTTACCATTTTTATATGAAGGGATAAAATGAGAACCTTACCTCCATACCAAATTTTTATTAATGATAATATAAAAAAAATTCAATTCAAATTCTACCCAAATTTAAGATCAAATGTATATAATAAAGATTTTATAGGGTTAAATGATAAATTTAATTCATAAAAACTTTTAGTCTAGGTGTGTATTTGAGGTTTAGACTTTCGATATTATAAATTTAGTCAAAATTCAAAGATTTATTAATTATAAAATTGAAAATTTAAGATTTCATTTGACAAAATTTAAATTTAGAGTGAAGTACCTCTTTTTAGTAACTAGGTTTTGGATCTAGTTTTTTTTTTGACCTCTAGGTTTCAAAATGTTACAATTTTACCTTAAGATTTGAGTTGTGTTTCAATTTGGTTAATAAGTTTTAAATTTCACACCTTAAACCTCATGTTTATACTAAAGGCTCACTTTCAATCTTTAGCATAAATATTTATTAATTAATTTAATAGTATCCTAACTAACTAAGTTTCACTACTTTTGATCACAATAAAAATTAATTTAGAATTTCATTTCATAATTATTTCAACTTAATTAATAGACATCAACATTAAAAATTGGGAGTGAGTATTTAGTGAAAAAATCAAGATTAAAAGTGTAAATCTTGAAACAAAAGAACCAAATGAAAACAAAACTAAAATCTCAATGGTAAAATTGTAACATCAAAACTTATACGAATTAAATTAAGTTTAAACTCAAAACTTAAAAACTAAAAATGTAACATTTTGAAACTAGACCCAAAACAAGTAACCAAAAAGACATTTTTCTCTTAAATTTATATCTAGTAAATCTATAAATTAGAAAAATATTAAATTTGTTAGGAACTTATTAGACACAAAATTGAAAGTTTAGACTATGCCATTTAGTTTTTAATTTTTAACTTTTTTGAGAATTAAGTTTATAAACACTACTCTCATCTATTGTTTTCTATGTTTTGTACTATATACATTTTATGAGTGTTTCCAAAATCAAAATCAACTTTTAAAAACTTGTTTTTGTTTTTTAAAATTGGCTAGGAACTCTAATAGCTTTATAGAAAATATGAAAAATCATGAGTAAGAAATTATGAGAAAACAAACATAATTTTCAAATACAAAAAATTAAGGCCCCGTTCGGTAACCATTTAGTTTTTTGTTTTTGTTTTTGAAAATTAAGCCTATTTCCTTCATGTTTCTTACGTTGATTTGCATCTCTCTTAAGTACCATAAGTGAATTCTTTGCCAAATTTCAAGAACAAAAACAATTGTTAAAAGCTACTTTTTTTAGTTTTCAAAATTTAGTTTAGTTTTTTAAACCATTAGGCAAAAATAGATAACAAAAGAATAAATTTGAAGGTGAAAATAGTATTTATAGACTTAATTAAAAAAATAATAAAAAGTGAAAAGGTTACCAAACGGAACCTAAATAATTATCGAATAAAACTTGAACGATCTATTAGATATTTTTAAAAATTTAAAGACTAAATAGATACAAAGTTCAAAATTGAGAGGAAAAATAGTTGAATATAGTACAAGCGTGGTGATGTTATAAAATAAACAAAAACATTGAAAAGAAAAAGGTGAAGATGCTTTGTGTCAACTGTTCACTATATGTTATTATCAACTCTATGGTCCGTTTTTAAATACCAAATACCGATGCTATATGTGAAAACTATATGGTAAGAAATTTATTAAAAAATAAACATAAATTTCATAAATATTAAACTTAGACTAAGAATCAAATTATATATATATATATTTTAAAGTTATGATGTATTCGACGTGGTAATCCAATGACGAAATACAAAATTATGATGTATTAAATTATATGTGTGGGTGAATTCTCACATTTTGGTTTGAATTTTAAAAACAATCTTAAACAATTTTTTTTTTATTTTTAATAAAAATGTCAATTGGTGCAAATAAACTTAAAAAAACGAAGAGAGTCCCAAGTAAAAGTTTATATCTTATTTTGTAATCATTTGTTTTTTTTTTGTTTTTTTTGTTTTTTTGAAAATTAGGCCTTATATAAAGGCTATTTTTATCTCTGAATAATTGTTTGATAACAAATTAGTATTTTATTTTTAGTTTTTAAACAAACAGGTATGTTTAATTTACAATTCAATTCCTAGTTTTTTAATTTTAACAATGTTCTTAATATTGTCAAGGAATTTTAAAAACGAAAAAAAACCGTTTTTCAAAATTTGTTTCCGTTTTTCAAAATGTGTGCTCAAGTATAAAATTTGATGAGTAATTTCAGAGAAATATCTTTAGTCTGGCAGAAAAATATTCATAAAATTAATTTGTTTTCTTTTAGAAGAAAAAAATTAGAATACCATAAATTTTCATATGATTATTTATTTATTTATTTATTTTAATTAATGACAAAATGACCCTTAGAAATGCCTTTTATAAAAAAATACAACTCCATATTAAAAGATGTAACTATTTGAATTGTCACCAATAGACAATATAGTTTATAAAAACATAGAAAATTATTCTTCCAAATCTCATTCTCATTTATATATACAATTATTCATAAATTGGTAGAGGGATCAAAATTGTCATAAGGAAACATTGTGAATTTGTTGGTAAAATTAATTGTTTTCATTATTTCTTCATTTAATTTTTTTTTGTAATTTTCTTTTACAAAAATAAAAGCGTTTTTTGTATTTTGTCTGTGTATGTTATTTTTCTTAAATTTATTTGTGATTAATTACTACATTAAAATATTTATATTATTTTATCCAAACGAAATTTTTTGAAAAGTTAAAAATAAATATATAATTTTATATAATTAAAAAATTATTATAAATAAAAAAAAAAAGATCAAAGTATTTACAAAGCTTCAAAGCTTACTTTCAATTTTTAAAAACTAAGCACACACAATTATCAAACATGTTTATAATTGTTCAATTTTTAAAAAACATAAGCTAAAAGTAATTACCAAATATATTTATGAGTTTTTGGTTTTAAAAAACAAAAAATAAGAGACAGGTACCAAAACATGTATGATTCTTTAATTTTCTAAAAACTAAAAACCCAAAATAGATTTTTATTAAAACCAAAAATCACACAAACAAAATACCAAATGGTTATCAAATGGAACCTAAATTTGTTAATTTACTAATGTTTTTAAAAAACTAAGCTAAAGTATGAAAACTAAAAAGAAATAGTTTTTAACAATTTATTTTTGTATTTTTAACTTGTGTACTTAAAAAAAATAATAATAATAAAAGTGATGATAATAAATTGAGAAGAAATAAGTTTAATTTTCAAAAACCAAAATTGAAATAGTTACCAAACATGTCATAATTTTTAAAAATAGACTAAATTTTCTAAAACCAAAATAAATAAAAAAAAAATAAATAAATAAATAAAAAAAGGAAAGATTATGAAAGGAGAGCTACATTTGTAGTAGAGTAGGACCAAAAATCCTGAAGCATAGGCAGTTGTAGTTTGAGTTTCATCTTCTTGCAATTGATTGTGTTTGCTCTTTTGGTTGTTTTTTCTTTCTTTCTTTCTTTACAAAGGCCCCACTCCCCACTCTCAATCACACACACACACAACCATTTTTCTTTTGGAGCAAAATGTGAATTTTTTCCAATGCCCTTCCCTTCAACATCAATATCACTCCACATAATGGATTCATTATAAAGATCAAGATCAACACCAAATGTATCTTAAATATGCTCATTTACACACCCCTCAACCCATTACCCCACATCTTCACCATTTCTTTCATAAATCAAATCAAATCACCTTCACTATTTTCCTTTCATTGCACTCGCTTACTTGAATCGATTAATTTTGATCAAATAGTGGATGTGTTAGATTTCATTTCATTAAAACAATCAATTTTATTCATAAAGTATAGTAGGTAGCAAGTTAAATAACAACGAGTGTTCTTCATGATTAATTAACGAATAAACATTAATTATTTTATCAAGACTATGATCTTTGATGCGTTATAGGTAAAGTCTTTGAAAAAATATTAGAAGAATAGAGATCCTCACACATCTAAAAAATGCAAACAAAAGCTATGAGCTCCAAGTACTATAAAAGAGTAGCCTATAATTTCGCAGTTCAAGATCATTCCAATTAGAAACATTTATTAAGCTTGATATACTAACTCTAGTTTGAAGGTTTTCACATAATTGAACGTGAGATAATTGTACACTTCGGCTCAAAATTGGGACCCAAAAGAAAATCTTCCCCATTTTAAAACTTGATTTTTTTAACCTTTTGCTTGCGTCATCCTCGGCAGCAATTACCGAAACGACTTTATTGTGCACACGTGCTAGGCTCACACTCTTGACCCTTTCTACTCCGACTCTTTGCTCCATCACTTTCAATCTCGAAACTCTTGTTATTCACTTTCTTTTGAATACAAAGAGTGAGAGCTAAGAACAAAGAGCAAGAGTTGAGAACAAAGAGCAAGACTAAGTTGTAAGAGAAAATAAAAAAGAGACGTGTGGGAAAACCTAAACCCTAAGGATCGAGAGTGGGGAGACTAAGGTCTCAACATGACACACAATACTTTGTTTTGGTAATTTCATGATGATATAACATTAGTAGATGGTCACAAAAACATTCTTAAAATTTGAGTTAGATTTCATTTGAGCCATTTAATTGAAACAAGTCATTCGTATGTAAAAAAACCTACAGAGTTTGGTCATATATTTTCTTTGGGAAAGTTTTCACGTAAATTATGAGGTATAAAACCGTCCTACACACATGTAGATCATTTGACAAGTTTGATGTTGAAAAATGTTACATCATTTCTAGTTTTGATTTTGATTTTCTTGTAATGCATAGATTCAATAAATATATATATATAGAGAGAGAGAGAGAGAGAGAGAGAAAGAGAGGTTAGAAGAGTTGTTATTTGTGGAATGATGATGAAATGAGGGGCTAATAATGAATAAACATGGTAGTAGATGTTGATGTGTAAAATGAAGAGTAAAGTAGTTCACAAGTGTTGGAGATGGTAGGCTTAGGGCTTTTTATAAAGACATAATATAACGGGGAAATGGTGGCTAAAGATAAGAATCCCACACCATCATATCTTTGCCTCAAAAAGCAAACAAACTCCCCCATGAACCACTCACCTAGGAATCATATCTTAGTTTTTTTTTTTTTTTTTTTTTTCATTCTATAATGTGGGAATTTTTCAATACTCTTTTATCTTTTAAATGAAATCTCATCACACACACACTAACTTGCTTGGTGCTCTTGCTCTCAATTCTCATCATATTGGGTGGAGTAAGTCTAAAGTTTGTTTTTTTTTTTTTAACACATTAATTCTTTATAAAATCAAACACCCCAATCATGTCGTTGAAAATGTATGTAACAACTCCATACACTCAAAAGAAGAAAATGTATAAACGACTACTGTTTAAAAACTGTTTCGAAAAACGACACTAGTTATGTATAAAAATTTGGATGAAAAGGTGTTATGTGTATAGTGATTTTAAGCACATTACTTAAAAAAGAGGGTGTGATTAAAAGAAAACAATATATATTGTTTTTTTAACTTACAAGTTGGTCCTATCAAATCTAATAGTTAGTGCAAAGGTTTTTTTTTTTTCTCTCCCCTTCAATTTTGAGATTGAAAGTAGAATAGTGTTGTGTCTGAAAAATGTAAGCACCAAGTTTTGTTATTGGCATTAATGATGAAGACCCAAGTGGCAACATTTCACTATTCACCTTCATCATGTGGCTGCACACATCACTTATCACTCCATCCAACCTTTAATTGAAAGTGACATTTGTTTTTTCATGCTCTTTGGATGATGGCTTTTCCTCAAAATGTGTTTAATATACAAATAGATTTTTTTAACTTCTAACTCCTTCCTCGATGATGTTATTTTAATTTAACAATATGTGAAATAAATAATTCCAACATTTGGTTTATTGATTAAACACATGTATCTATTACTTAAATTATACTCACATTGAATCTCGTTTTGAGTTATTAAGAGTTGGTTTGGTTGAGAATTCGAATGTTTTCAAATTTATTGAATTCAACAAATAAGTGTTTGACAGGAAATGATTCGATTTTTGGAAACTATTTTTGGATTTTGCAATACAAGTAGCGCAAATTATTAAAAATGACATCTTTTATGTTTTCAATGTGTCTAAATTTTAAATTTTAAATCTTAGAATGCAATTATATTAAATAAAGATAGAAACCATTCGAAATGCATGTTATAAAATTAATTCATTTCTTTTAAAATTAAAATACGTACTATGTATTTTATAATATTATAAAATAATAATTAACATATTCATATATTAATTAATAATAATTTCCAATCAACCTAATATGTAGGGTCTGTTTACATTGATTTAAGAAAAAAATGTTTATAAAAATAACTCATTTTTATTTAAATTATTTTGATAAAAACTGCTTAAAATACACCTTAAAATCACTTTTTAGTGGTTTTCAAACACTCCATTTGTTTCCAAAATAACTTATTTTTTAAATTAAACACTTGAAAATGTATTACAAACATCCCCGTGGTGAGTAACTAAAGCTAGTTTTATGATTTATGAATATAGTATCCAACACATCTAGAACAATTATTTAAATTAGGATCCAATTTTTGAATACATTACCTAACACAAATCTGAAAACATGCAATACAACTTTGTTTTCATTGAATCCATTTGTCTTTAAATTTATGGTTTTCATATTTCCAACCAAATAGACCTTAACTTTGCATTTGGATAAATTAAAAAATTTAGAACATCTTCGTCAATGTTATGTCTGTGTTTTTTTTCCATTCAACTGTTAAATGAGAAATTTGAACTTTAACCTATTAGTAAAAAATTGATATTAATTAGTTGAGTTATGTTCCTACTAAATCACGTTTTGAGTTATTAAAACTTTGCATTGAGATAAAAATGGTCCACTCGCAACAAGAAAATGGGAAGAAGAATACAATGCAAATTTTTATTTTTATTTTTTGGTTTTGGGGTGGCTATTCTATTTTGTAACAGTAGATGGAGATGTGTGAAAGTTGAAAGTGACAGAAGAAAGAAAATCACAAGGTCTCAATTTGAATAATTTTTTTTTTTTTTTTTTTTTTTTAAAAAAAAAAGAAGTGAATGGAGAAACAAAGTTTGGTACAATCAATCAATATACAAATGCATTGTATTGATTATGGACAATTGGGTCATCATTTTGGATGAGGAGAATGGTCCCATTTGCCTATGAACACTCATTATTTGTAATTTGAATTTCATAACCCACTTATATTTCTATTCTATATTAGTCAATGATAACACAATTCCCTCTTTCAATCCTTAGGACAACTATCTTTCTCTATTCAATTCCCATTTATTTCCCAACCATTTTTCTCTTTTCACAATTATTCCACTTTTCTTTTGTTTATATATACAATATCAAACTTAATAATTAGAGACATCACATGTATATTGGTGATACATCATCATCTCAAACTCAAATACAATCAGAGCCCAAATAAAAAGACATTAGCTTATTGATGACAAATCATAAAGAGGAAAAAAGTCAATCTATATCTTTAAACTTTAAACTAATAATTTTATCCATTAGAACTTGGAACTTTCAAGAGGTGTATGACACTGGTGCGGAATGATTGGGCTATCTTAGAGCCAAAATCAAATTTTAGAATCACAAGGATTAAGGCAGAAAAAAAAAATTGGTGCATTAGCCTATAAAAAAGAGTAAACATCAGTCAAATTGTGAAGGGTACTTTTGAAAATAAAAAAGAAGAGATATGTGATAGGAATTTACCATGCCATTTTGGCAGTGAAAAGGTTGAAGGGGTAGCGGTGGCATACAGAAAAATAAGACCAAATTTACTTATATACATATATATATATATAGATATATGAGCATCTAGTTGATGGTCTGAAAAGTAAGAGAGAATTCATATTCATCTCTGATTTTCACTCATTACATCTCAGCTTAAAGAAAACAGAGTGGGAAGTTCTGTCATTGCCATCATGAATGAAGACAGAAACAGTAGCAGGCCTCACAACCTGGGATCCACCCTCAAACCCCAACTTATGATGTCTCTCATTAACCTACCAAACAAAAACCCCTTTCCCTTTTTTTTTTTTTTTTTTTTCTCTCTTTCTTTTTTGCTTTCAGATCTATCTCCAACTTCTGGGTAATAATGGACCCAACCTTATCAACCATGAGGCCTTCTGGTTTCTGACATATGTCTTCAAAATTTTCATAGATATTCCAATCTATTACTTAAATCAATATCTCTGACCTGGACAACAACTTCACCTCATGTTACATAAGATATCAAGATTTGTTTTTAAATACAATATCAACTCAATAGTAGCAGAGACTGAAAAAAACTGAAAAAGAAGGAATCTTTTAGCTGCAAAATTGAAACTTGACACATCTTGAGCCTTTCAAAGGAGTAATTGCTGTATTGAGTTTATATATACACTATGGATAGCCTCCAGAAGATCTAACATACAAGCTCAAGAAACTTTTCATTTGAACAATCTAAGCAAAATATTCTCACAGACCCAGTAATGCAGATTCATTCACAAGGTTTTGGCTCAGATAAGCTAGGATGTTCTAGATATAGCTGCAAACTCAGAGGTTGACTGTTCATGGACTTGATGGGGGTGATTACTGGTGGTTGTTGCCATTGCTTGGTATCTGTTGGGATCCATGACTTTGCATCCTTACTTGTACCGGAACTTGGGAGTGTTTGGAAGTAGGCAGTTATTTCCCATTTGCAATCTGTTATAAGAAGATAAACTTATAGAAGTTCTTTTAATTTTGTATGAAATATTTATTCAAAATTGAACAGATGGAGATTTCTAAGGATTGAAGTATGAAAAAAGCTAGTAAGATAAGTGAACCAAGCTCTCACCAGGAGGAAGAACCTTGGTTAGAGGTTCGAAGACAGAGAGCTTGATCAAGAATGCTCGTAAGGCAAACTCCAGGTTGGAATTTTCGACCTTCGATTCATAAGACTGGTTCACTGTGAGCTTGAAAATAAATCTCTCCAGTTGGACATTATCACCGTTGAAAAATATGACCGCCACTCTATCCACCAGTCCCTAGTTGTAGAGGAAACTCCTGTTCAGACTAAGTAAATTGGACGCAGAATTATTTGAGAATTATTGTTATTTCTTTAGTTTTCTTTGGGTTTATGAAGTTTCATAGTTGCGTGTTTCTTTGACAGATATTGTAGTAAGAATGTCAAAACTTTCTCTGCCTAACAGGATAAGAAAAGCAGGAGATCGATCTGAATATAGCAGTAATGTTTCGTGCTCAGACTCTCAAAGTGAGGCTGAAATCCAGCAACCAGATACTGTTGGATGTGCCCTAAGGAAGAAGTAGTTAATTAATCTAAGTTCTATAATCATAAAATAGTCTACTATTTCTCTGAGATAAATCAAGTTGAATGTGTCATATTGCAACTGCATCGCCTAGAAACCTACTTTATGTTTTCGATGGACTTCTCTTGGTTCGAGATTCATTAATCGGGTTTGCATTTGCAAAAACAGGAGGTCTTATATCATGAGAATACCAGTATATAATCAAACCATTCCCAGCTTATAGCCTTAACATCTAGCACCCCGAATTTAATGTTTACATCTAATACTTGCAACCACAGAACCCAATAGTTCCCTTCACTGGTTCTAATCAGAAACCACTCTCACTTTCCCTAAAACCTAGCAAGAAGTAGCCATGTGAAAGAAATAGTCCACTGTTCAAAATTGCCCTTGACAAAAGAACTTGGTTTCAATTCTAAATGGCACATGGGTAGACAAGAAATTTAGAACCATCTTCACCAGATAGAGGACAAAGAATACAAGTGAATGGTCAACCTTTTGGACGAAAGGCAGTAGCCCTGAAACAGTGGAGTGGATGTAATCCTGCAGCTCAGGATGACGAGCTTTCTGCACAACCGCATTCGTGTACCTCCTTCTTTCAAAAGCACCTTCACATAAACCCCACCAATAATTAGTTCCAATTCCTATCTTTTCCTTCTTTTCTTTAATTCATTAATATCAACTACTGATATCTTATTACCTGCGGTTGGGAAGGGGTAAAGACCAAAAACCCAACTTTATCAATAATTTGATAGAAATAAAGTGAAAAAAACATCATGCTATCACCATACTTCCCCAGAAATAAAGCAGAAAATAGGATCTTAGGCAGATTAAAGAGAGAATAGCACCAGAAGGGTAAATGCCTTTGAGGAAGACAATTGATGTAATGGCCACCTCCAAGAATTCAACTAGAATCTGAGCAATCTCACCTGCATAAATAATTAGTTCAATAGCAGAGTTACTTTTACTCATATCCTCAGGAAACTAAAATAACTGTGGGCTGTAACAAATAAGGATAAAATGGAAGACCTTTAGGTGGTACTTTATTTTCTCTCGAGTCCATCGGCTAGATAAGAAGCAAGTGATATGGTCTTTAGGCTAGATATCCAAATTCTCAACGTAAACATCTAAGCAGTTGCATAAACAATCTCAGATTCTCAACCACACTCCATTTGACTGCTCTACATAAGAAAGGCAATCGTTATCTTCAAGTAAGTTACATGAATATCAAAGATGATATTGCATTCCAGATGTTAAGTTACATACTCAACTGTTCTAGTTCTCTAATTACTTGATTTTATTAAAGTTTAGTTCTGATTTCTAAACTTTGCCTAAATATAGGCATCATTATTCAAGATTTTAAAGTGAGATACAGAACATATTTCCATTCTCTGTAGTTGTAAACAGGTATATTGTAACTCAGTTCTCCCAGACAGATGTTGTCATTTCATTTCCCATTTCAGAAAAACTCAACTGTTACACAATCATCCTAAGAGCAATGTTTTGCTGCAGCGCCAGTGCCCAGTTACCCATTAGGATGTTTTAAACAAATATTAAGAGAAAATACAATTCATAGAGTTGCTCAACTGTTCATTATAATTCCAATGCTTCTTAACTCATTCATTGCATCTTCCATTTATTACCCATTTCTTAATTCACCGAGAGACGTCCTGGAAGCTAAATCCCTTTTCCCATTTTGGGTAACAGACATAGGAATCAAAAATAAAAATGACCCAACAAAATCCAAGCAATTATCTTCAATGAAAGAGCAATTTAACGCAAAACTAGATGTGACGGAAAGAGATTTGATGATCACTTTTCCTTTTTAATCGTTTCTTGATTAATATAGGGTGGGGAAAAAGGGTACAAGTGTTGAAACTTACAAAACATGGGTTGTATTCCTTTAAGCTCCTACTCTGATATTTAGAAATGAAATCTGTAAAATGCTGCGACCTTTTTAGTGCTGAAGATGAGTTCCGATTGCAGTGCGGCAGACGGTATCATGTTTAATTCGATTCTCCATTCTTGTCGCTTCGAGAATGAAAAAACCGAATTGTTTTCGGTTTTCCTCTAAATGTTTACGTTAAAAGAAAAACAATTAAATAAACTAAACCCAACCCAACCTTTAGTTTCATAAAATTAATAAGTATACGTTACTTTTTTTTTTTTTTTTTTTTTCTTTTTTTTTTTAATAAAAAAAAAAAATTTTTTTTTTTTATTAAAAAAAAAAAGAAAAAAAAAAAAAAAAAAAAAGAAAATTTTTTATTTTTATAAAAAAAAAGGTTGGGTGGGGTTTGTTTTTTTTAATTTTTTTTTTTTTTTTTTTTAAGTTCTCGAGCCTTCAAAAATGTGTTTTGGTCTATGAAGTAATTTTTTTTAATTATTTTTAAAAATGATAACAACGTTTTAAGTTAATAAATTGATTTAAAACTTTTATTTCATCCCTCTATAATTATTCTTTATAATTATTATTCTAATTCAAAAGTTACTTTTAAGAATATTAGAAACAAAATATTTCTAGCCTTTTAAACTTATCCTTAAAAATTTGGATATTAAAAAAAAATTATTATTTCTAAAAACTCATATACTAAAAAAACAATACATTTTAAAAATGGAAGGACTAAAATACCAACTAAATTAAAAGGAAAATTTTTCGCATGAAAATAAATACATACCGCTCACTCATGCTTATCCCTCTTCAGCGGCCCAACTCCATCCAGCCCACTTTAATTTACATGGAGAAAAAAGGGAAATAAAAAAAAAAAAAAAAAATTAAAAGAGGTTATTAGTTTGCACGAGGCTAATAATATGCTGCGAGAGGGCCTCAAACAGTTAACATTTTTAAGTAATTTTAAATTTGATTATAATCTTATTCTCAATTTTATCTCTAGGAGTCATTTGCTTTCTGGAAAAGCAAATAACCAAAAACTTATATGCCGAAATTATAGATATACAAAATTATAAATGATTGACATTTTTAGATTACCATGTTCGTTTTATAGAAATATTTTTGTATGAATTCTACTCAAAGATGTCTTAAAATTTACATTATGTTCCAAAAATGTCTTTAGAGCTATTTGTTAATTTATAATTAATTTGATATAATATGAATTTACATAACATATTATTTTTATCAATTTGAATTTCTTTTTAAATTAATACTATTTATACTATTTTTATATGTTATTTTTTCAACAAAATAATATATTATAATTTAAGATTTTGTATAAAATAAATATCTAATTTAAATTTAATTTTAAATTTGAATATCTTACTTAAAAAATAATAAAAATTACAATATAACAAAAAAGAATAATATATATGGTTGACAATATTTATGTTAATTATATAATGCAAATAAAGATTAATATATATATATATATATATGTAAAATAATTTCTTTTAAAAAAGAATAAGAATGTAAAATGAAGATGCCTTCAACTTTAAGAATCTAGAAAATCTATGACATCTGAGAATGCTTACAATATTGCTCCGTGGTAATTTAGATGCCCACAACAAACAACCCCTCAATCTATATTTAAGAATTCTCAATATATTAGATAGTACCTTAGTACTATAATTATAACATGTCACTAATCTGATAAATATTCCTTTTCACTAGAAAGAAAAAAAAAAGTATCATTCTAATAATATATATCTTTCTTCTTTAGAATTATATCCATTTCCAACATCAGCTGGTTGGTCTAACCTAAATCATTATTATGGGTTTAACTAATGAATCAACCCAAAAAAGCAAAAACATTTGCTTACGTTTTTTGCTATTTCACCTTCAGATCATTTTTCATCCACGTTGAAAGCATCATATAAAAATTTATTCTTAAAGTTACACATATGACAACATGAAAGAACTGTTGGATTGAACATATCTAATAAAAACAATTTATCATCTACAACATTCCTATTATATGTATCACTATAATAAAAAATAAAGGATAGATTTGGTTATCAACACAAAAATGTAAAGCCTTATTCTAATTTCAATGTGATTAGTTAAAGATCTTAAAAAAACATGATTATTTTTAAGACCAATAACAAACTGATAGCCCAATAAAAAAGCTTCATCTTCAGAACATATTTCAACAGGAATGTATCTTGGTAGTCCATACAAACTCGAAACCAAAAATAACAGTCGAAAATGAGAAAAAAAAAATCTCCAAAAAGATAGGCTTTTCGTCCTATATGATATGATAAAAATAGGGAACAAAGTAGAACCTCTCAGCTTGAAAATTCATAAGGCTGTGTTGGTGCATGAAAATTCAACCAAATGAGTGATTTATAGCTTGTCTTCGAACTCAGACAATGGAGTCATCTGCTCCTTCAATCCCTTCCTCTTCCTGATATCAGCAACCAACTGCGCAGCTTGAGACCCACTTTCTAATGGATCTGAAGACATCATGTCCCAATGGTCAAACACACACTGTGGGAATGCCTGTCCAGACGTTGCAGCTCTCAGAGTGCTCGAGAATCCGAACGACTCGATGACGGGGAGATATGCCTTGATGTTGTAAAGAGGGGTACCGGGCCTCTGCATTTCCTCAAATACGTGTCCACGCTTCTGGTTAAGAACACTGTAGATACCTCCAAGAGCTTGCTCTGGAGCTTGAATTTCCACCAAGTACACTGGCTCAAGAAGTCTGGGTTTGGCTGTCAACTGAGAAGCGTAAATTACCCTCCTAGCTGTGGGAATGACCTGACCTCCTCCTCTGTGGATGGCATCAGCATGAAGAACCACATCGCACACTTCAAAACAGATGCCTCTCATGTTTTCTTCGGCCAATGCACCTTCTTTAGAGGCCCATTGGAAACCGGCAACAACAGAATCCTTGATTTCATTCAGATATTGAACTCCCTTACACATATCAACCACCATGTTGGGGCCAGTAGTCTCCGGACCAAAGCACCAAATCTTCTTGGCGAGATCTTTGTCCCAACCGAATTCCTCTGACAAAATTTTAGAACGAACTTTAGGATCGTCTCGTGGTCCAATGCGGCCATCATCAATAGCCTCTGCCAGTCCTTCCTCCATGGGTCGTGCTTCCATGTATAGACGATTGTGTTTGTTGGGGGATTTACTCATCACCGTGCGGCATGACCTCTCAAGGACGGTTTCACGGAAAGAGACAACAGGGTCAGATTTTATGATCTCAGCTCCACCCATGAAATCCTCTTGCAAATCCTTCAGACAGATCTCAAGGTGTAGTTCTCCGGCACCAGCAACAATGTGTTCACCAGATTCCTCCATGGTACACACAACCATAGGATCTGACTTCGCCAGACGTTTAAGCCCTTCCACGAGCTTGGGAAGATCAGATGCCACCTTGCACTGAACAGCCACACGCACAACGGGAGATACAGAAAATTTCATGGCTCGAATTGGATGAGCATCAACTTCCTTCTCGTTTGTCAGAGTAGCATTCTTTGTGATGAATTGATCCAATCCAACCATGGCAACAGTGTTACCACAAGGAACATCCTCCACAGTTTCTTGCTTCTTTCCCATCCAAATGACAGTTCTCTGGACGCTCTTAACATACAAGTCTTTCTTCTCACCAGGAACATAGTTGGGACCCATGATTCTAACTTTCAAACCAGTTGAAACCCTCCCAGAGAAGACACGACCGAAAGCAAAGAACCTGCCCTTGTCTGATGCAGGAATCATCTTTGATACATAAAGCATAAGAGGTCCCTCAGGGTCACAACTTCTGATGGCACTTGCATACGCATCATCTAGTGGACCCTCATACAAATTCTCCACACGATACTTTTGGGCCGTGGCAGGGGAAGGGAGATGAAAGATCATCATTTCCAAAAGAGCATTGCTTGCTGGGAGCCACGTTTGCATGACTCGCTTCATCAATGCTTTTCCCATCAGATCCTTCTCTTCAGACTTCATGACAACTCCAAGTTTCTGCAACATAGGCCATAGCTTGTCCTTCTGGTCATTCATACAAGTTGCAATGATCTGTTTGATAGGTTCATAGCAGAACTGAACAAATCCACGCTTGCACGTTGCAGATCCAGTGTTCTTGGTGGTCCATTTCTTGGTGGCAGGGTCAAAGAAGTTCTCACCCCAAAGCCTCTCCATCATCTTAGCCTCATCTACTCCAAATTTAGAGGCATACATCTTTGCAAAGTTAGTCAGGGTGAAAGCCCAACCGTGCAAACCAGCAGAGAAAGCAACTGTTCCCTTCTCAGGATACACTTGGACATCACCAAGAAGTGGATCCTCATATGTAGCCATGATCACATTAGCATTCTCAATAACTCTCGAGAAGGTCTGATAAGCCTCTTCCCCATCTACTTGAAGCTCAAGGAAGCATCTGTCCATCTTGTTAACTGTCAACACAGGACGAATCCTCTCTCCCAACGCCTGACGAAGCACTGTCTCTGTTTGGACACAAACTCCTTCAACACAATCCACCACCACAAGCGCACCATCAGTAATTCGTAGAGCAGCTGTAACCTCAGATGAGAAGTCAACATGCCCAGGCGAATCAATAAGATTGATAAGGTACTCATTTCCCTGCCTCTCTCCCTTATAATTTTTCAATGATTCATCAGACATCTCATAATAGAGGGAGATGCCAGTTGATTTGATGGTAATACCCCGTTCTGCCTCATCTTGACGGGTATCTGTCATCCGGACATCACCCGCAACTTCTTGAGCAATGATACCAGCAGCAGCCACAAGAGAATCTGTGAGAGTGGACTTCCCTGAAATGCCAAAAAGATGGCATGTAAGATTGAGAAAATGACCATTCATAATATATATAAGCTCATGATATTCAAATAAGATGAGATAAGTCCAGACATTAAAAATCTAGAAATGATCTAGATATAATTATCAGTAACATGTCACTAAATATCCAGCAAGAATTTCCATTCCCAAGTGAACCATACCATATCAAATCTCTTGAAACAAAATCCAATCCATAAAATATAACAAAAATTGATCGCCAGAGAAGCCAACTCTTGACGAATACAGTTTAAAGATAAACATCTTACCATGATCGACATGAGCAATAACAGACATATTACGAATGTTATGCTTGAAGTCCATAATCCTACGAAGCTCTTCAACTGTAAACTTCACCTGGTAACCCACAAAAAAATACAAGGAGTTACATCCAGGCATAACCAAAATTACAAAAAGTAACTAGCTTAAAACGGGAAAGAGCTAACCATCTTGACAAGTCTTCAAATTTCACAATGTCCCAAAATAAGATTGTTAGCCTGTGAAAGATAAAACCCAATGCTAAAACAATTAAATCAAACAACCAAACAAACATCATATAAGCATAAAAACACCATACATAAATCTAAAAATCGCGTAGCTAAACTCGTCTGAATCATAACATTCGTTTGATTACAATCCGTAGTAAAATTTTCAACAATTCAATTCATAGAACATCATTGTTAGCTAAGCAAATAGAGAATAAGAATACCTGTAAGAAGAAATGGAGGGAGAGGAAAGGAAGGAGCCTCCCTTAAGCCTCTACGAAGGTGTAAAGGCACAGAAATGTGAAGCAGAGTGCGGGAGAGGCAGAAGAAATGAAGGGGAATAAATGGGATGTATTTATATGTTGCTTCGGTAAGGAATTGTTCTGTTCCGTTAGGCTAGGGTTTCGTAGTTGGGCCTGGGCCGGCCCATTTACTCTACAGTATGGGCTTAATTTTCCATTTTTGAACTTTTATTTTAGTTTTGCCCTTTGCAGGAGTTGTGAACTGTTGGTGATCTTGGTATGGATGGTGGATGCACATTTGTTTTCAAATGGGTTGTATCAATTTCTAAATTTTGAATTTTTTATTATATTTTTTCTCTTAATACAACAATTGTAAGAATAGGAGATCGAACTTTCCTTAAGAAGGAGGAGTGTTGCCAATTATATTTTGAATTTATGTTGTCTAGGCTTCTACTTTTAACATCAATATTATAAACTGTAATGAAGGAACATTGACAAAATAATTACACTATATTTACAAGGATATGTTTGGTAGGTAATTTGTATTAATGTATTTTGCAGGATTTTCAAAATTTTAATTCTAATTAAAACATTATGTTTTATCCTACATCTATGAAACATAAAACCAATTTTGTTACCTCCTAATTATTAGGTTGAATATTAACTATTATTAATTTATTTATCACCATATTTTATTGAAAAAAATATCTTTTGGTCTATCTTTTTAATCTCTAGGTTTCAAAATGTTACGCTATTAGTCCTTAAGTTTTGAGTTCAATTTCAATTTAATCTTCAAGTTTCAAAATGCTATGATGTAACCTTTGAGATTTGATTTGAGGTTTATTGGTTTTAAGATTTAGACTTTTAACTTGACTTTAATGTCTATGAATTATATAAAAGAATAATAATTAATTTAGCTTCACTATTTGTTCATTCCTATTAAAATTAATTTTAAAATTTCACTTTATAATTATTTTAAATTAATTAATAAACATTAACGTCGAATATTGAAGTAAGTATTTAGTAAAAAATCAAAGTTAAAAATATAAATATAGAAATCTAGGGATGAAATTGAAACAAATATCTAAACTGTAAAGTTGTAACATTTTGAAACCTATGAACTAAATTGAAATCAAATTCACAACTTAAGGACGAAAATATAACATTTTAACCCAAAACCTAGGAATCAAAAATATATTTTTTTCCTTAAAAAAATTATATAATAATTATCTTATTATATTGTATGACTTACTTAGAACTAAAATTGAATCAATCTAAGAGTATAAGAGCAAAATAGTATTTTAATCGATTAACGATTCTAAAACAAACTAAACTGTAGACTTAATTCTCCCAAACAACTTACACAACGACATGTAACGCAATATAGTTAACAAATTTCAAAATAGTCTTAATTAGTTAGAAGGAAAAAACCATTCTTAGTCTATTATTAATTAAATCCATAAACCTTGGGGTTTGAATCCTTCCAATTCACCTATCGAAACTTCGAACCAACTGGAAGTGAATAAGCAATAAATATCTATAAAGAATTCCGAACCAAAATCTGGTACAATTTAAGCTCCTCACTAAAAAGAAAAGGCTTTTGGAGGAAGGAAGAAAATAAAAGGTCCCAACCTCGTTCTCCCCAAAACTGGAATGTTTGTTATACGACAATGCCTAATTCTTCTTTTCGAGTTTCAAATGTATGGGGAGAAAACTGTAAGCTTCAGAAACACCCCAAATGGAACAAGCAAGAGGAATTGAACAAAGAAACAAGCTATTTGGATTTCTTGAGAAGATTGGAGGTTTGAAACTCAGCATCATCTCTGATAAAACTCCACCAAAGATAGGTGAGGGGGATGGTAGTGGCGTGCCAGAGAGCATGAGCATCTACAAAGCCTTCATACGGTGGAAAATCATAGATTTCCAGTAGAAGTGCTAAGCCACCGCCCAAAACCACCGTCCACAGTTTCCAGCGAGAAGGATGATGAGTTACACCAGCCCAGATTGCCCAAATTAGAAGTTGAGAAACCCCCATGGTAACACAAACAATCATGTTCCAGCCTGCAAAGTTCAAAAGTTCTTGGTTAATTGTCACAGAACCAGACGTTGGGGCATTGTTTGAATTGAAAATTGGAGGTCAAATCAGGTGGATGTTCAATGTATTTGAAATGCTAATGGTCATCATGGAAAATGGAAACTATAAAGATTAGGCCCTGTTTGGTAACTATTTCACGTTTTGTTTTCGTTATTTGAAAATCGAGCATATTTTCTCTCCATTTCTTATAATGATTTGCATCTTTCTTAAGCACAAATAGTTGAATTCTTAGCCAAATTCTAAAATAAAAAACAAGTTTTTAAAAACTACTTCTTTTAGTTTTCAAAATTTGGCTTAGTTTTTGCAAACATTGGTAAAAAGTAGATAAGACAAAACAAGGAATTTAAGGGTGATATGGGAGTTTATAGGCTTAATTTTCAAATACTAAAAACTAAAAATCAAATGATTACCAAAAGGGACCTTAGCAAATAAAGTGATAACCCCAAGTACAAGGTATTGGGATAAACTAAACATGTGTTAAATTACAAGTTTAATCCTTGAACTTTGAGACTTGTGTCTATTTGGTTCTAAACTTTTAAACGTGTCTAATAGGTTCCTACACTTTCAATTTTGTGTCTAATTGGTTCCTTAAACTCTCAACTTTGTGTCTAATAAGTATCCACCAACTACTAAACTCTTCCATTTTTGTATCTAGTAGATCCATAAAAATTTTTAAGAACAAAGATTAGTTTTGTAATTTTCAAATTTAGAGCCAAATAGATACAAAGGTTTAATCTAACCAACAAACGTTTGAAAATTTTTAGATAGATTTCCAACTCCAGAAGCCTGCCCTTAAGCTATACACAGTCCCGGATACAGACCACAGAGACATTGACAGCCACACAAGGAGAAAATGAAAAGTCAATAATAAAGAAAAGTCAATATTAGGACTTCTCACCACCAAGCATGGCCGATTGGTTTGAATATGGGGGAACAAATTTAGAAGAATAGCTTGCATGAAGAAAAAAATGATGCGGTAAATGTGATAAACTAACTACAGAGAACACTGTTCAAAATGAAGGCTTATGAGAATTGTATCACGACATTGCTATATTTGTTTAATATCTTGAAGGCCTAGCAGTGCGAGGGGGTAAAAAAAAAAAAGTAAGAGTTACCATAATCCAGTTCGTAGAAGTTGATGTATAAGATATGTGTAAGTGCAAAAGCAAGCAAAGGAGCTGCAACCATGACTCTGGTAGCCTCATGTCTCACATTGAAACTTCTTAGAATCGCCAGAATGAGTGAAAACCCAAGTACTGCCACAGCAGATGAGTAATCTAATTTCTCGGTCAAATCCACATCACTGCACTTCAATGGCACAAGATAACAATCAGGGCATGCTACAAAAATAAAAAATTTTAAAATTTGAAATATGGGACAATGAGTTTATTTGAAATCTTCTTAATGCTATTAAAAAAAAAACAACAAATTCTGGAGCCAAACTTATAAACACGTGATTTTGGAATGATTCATGAAGACATAATAAAAAAGCTCACCGACTGTGGAAAACAGCACTCCAAAACCAAGAGTTCATTGAAAAGAGCGCATAGATGTGCCACAAACTGGCAAATTCATAATATGCCTTCTTGTCTTGTCTCAAAGGTAACTTGTAATATAGAAGGATAAAAAAGGACAGCCAGCCATGAAAATGCATTGAAAGGTTGAGGGCAGAGAATGCTACAGAAACAGGTTCCTGAGTCAATGCACAACAATAATCATAAATATGAATAGGTATCATTTCAATTCCAAGTTCCTACATGGAGTTGCTCAAGTAATTTGATAAAACAAACCTGGATCCCATATATACGCTTGAAGGGCCATTTGCCATGATATTTAACAGGATGATAACCAAGTGCTTCTCTTTCACTCTCTCGTTTAACCATACAATGGTAACGGCAATCACTTTGGCAGTCCCATTGTTTCCACCTTAAGTAAAGTGGTTCTTGCATATACCAAGGCTGATCAACAGAAACACCATCCGAAGAGAATTTGCACTGAGGAAAGCATTGCTGATCAATGCATCCTATTTCTTCACAGTGTTTAACACAAGTCCTGCAGCGAATACAAATAACAATATTATTTCATCGTTCAATGATATTTATTAAGGTGAAATTATGGTATTGAGATCAAATAGCTGAGAATTGAAAAGGCATGATTAAAGAAACAGAAAAGCTCTGTACTAATAAACTTATGGTGGCACCATTAAATGCAATTGATTGAATCACTGAAATAACAAACGAGTTACTGTCAATCAATAAAGACAAAGATGAGCAACATTTTAGGAACAAACAATCACAACAACTGCTATGTCTAACCTCCATGCAGAAAAATGCATTAAAGGAAACCTTGGATGCACAAAAATTAGCCACTGAACTGATAAGATTGCATACCAAGTCCATGAAACACTAAGGAAGAAGCTGGTTCATGCATTGCCTTTGATCAGCTAGTCCCCTAACAAAGTAGACTATAAAAAGAAAGCACTTATAAAACTCTATGGCATTAGCTTGGCATCACTTAAATTTCTTTATACAAGCCAGAACAAAATAGGAGCACGCAACATAGATTGTGATCACTGAATGCAAAAGGAATACCAGGATTACAATTGGGAGGCAAAACTAGGTATTCATAAAACTGAGGGGAACTAGATCATCTATATATGGAATATTGAGGTTCTAGGCTTCACTAGTTTGAATAAAGATGAAGAATATGCAAAGAAAGCTTAGACAAAAGGAGTACCTGTATTGTGGGTCAATATCTCCTGCACTAGCATTGAATCCTTTCACGAACCATGCAAACACCACTAGCAAGAGAAACCGATAGCATTGCGTCATCTGTTTGATTAAAGATTAGAGACATCCAAATGGCTTCCAGTATTAAGCACTGACAATAACTTAGGCGTTGTTTGATAACCATTAAGCTTTTGGTTTTAGTTGGCTTGAACGAAACAAAAAACTTTTTGAAGATAATTTTACTAATCCTTGTTCTTTATGTGATAATCTTCAGCTTTTCATCTCTTGGTGGTGTCATACCTACAACCAATTCATTTGTAATTATCCAATTGTGTTAATTCACAACAATTAGATTTTTTTTTTTTCTTTTGTAATTAGATCTTTTGGGAGGGGTTCTCTCTTCCTCCTGCCCCTAAGTTGTAGCTCTCTTTTGGTTTAATTCATATGTTTCTTATTTTAGAAAAAATGCTTGTTTTCTCGCCTTTGACTTACCATAGTTTTCTTCTTTCCTAAGTAAAGATTTGAATTCCTACCCAAATTCCAAAAACAAGTTTAGAAAACTGGTTTGAATTTTAAAAATACTCCCAACAAGTAGATAACAAAACAAAGAACCCAATTGGTGGAAGTAGTGTTAATAAGCTTAATTTTCAAAGACTAAAAACCAAAAAATAAATAGTTATCAAATGGAAGCTTAAAAAATATGTCCAGGGAACTGGTAATTAACAACCACAACATTTAGGAAGGAACTCATTGATACTGTGGACATCAATGGTTTTCAGTTCTAGCCTCTTCCACATCGGGGAGTTAGGAAGCCAGAGATCTGTAACACTCCGAAGCTTATTCGGGCCTCAACGTAACAGAAAAGAAAAACGAACAAATAAAGAAAAACGAACGAAGATAATTAATAACGGAAATAAACGAGCTAATGTCTTTAAGATTGTTCGAGAAATTAGGTTGTCCAACTAAAGATCAAGTACTCCTACGCACAATTCCTTGATTTGAAATAAAAACACCAATTTACAACGAAATCTAACTCATCAATTCATCAATCACCATATGAGTTCAAAATCAATCAGTGTGAGAGTCAGCTCGGAAAATGGCAGATGGGATCATTAGAATTCAATCAGATTTCAAAGAATCAAAATTAAACCAGGATGAGGAAAAGCCCAGAGGAAGTGAGAAATGAGTTATTATTTTACCTTGTCGGCAACCGATTAGGCGTTTGGGCTGAAAATTGAAGCTCCAACAATGGCGAAAAGAGTTGGGGAGCGGAGCAACAAGAAATCGAGAGTTTTAATTGGACATGGGGAATTACAAAGAAAGCTGAAGACCTAGGCAAAACAGTGGCGAATATGAATCCTTTCTTTTCCATTTCCATTTCACTCGTCATTGTTTATTGTTTTTTCTATCATTTCTTCTCTCTTTTTTTTTTTTTTTCTTTAATAAATAAGTAATTGTTTCAATTTGTGGCAAACTGATAATTAAAATTACTGATAATTATTCTTCGGGTTTTGTTTATTGTTTTTTCTATCATTTCTTCTCTCTCTTTTTTTTCTTTAATAAATAAGTAATTGTTTCAATTTGTGGAAAACTGATAATTAAAATTACTGATAATTTTTCTTCGGGTTTTGTTTATTGTTTTTTCTATCATTTCTTCTCTCTCTTTTTTTTCTTTAATAAATAAGTAATTGTTTCAATTTGTGGAAAACTGATAATTAAAATTACTGATAATTTTTCTTCGGGTTTATCCGCATATGTCAACATTTTCAACCATATATTTTTACACTTAGGTACATTTGTCGTGGATAGAGTTGAGTTGGATTGGTAATAATTATGTGAGTAGTTAGATTGTTTGAAATTAAATTATTTATATTTGGTGTGCAAAGTTGGATTGAGTTGTAATGTATGTGTTTGTTGAGTTGAGTTGAGTTATAA
Source organism: Citrullus colocynthis (assembly GCA_031780015.1). Classification (NCBI taxonomy): domain Eukaryota; kingdom Viridiplantae; phylum Streptophyta; class Magnoliopsida; order Cucurbitales; family Cucurbitaceae; genus Citrullus; species Citrullus colocynthis. Next base: position 210,346 of record QLSR01000238.1, on the reverse strand, counting down.
AATTTGTGTTTATAGTGTAGAGTTGAGTTGAACTGAATTGGGGTATCTGGTGCAGTTTTTCTAAACCAATGACTCTATAATATATTTTAATGGTCGCAGGACATATAAGTTGAACATGCACAAAACTAGGGTTGTCATTAAGGGTCTATTTATATGTTCACAAAAGTTAAGATTGTTTTTAAGGGTCTCGTTAAAGGTGACATCACCGGAGTTGGTCCCTTGAGTGAATGTTAGTGTTTGTTGTTAGGGATAGTTGTCACTCATTCAAGGCAGACTCCACGCAAAGTTGTTGTCGAAGGTGGGTGTTGGAGCTTAGAGTTGATCGTCAAAGTTGGTCACGCGAAAGTGGTAGTATGAGTATGTTTTTATAATTTTTTTCTAGAAATGTCCATCGATATCAACATTTTATAATGTGCCACTTTTATTATTTATTTTTAGAATATTAATTCACAGATTACGAAAAAATATAGAAAAATTATTATAAATAGAAAAAAATATCAAACTATTTACAAATATAAAAAAAAAATTTACTGTCTATTAGTAATAGGTTGTGATAGACAAGCGATAAAAGTCTATCGCAGTCTATTGTTGATAGATAGTGAAATTTTTTTATATTTGTAAATAATTTGTCTCATTTTGCTATATTTGAAAACAACCCAAAAATATATTTATGCCCAATTTATTAAATAACATACAAATTAACATTCAAATGCTGATAGTTTGATTCTCTCTCACTGTTGAACTAAAAAAATGCTTAACTAAAGTCTTAGTCTAGGATTACGATAGATTTTAAAATAATTTATGATGATTGTACTTTTAGATAAATCAATTGTAAAAGAAGTAAATTAGTGTTAGGTAAGTTTCAGTTTTAGATTTGAACAAATTGTTTATAGTGTTTAGTAATTAAATACTAAGACCCCGTTTAGTAACTATTTCGTTTTAATTTTTTTTTTAAGAAAAAATAATAATAAGCTTGTAGACACTATTTTCATCTCCAATTTTCTTTCTTTGTTGTCTAGTTTTTACCAATGATCTAAAAAACCAAGCCAAATTTTGAAAACTAAAACAGTAGCTTTTAAAAACTTGTTTTGTATTTGGAATTTAACTAAAAAGTTCAACTATTGTATTTAAGAAAGATGTCAAATCATTGTAAGAAATGCGGAGGAAATATACTTAATTTTTAGAAACCAAAAACAAAAAACGAAATGGTTATTAAACAGGGTCTAAATTATTGTGTTTTAGATATAAGAACTAAAATAAAACTAGTATTATTCTTTTTATATTTTAAAATTGGTTTAAATAATTTTTTTAAAATGTTTTATTTTGTTGATCTAAATTAATTGTTAAGTATTAAAGCCAAGACCACCGTCCTCTTTCCTACTACACATGTGAGACCAACTGCGCCAGTGAATTTTGGATTTATTACTAAATGACCCCACAAAACCTTGCAAACATTTGAAAAATCTCATCACAAAGATTTTTGGGGAACTGAAAGCAACTCATCATATAATTTGGAATAACTTGTGCAACTGCTTAATTAAGACCTCCTTCCTGCCAGTCGAGAAAAACTTCTCATTCCATCCCTGCAGTATCCTCCAAACCCGCTCTTTAATAGCCTTGAATACCTCGTTCTTATTTTTTGAAATCTAGGAGAGAAGACCCAAGTATTGACCTAAAGATATCACGAATTGGATCCCAAGACCATTTTGAATAGATTGGATTATGGTTGAAGTTGTATTGTTGCTGACCATAAACATGGACTTATGAAAATTGATTGTCTGTCTAGAACATTTTTCAAAAGTTTGTAACGCCAACTTGATCGCCTTCCAGTCATTTTGTGGCTCGAAAGAAGAAGAGATTATCGTCTGTAAAGAAAAGGTGAAAAATCGAAGGATAATGAGATTGATGAGCTACTTGAGAATCCTCCTTGGTGCTCCTAAGTTTGGTTTTAGTTAAAGTGCCCTGAATTAATACATCTCACATCTAGATTTTAATTAAAGTAATATGTATGATATCTTTAGGGAGGAAAAAAAAAAAAAAAAAACATTTCAACCATAAATTTCAATCACAATTCTCCTCCTCGGTTGCTACTTGCTACAAAATTTCTATCGCTATATTGTTCCTCGAATAATAATAATTTATTTGAAAAATATATTCTATAACATTGAAGACTTGAACTGAAAAAAACAATTAAAAAAAACTTTGAAGAATTTCTATAGAAATTTTAAAATAGGATAATGAAGAGTTCATATAGAAATTTTAAAAAGGGAGATTTTATATCCACAAGTAGTTGGACATCAAGGGTGTTTTCGAAAATTTTTACTTTAAAATTCCTTCTCAGTTAGGACGATATTGAAATCACAAAATTTTCTTAAGGACATAAAAATGTTAATTATAACATACCATTTGAAATTCACATTCCTTTTATTTATCACTTTCGAATCTATTATTAACAAATAAATGTATCCTTTAAAAAAAAATCCTGATTGCTTTTAGATAAGTTAGAAATTTTACCACGTGTATTGCACGTGATATTTCATTTCACATGATCATATATTAAAATTAGCAATAAAGCAAATTATTGAATTTTAAATAAAATTAATCCATAAAGAAATAAAACAAAATTTGAATAATATTTCTAAAAAGTAAAATTAAAATTTCAATATGAATGAATATTTAAGATGTTTAAAATAATGTTATTGTTATAAAAGAAAATCAATGATAGCAAGGGAGGAAGATGAAAGCATTCTACAAATAACATTTCTAAACTATTAAAAAAACATTTAAGAACATCATTAAGAAGTTACATATGGACAAAAACTATATTAAAAAAATTATAATATACTTACTTTTTTATTAAAAGAATATTGCTTAACTTAATTTAAAAAAAAAAAAAAAAAAAAAAAACCTTTACATTAGATAATTAAAAAAATATATTTTAAAAAAAAAAAAAAAAAAAAAAAATAAAAAAATTATAAAATAATTTATTTTTTTTAAAAAAAAAATTTTTTAAATTATTTTAAAAAAAAAAAAAAAAAAAAAAAATAAAAAAATTATAAAATAATTTATTTTTTTTAAAAAAAAAATTTTTTAAATTATTTTAAAAAAAAAAAAAAAAAAAAAAAATAAAAAAATTATAAAATAATTTATTTTTTTTAAAAAAAAAATTTTTTAAATTATTTTAAAAAAAAAAAAAAAAAAAAAAAATAAAAAAATTATAAAATAATTTATTTTTTTTAAAAAAAAAATTTTTTAAATTATTTTAAAAAAAAAAAAAAAAAAAAAAAATAAAAAAATTATAAAATAATTTATTTTTTTTAAAAAAAAAATTTTTTAAATTATTTTAAAAAAAAAAAAAAAAAAAAAAAATAAAAAAATTATAAAATAATTTATTTTTTTTAAAAAAAAAATTTTTTAAATTATTTTAAAAAAAAAAAAAAAAAAAAAAAATAAAAAAATTATAAAATAATTTATTTTTTTTAAAAAAAAAATTTTTTAAATTATTTTAAAAAAAAAAAAAAAAAAAAAAAATAAAAAAATTATAAAATAATTTATTTTTTTTAAAAAAAAAATTTTTTAAATTATTTTAAAAAAAAAAAAAAAAAAAAAAACACCTTCACATCCATGTTAATTAATACAATAAAAAAATAATTTCTTTTTGAAAGTTACACTTTTCTTTAAGTGCTTTAATGCACATATTTATTAAGAGAAAAAGTAAAGAGTGGAATACCAATCATTATTTAGACTCGAATATCTTTATAACAATTAATGATATAGCAATATATAAATTGAGGGAGTTACAAAATTTTTAGTATCTAAAATCTATTTAAATTCCATTAAATATCATTAAATTTTTATGATGACATTAAAGTTTAAATAAGGGTTGGCTCTTTATCTTTCATATATGTGCATTGAAGCACAATAAGAAAAATGTAGCTTTCACAAAAATAAATTGTCTTTTTCTGGTGTTAATTAATTTGGGTGTGACTTATTTTTTTTTTATTTTTTTTATTTTTTTTTAACTAACTTGATCAATATTCTTTAAATAAAAAATTAAAAAATATTATATTTGTTTTAATATACTTTCTGTTGATATGTAACTTCTTTTAATAATAATAATATTCTTAAATGTTTTTTTAATAGTTTAAAAATGCCCTAAAATGCTATTAATGTTTATGGTTAACGTGAGTTGTGTGGGTGTGAGAAGATATTTTTTAATAATTTATATACATTTAGTTCTACTAAATTGATAGGCCGAGAAAATGAAATATTAAAGGAAGGATGAAACAAAATAAATATACAAATAATAACTTAATTGAGGGACAAAATTGGAATTACAAAATCTCACCCAAACTTTGTTCCATCCTCAAACGTTGTTACTGTTAACAAATCCCCTGCCAAAGAGCTTCTACCATTCTACTTTTCCTGTAAACAAAAAAAGTTTCATTCATCTTGTTCATTTCTGATTGTGCTTTTGTTTGTGGTCGTCGACATTTGAATTGGATTATTTGGTTGTTATTGATGACGTTCATCTTCTAACAATGATATACCTTTGTTTGATTTGCAATGGTCATGAAAAATATGATGTTATTCAAACGAAATTATTAACCTGATTTTTTGTGAAGGTAGAAATCTCTTCAAATAAATTGTCTACAACTCTAAGAATTGAACTTTAAATATATAAAAAAAAAAATTATGTTTTGCTCATGTGAGAGTTTGTATATCAAAATGCATATACTTATACATGTGGTTTAGAATTCTAATGAATATCAACTACAATTTAGTAATAATGATTGTCATTTATTTGTAAATTATTTAATACATCCAAAATTTAATGGCAATATATAACAGTTATTCTATTGTTGTTACATATTCTAATTTAATTAATGAAAAATTAATTTGAATTCAACTAATCTATAATCTATATCTATAATATCTATAAAAGTACGAATGTGAAAGAAGCATTTTCCCCCGATAAGTTAAAGCTCTCTGTCACTTTTCCCGCAAAGTGTTGATCAGTGTAGATCAACACTTTATGGGAAAAGTCACAGAACACGTTTCTTTCCCGTAAAGTTCTGCTCATGACAGGTTGAGATTTTTGCGTGGTGTTGGTTTGAATGAGACGGTTCATTATGCCGTGAAATATTTTTTAAATAAAAATTAATAATTAATAATCCAATCATCAACTTAGTTAGCAAGCCATGTCAACATTTAAATAATCTACATGGATAGATCTGTTAATTTAAACAGTTCTGTTAATGAAGAGGACCTTTAAACCTATTATTGAAAACTTAGAGACTAAAATGACTAACTTGAAACTTCAGGGACCAAACGCACCTATTCTAGAAAATTCGAGGACTAAAAATGTATTTTTTTCCTTAAATTTATTTAGGTTAAAAATTACAATATTAGTCCATAAACTTGTTTGTAGTCAATAGGTTTAATCTGAACTTTAAAAAATATTTAATAGGTATTCAAACTTTTAAATTTGTGTCAAATAGGCTTGTTCAAGCTTAAATTTTATATCTAACAAGTCTAACTTCTCGTCCAACAATTTTTTAAATCAATTAATCTATTAGAAATAAAGTTGAATTTTGTTTCTAATACAACAATAAAGTTTCAGTTTTGGTGTCTAACGGAATCGTGAATAATAATAAAAAAAAAGTTAAATAGGTCAATAATCTATTAAATTTAATATAACTCAAAGCTCAAAAACTTGTTAAATACACAATTAAAAGTTTATAAATTTATTAAACACATTTAAAATTTTGAACTTACGATATCTACTAAATGTAAGTTATGCTAATCTACAAAATTAACATAAACTTAAATGCTTTTAAAAATTTAAAAACCTATTTACTAGATAAAAAGAAAGAAAGTTTAGAGACTAATCTTATATATTTTGTCTTTATATTTCTATAACTTTCTAATTATTTTAAAAGCTAAAGTTTGCGATTCAATATGCATTTCAAAAAATTTATTTAGGTAATTTGTTAATATTCTAGTGAAATTATTTAAAAACTAAAATTGAGAATAACAAAGTACAAAAGTAAAAAAAAAAAAAAAAAAAAAAA